>CM077115.1:468503466-468997299 GCA_039619475.1 Icerya purchasi
CAATAATATAATAATAATTAACAATAATATATAATATTAACAATAATAATAATAATATTAACAATAATAATAATAATATTAACAATAATAATAATTATATTAATAATAAATAATATTAACAATAATAATTAACATAATAATAACATATAATAATAATAATACTTAACAATAATAATAATAATATAACATAATAATAATAATATAACAATAATAATAATAATATTAACAATAATAATAATAATATTAACAATAATAATAATAATATTAACAATAATAATAATAATATTAACAATAATAATAATAATATTAATAATAATAATAATAATATTAAATAATAATAATATTAACAATAATAATAATAATATTAACAATAATAATAATAATATTAACAATAATAATAATAATATTAACAATAATAATAATAATATTAACAATAATAATAATAATATTAACAATAATAATAATAATATTAACAATAATAATAATAATATTAACAATAATAATAATAATATTAACAATAATAATAATAATATTAACAATAATAATAATAATAATTAAATAATAATAATAATAATAATAATAATAATAATAATAATAATAATAATAATAATAATTAAAAATAATAATAATAATATTAACAATAATAATAATAATAATAATAATAATAATAATAATATTAACAATAATAATAATAATATTAACAATAATAATAATAATAATAATAATAATAATAATAATATAATAATAATAATAATAATAATAATAATAATAATAATAATAATAATAATAATAATAATAATAATAATAATAATAATAATAATAATAATAATAATAATAATAATAATAATAATAATAATAATAATAATAATAATAATAATAATAATAATAATAATAATAATAATAATAATAATAATAATAATAATAATAATAATAATAATAATAATAATAATAATAATAATAATAATAATAATAATAATAATAATAATAATAATAATAATAATAATAATAATAATAATAATAATAATAATAATAATAATAATAATAATAATAATAATAATAATAATAATAATAATAATAATAATAATAATAATAATAATAATAATAATAATAATAATAATAATAATAATAATAATAATAATAATAATAATAATAATAATAATAATAATAATAATAATAATAATAATAATAATAATAATAATAATAATAATAATAATAATAATAATAATAATAATAATAATAATAATAATAATAATAATAATAATAATAATAATAATAATAATAATAATAATAATAATAATAATAATAATAATAATAATAATAATAATAATAATAATAATAATAATAATAATAATAATATAATAATAATAATAATAATAATAATAATAATAATAATAATAATAATAATAATAATAATAATAATAATAATAATAATAATAATAATAATAATAATAATAATAATAATAATAATAATAATAATAATAATAATAATAATAATAATAATAATAATAATAATAATAATAATAATAATAATAATAATAATAATAATAATAATAATAATAATAATAATAATAATAATAATAATAATAATAATAATAATAATAATAATAATAATAATAATAATAATAATAATAATAATAATAATAATAATAATAATAATAATAATAATAATAATAATAATAATAAAATAATAATAATAATAATAATAATAATAATAATAATAATAATAATAATAATAATAATAATAATAATAATAATAATAATAATAATAATAATAATAATAATAATAATAATAATAATAATAATAATAATAATATAATAATAATAATAATAATAATAATAATAATAATAATAATAATAATAATAATAATAATAATAATAATAATAATAATAATAATAATAATAATAATAATAATAATAATAATAATAATAATAATAATAATAATAATAATAATAATAATAATAATAATAATAATAATAATAATAATAATAATAATAATAATAATAATAATAATAATAATAATAATAATAATAATAATAATAATAATAATAATAATAATAATAATAATAATAATAATAATAATAATAATAATAATAATAATAATAATAATAATAATAATAATAATAATAATAATAATAATAATAATAATAATAATAATAATAATAATAATAATAATAATAATAATAATATAATAATAATAATAATAATAATAATAATAATAATAATAATAATAATAATAATAATAATAATAATAATAATAATAATAATAATAATAATAATAATAATAATAATAATAATAATAATAATAATAATAATAATAATAATAATAATAATAATAATAATAATAATAATAATAATAATAATAATAATAATAATAATAATAATAATAATAATAATAATAATAATAATAATAATAATAATAATAATAATAATAATAATAATAATAATAATAATAATAATAATAATAATAATAATAATAATAATAATAATAATAATAATAATAATAATAATAATAATAATAATAATAATAATAATAATAATAATAATAATAATAATATAATAATAATAATAATAATAATAATAATAATAATAATAATAATAATAATAATAATAATAATAATAATAATAATAATAATAATAATAATAATAATAATAATAATAATAATAATAATAATAATAATAATAATAATAATAATAATAATAATAATAATAATAATAATAATAATAATAATAATAATAATAATAATAATAATAATAATAATAATAATAATAATAATATAATAATAATAATAATAATAATAATAATAATAATAATAATAATAATAATAATAATAATAATAATAATAATAATAATAATAATAATAATAATAATAATAATAATAATAATAATAATAATAATAATAATAATAATAATAATAATAATAATAATAATAATATTAACAATAATAATAATAATATTAACAATAATAATAATAATATTAAAATAATAATAATAATAATAACAATAATAATAATAATAATAACAATAATAATAATAATAATAACAATAATAATAATAATATTAACAATAATAATAATAATATTAACAATAATAATAATAATAATAAATAATAATAATAATATTAACAATAATAATAATAATATTAACAATAATAATAATAATATTAACAATAATAATAATAATATTAACAATAATAATAATAATATTAAGCAATAATAATAATAATATTAACAATAATAATAATAATATTAACAATAATAATAATAATATTAACAATAATAATAATAATATTAACAATAATAATAATAATATTAACAATAATAATAATAATATTAACAATAATAATAATAATATTAACAATAATAATAATAATATTAACAATAATAATAATAATATTAACAATAATAATAATAATATTAACAATAATAATAATAATATTAACAATAATAATAATAATATTAACAATAATAATAATAATATTAACAATAATAATAATAATATTAACAATAATAATAATAATATTAACAATAATAATAATAATATTAACAATAATAATAATAATATTAACAATAATAATAATAATATTAACAATAATAATAATAATATTAACAATAATAATAATAATATTAACAATAATAATAATAATATTAACAATAATAATAATAATATTAACAATAATAATAATAATATTAACAATAATAATAATAATATTAACAATAATAATAATAATATTAACAATAATAATAATAATATTAACAATAATAATAATAATATTAACAATAATAATAATAATATTAACAATAATAATAATAATAATAATAATAATAATAATAATAATAATAATAATAATAATAATAATAATAATAATAATAATAATAATAATAATAATAATAATAATAATAATAATAATAATAATAATAATAATAATAATAATAATAATAATAATAATAATAATAATAATAATAATAATAATAATAATAATAATAATAATAATAATAATAATAATAATAATAATAATAATAATAATAATAATAATAATAATAATAATAATAATAATAATAATAATAATAATAATAATAATAATATAATAATAATAATAATAATAATAATAATAATAATAATAATAATAATAATAATAATAATAATAATAATAATAATAATAATAATAATAATAATAATAATAATAATAATAATAATAATAATATAATAATAATAATAATAATAATAATAATAATAATAATAATAATAATAATAATAATAATAATAATAATAATAATAATAATAATAATAATAATAATAATAATAATAATAATAATAATAATAATAATAATAATAATAATAATAATAATAATATAATAATAATAATAATAATAATAATAATAATAATAATAATAATAATAATAATAATAATAATAATAATAATAATAATAATAATAATAATAATAATAATAATAATAATAATAATAATAATAATAATAATAATAATAATAATAATAATAATAATAATAATAATAATAATAATAATAATAATAATAATAATAATAATAATAATAATAATAATAATAATAATAATAATAATAATAATAATAATAATAATAATAATAATAATAATAATAATAATAATAATAATAATAATAATAATAATAATAATAATAATAATAATAATAATAATAATAATAATAATAATAATAATAATAATAATAATAATAATAATAATAATAATAATAATAATAATAATAATAATAATAATAATAATAATAATAATAATAATAATAATAATAATAATAATAATAATAATAATAATAATAATAATAATAATAATAATAATAATAATAATAATAATAATAATAATAATAATAATAATAATAATAATAATAATAATAATAATAATAATAATAATAATAATAATAATAATAATAATAATAATAATAATAATAATAATAATAATAATAATAATAATAATAATAATAATAATAATAATAATAATAATAATAATAATAATAATAATAATAATAATAATAATAATAATAATAATAATAATAATAATAATAATAATAATAATAATAATAATAATAATAATAATAATAATAATAATAATAATAATAATAATAATAATAATAATAATAATAATAATAATAATAATAATAATAATAATAATAATAATAATAATAATAATAATAATAATAATAATAATAATAATAATAATAATAATAATAATAATAATAATAATAATAATAATAATAATAATATAATAATAATAATAATAATAATAATAATAATAATAATAATAATAATAATAATAATAATAATAATAATAATAATAATAATATAATAATAATAATAATAATAATAATAATAATAATAATAATAATAATAATAATAATAATAATAATAATAATAATAATAATAATAATAATAATAATAATAATAATAATAATAATAATAATAATAATAATAATAATAATAATAATAATAATAATAATAATAATAATAATAATAATAATAATAATAATAATAATAATAATAATAATAATAATAATAATAATAATAATAATAATAATAATAATAATAATAATAATAATAATAATAATAATAATAATAATAATAATAATAATAATAATAATAATAATAATAATAATAATAATAATAATAATAATAATAATAATAATAATAATAATAATAATAATAATAATAATAATAATAATAATAATAATAATAATAATAATAATAATAATAATAATAATAATAATAATAATAATAATAATAATAATAATAATAATAATAATAATAATAATAATAATAATAATAATAATAATAATAATAATAATAATAATAATAATAATAATAATAATAATAATAATAATAATAATAATAATAATAATAATAATAATAATAATAATAATAATAATAATAATAATAATAATAATAATAATAATAATAATAATAATAATAATAATAATAATAATAATAATAATAATAATAATAATAATAATAATAATAATAATAATAATAATAATAATAATAATAATAATAATAATAATAATAATAATAATAATAATAATAATAATAATAATAATAATAATAATAATAATAATAATAATAATAATAATAATAATAATAATAATAATAATAATAATAATAATAATAATAATAATAATAATAATAATAATAATAATAATAATAATAATAATAATAATAATAATAATAATAATAATAATAATAATAATAATAATAATAATAATAATAATAATAATAATAATAATAATAATAATAATAATAATAATAATAATAATAATAATAATAATAATAATAATAATAATAATAATAATAATAATAATAATAATAATAATAATAATAATAATAATAATAATAATAATAATAATAATAATAATAATAATAATAATAATAATAATAATAATAATAATAATAATAATAATAATAATAATAATAATAATAATAATAATAATAATAATAATAATAATAATAATAATAATAATAATAATAATAATAATAATAATAATAATAATAATAATAATAATAATAATAATAATAATAATAATAATAATAATAATAATAATAATAATATAATAATAATAATAATAATAATAATAATAATAATAATAATAATAATAATAATAATAATAATAATAATAATAATAATAATAATAATAATAATAATAATAATAATAATAATAATAATAATAATAATAATAATAATAATAATAATAATAATAATAATAATAATAATAATAATAATAATAATAATAATAATAATAATAATAATAATAATAATAATAATAATAATAATAATAATAATAATAATAATAATAATAATAATAATAATAATAATAATAATAATAATAATAATAATAATAATAATAAATAATAATAATAATAATAATAATAATAATAATAATAATAATAATAATAATAATAATAATAATAATAATAATAATAATAATAATAATAATAATAATAATAATAATAATAATAATAATAATAATAATAATAATAATAATAATAATAATAATAATAATAATAATAATAATAATAATATAATAATAATAATAATAATAATAATAATAATAATAATAATAATAATAATAATAATAATAATAATAATAATAATAATAATAATAATAATAATAATAATAATAATAATAATAATAATAATAATAATAATAATAATAATAATAATAATAATAATAATAATAATAATAATAATAATAATAATAATAATAATAATAATAATAATAATAATAATAATAATAATAATAATAATAATAATAAAATAATAATAATAATAATAATAATAATAATAATAATAATAATAATAATAATAATAATAATAATAATAATAATAATAATAATAATAATAATAATAATAATAATAATAATAATAATAATAATAATAATAATAATAATAATAATAATAATAATAATAATAATAATAATAATAATAATAATAATAATAATAATAATAATAATAATAATAATAATAATAATAATAATAAATCTTAAATTAAAAATGATTTCATAAAGTAACAATAACATTTGAAAACGTAAGTTTTCTTCCCCGCTCAAAAAATAAACACGTTTCCCGTTAAATGGTGCATTTTGTTTTGAGTAGTTTTTAAATAGATTCTGTTTCTTACAAACTATTTAAAAGCAAGAAGTCACGAACTAGTCAGTTTTGCCACCACAAATGTTTATAAATATTACACGAGTTAAAAATATAAAACCCTGCATCATATATGTACCTATATATGTATATATATATTAAAAAAATGAAATGGTAGAAACGTGTTTAGGCAATCAATTAAATGAACAACTTTCTCTTACGATTCATACATGCCCGAACCAGAAAAATTACACAGTACCTAAACGATAGAATATCGCGTTCTACATCCAAAAAATAGTACTAAGTAAAATATTTCTTTTCCGAAAAAAGAAAACAAAAAAAAAAAAAAAAAAAAAAAGAACCCTCAGATTTAATCGCTACGTAGAGTGAAAGAGGTAAATCACATTTTTAGTTTTTTTTAATTTACTGTTAATAAAACACACATCCATTTAATCATTACTCCGTATAACGATCAATCTCTTGAAGAGGGGTTTTACAGTGAGAAACCTTGTAATTAAATTGAAAATTAATAATTTTCGTCTGTTTTTCTTTGCCGTTTATTCACTTTTATACGAAATAACGTTAAACAATTTACAAATTGAATTTTAATGATTTTAAGCATTATATACGGTGTTTGCTGTTGGGTCAAAACCACTACTGGCGTGCCCCACCCAAACAAATATATATTATATAAATGTATATATAACTCGGCCATTTTTGCCTTGACCCCTCTTGCTTACATTTCTGTCTCTTTCTTTTCTATGCTTTGTATAAAATGATCCAAAATTTACAACGTAATTCTTAGGCCGGCCGCTCTCATTAGGTTTTATAACGAAAAGATGTCCCAATTTTATATAATAATAAAAAAAAATACAATCAATAATTTATACTATAAATTTTACGAAACTACCAGAATAACTTGACATACACTACGGCCCATATAAATAATACTTTTCCTTTTTTTGCGTTGCCATGGTATTATCAAATTAGCAATATAGTGTCTTTACATGCTTAAACCTGCACAGTGATAAAAAGTTTATTCATTATGTTTCAATAAAAAAAGGAATACCTCCCTATTCATGGTTTCTGTTGCATCCCTCCCTTCGACGTTTTGATGTTGTTTCCATTGTTCCTATGCGTTTTGGCCATTCTCTGCTGCCTTTCTCTAGATACTTCGTTTTTCCCTAATTTCCTTCCCACACTGTCCCCCCTCCATCCGGATGATGCAGTTATTTGCGACGCCGATCGTGTGTTCTTCCACAGTGTTCATCTCTTTCTGTGGATCATTTTGTATTCCTATTTATGTTGAGGCCTGGGCTTCCTGCTTCTTATTGTGCTTCCTATATTCTGTACTTTCCGTTCCCAATAGTTATTCCTGTTACTTGTTCCTTTTTAGCAAAGATTTCAGATTGGATTATAACTGACTTCTTTCCTTACTATTTGTTTCTGGGTAAAGGTCCTTGGTTGACGAGCCAAAGTAGAGGAAAAAAAACAAAAAAAAAAAAACACCTGCAAAATGTGGATTACGGACAATCAGTAAAATCGGTCCATATGAATATAAGTGATGCGCGAACAAACAAAGAAAAAAAAAAAAAAACATGCGACGAACGTTACAACCTCCTTCTTTTTGGAAGTCGGTAAAAATTAAAATATTACAAACGTTACATAAAATTGGGAAATTTTTGGGACATTTTTTCTAATGAGGGCCGCCTAAGAATTACTTTGTAATTAATATATACGATGCCTAGAGAAGTTTCAGATTTTACATATATTGCTAGTATTGTTAATATTTAATCACTAATACCGGCGAAGGACTTTAGCGAAAAAAAAAAAAAAAAAAAAAAAAAAGGCTCAGACTAACCTAACTTGGAACTTTTACGCTTTTCGTAAATATTCTAGCCACCTAAACAAAAATTAATTAAAAAATTTTCAGCTAAAGGAATTTTAGTGGCTATTTTTTATGTTAGTTTTTATATTTACGCTATTATAAAGGCAGTGTTATCACTGGTAGAAGGAGGAAATGCACTCAGAAAACTAAATTTTTACAAAAACAAAAATGCTTCCTGAATTTCACTTCGTATATGTAAAGAATATTTTATAGAAAAAAAAAACCAATGCGAAAATTTAAAATAACAAACTTACGTAATTGTAACATTTTTTTTTTCCGTTCTCTGAACTTGTATTTAAATATATTAGAAGCGCTTGATTTTTACTGTTCCCTCCCAAATATATATATATATATATATATATATCAGGTCGCCTCTGAAAACAACCGCACCTCTTAATTAATTTTGAATTAAGCCATTTTTGTTTAGTTCATTTCGACTTTCAGTGGCAAAACTATAAATGATTATTTTACGTATAAATATATTACTTTATGTAAATTAAATTTTTTTTTCGGCATTTCTCCGTGATAAGTTTAAATGTGGAATAGAGAACACGGTTTGCTATCAAGGTTAGCATCGTTGAAGAAAATTGTTTCTAAATCGTTAATTGGTAAACTAATTTTTCCGCGCTGTTAATAATTATTCGACAACGTTTCTTACTGTGAAAATGATTCGATAAACAGGGAAATCAAGTCTTAATAACTCAAGCTCATAATGAATTAGGTAAGGAACTAATTAAAGGTTCAAATGTGAAACACTGAGAGCTTGTAAAAGGAACCGCCAGTTACAGGAAGACGGTTTACAATAGGATGTGTGTGTGTGTGTTTTTTTTTTTTTAATTTAAAAAAAAAACAACTCTATTTTCAATTAGATTAAAAATCAGTTCGGCAAAATACAAAACATTCTCCCAGTTACGTCATATTCGACTAAATTATAATTGTTCTGAGAATTTCCTTAACTGATATAAAAGATGTTGCCGCGGTAACCCCCGAACTCTAAAATATCAAACCGTGTATTAGTAGTCGTTTTTTAAACTATCTTGTGATGATTAAGCTGCGGGGATAATAATTCGATAAAAATAAATAACGGAAAAATACTCGCGCAAATGTCTGGATATTGCATTTACTTCGAAAAAAATAAAAATCGCCGTACGATACTGAAACATTAAAAAAAAAAAATAAAAAAATAAAAATTACAAAAATAATAAATCACGAATAACCGAACGATAATTCATTAAACCGAAATTCATATTCCACCTTTTCGGAATTCAACAAGTGAAAACGTGCTTACTGAGCAGAAACTCGCAAAAAAACCCGACTTTAAACATTCATAATCTTATAAATAAACAGAAAGACAATTATACCGGTAAAAAATCATTTTTCACGGTTCCCGGTGTTGACCACGAACGAACATAGTATAATTAGGTGTGGCCCCATACTTGCGAAATTTCAACCGTCGAGTTGTTTTCGCAACAGCAGACAGGCCCGCGTGAAAGCTATTAAAATGGTTTTTTCTCTCTTAAAAAGGTGTTTAAAAAAATATCAGAAACCCTCTTCTCGCAGAAAGTTTCTCTGATATTAAATACCACTGAATTCGACACCAATCGATGTACTGTAAAACATCGACACAGAATAATATCATTAGAACCGGCATGTAGTAGTTTGATAATCTTTTTTCCAAGCATAACAATTATGTTAACGCGCGATTCCGATTTAATTGATTATAATTTTCTTTTTTTTTTTTTAATAACAATAAACAGATAGTTAGAGGGTCATTGAGTACTTTCCGACGGGTATTCGCAACTAACATTGAAAATATGACACGTTTATCACGTTAACTGGAACAAATTCGTAAGCACTACCAAGAAGTTTGATGATCATTAGGAAGAAGACCAAAATGATGTTAATTAATCAATCGAGGAAGAGCTTGTCTGCCGAAAAACACGTAGATGACGCGAAATGGCTAGCTTCTTTATGCACACCTCGGGGATCAATAAGGGAGGGTGCAATATGGAGCAGCCAACTCAAAAAAAGTGCTACGATGTTTATCAAAAATCTAATCGAGCAATAATATTCTCTGGAAAAGTGGCGCTGGCGAAGTACGTATTTCACGGATTGCTAAGAGAACTAACGAAGAGTCAATACTAAAATAAATATGTGATCCAGGATTCGGTTGTTATGGAGTTGGATGCCATCTTATTCGCGGAAAGTCTAATTATATTTTAACATATATACATATATCTATATATACCGAGTGTCCCAAACCACCCGTCGTACACCCTTTATAAAATCTAGAATACCTAGTAAAATGAAAAATTCGAAATCTCATATTAGTAAATTGACTGTTCCACATCGACTGGAAATATTTTCGAGTTCCGCTGCCCACCGGACGTGACCTATTGAAACCGGAAGTTATTTTGTGTAAATGAAATGAGGTATTTTTTTTTTTTTACGGATTCCGATGTTACCCTGAAAAATAAGAAACTTTTGTTTGAAACATTTTTTCTGAAACTCCTCTATTTTCAACCCTAAAATGTCTTCTGAAATCTCATTTTTTCCAAATCATGTATGAAATAAATAGTATTGAATGATGTGTTCCGTTGAAATAATTTTGAACACTGTGAGTTGTAATTTTCTTTAATTGCTTTACAAATAGAGTGGATAATAATACAAATTTTTTGTCGAAACTTTTTACATACAGAAAACAATAAGTTTTCAATTGTGTAAGTGTAATTTTAATACTGGTTCTGTATAAACTCTGTTTGTGGTAAAGATATCTCAGAATGATATGAACTGTAAATATCACGGAATTATTATTTAAGATTTTTTATTATGTAAACTCATTTAGATAACAATAAATCTTATAATATAAAAACACGCTGTAATATTAAAAAAAAAAAAAAAATTAATATTCTTTTTGATGAAATTAATTTTAAATTCATACACGACCAGGCAAAGATTAAACAAGTAGTGAGTATCAATAAATAACCTTACATAGAGTCACTCTTAACACATAAAACAATTTAATAAATACACATATATCTTTGTTGTCCACGTAAAATAATAATTCTATTTATTGTAGGAGGTAATGTAAAAACTAAACTCAATTAACAAATATGTTGCCTGAGCTTATTTGTAATCAGTGTCGCCTTTCATATTGCCGGGGTTCTTTTACTCGATAGTTTAATATTCAAATTAAATACTAATTTTTTTTTATTAAAATTAAATTGACATACATTACACATAAACCACGCCATTTCAGACGCGGCAGGAACAAACATGCATTGAACGAGCCCAACAGAAGAATCTAAATATACCTTACACCATTGAAAAATATATCGATTTTTTAAAAAACTCAAATTCAAAACTAATTGTGATGGTAATGTTTTTTTGTTTTTTTTGTTTTTTAACGAATTCAAAGCCTAAAAAAAAAAAAAAGACAACTAGTGTCACTAGTTTGTTCCCGATCCGCCCGTATTTATAACTGTTCTAATTTCCGAAAGAATATGGACCGTTTTTTCCAAGCGAGCGCACTGGGGTTTCACATGCGAGATTTGTTCAAACGGCATTTTTCACGTGTCGACGAAGTACGCTGCCTGAACGTTTGTGAATGAGACCTTTTTCCAAATGTCAAGATATAATTTATAATTTGTCACAAATAAGAACCAGCCCTAAAAACTAAGCGGTTTTTCGGCCACATAGTTCGGGGACCAATAGTCTGGAAAGGTTCACTTCATCAAAGGAAGCCAGATATAAAAGGACATGGTCGCGACATACGTTTACAACACGGTCCGGGAGGATAAACGAATTCGCTAAAATGAATGTATTTATGAAGCGAGCAACAAAGAATGCTTAAACAACAGAATAATAGCAGCGCTTCAAGCGTTGTTATCCCCCCCCCCCCCCCCTCCCGACGACACATGACGTTTCTCGTACGGGAAGAAAACCTGTTAGAGATTCATGACGCCCACATTTAAACAAAACATAATTCAAAATTTTTTTTAAAATGGCAACATAAATATAATTATAATCAGATTTATTTTTAAATAAACGGGCGCATTTCTTAAAATACTGAAAATGAGATCTAACCGAAAACCTGCACTGCTTCAAAATTTTATCTTAGCCTACTCGAATGATTATTATAAATTGTAAACAATTCAAAATTTGAAATAATTACAAATTCTTTTATATAAAATCGCTAGAAAAAATAAATAAAAACCTAATTAAACGGAAAAAAACATTAATCGGATTCTATTTGTTTTTTGTACGATAAATAAATACTACTCTATAAGGGACGGCATTGATGATCACAGGCAACATACAGATATATAGACATCGTTAGATTTTTACTAATCAGCACGGATGCAAACATTTGCGGCATTTTTCAAAATACAAATTATGAAATTATTTTAATAAAACGTCAATACATTTTTTTTTTTTTAAAAAAGATTTCCCAAATATTCGGTATATATATATATATATGTATATATATATTTTTTTCCAAATTAACTACTAGCACAAGCAAACATAGCAATAACTGTATGGATTGATCGGTGGAATATCGGCTGTGCATAAAGGATAGGTCCTAAAACACTACCTTGTGATATTCCTGCCGATACATTTCTCCCGTCAGACATCGCGCTTCCTCATAACTAATTCTGAACTGCCCGTTGGTCAGGTATAATTTCAGAATACGATACCACCGAATATGGAAACTGTTCACGTAATTTAACGAATAAACCGCCGTGCCAAACTTTATCGAAAGCTTGAGCTACATCGAGGAATACCCCGCAGCGATATTCCTTCTCCTCAACAGCTTTATGTATCACATTTGAGACGCGATGCAACTGATCAATGGTGTACTGTGCTTGCTATGAAATCCAAAAACTGGTGATCTGGAATTAATTGATTTGTTTCAATTATAGGTCAAAGCCGATTTAGAACAAGTTTTTCAAACAGCTTAGAAAATACCGAAAATAAGGAAGAATTTTAATCTGAGGAATGGGTTTGTCGACCAGTCGACCTCTGCGAAGAAATAAAACTGAAACAAGCGACACAGGGTATTTTTTTTTTCCAATATAAGCGCAAAAACAGATTTTCCGATACTTTATCGCTAAATTGAAAAATATTTTTTAAGAAAAACAGTTTTTTGAGCCGAAAATAAATACAGATGTAAAACAGTTAACAGCGGCGAAGAATGTATACGAGAAAAAACAATGAAACGAAATAATAACAAGAAAAGTAACATAGCCCAAAGGTTAACATCTCGACTAGGGTTATCGACAATTGGAAATAAATATTTGCATGATCGAAACGGATCAGTTAACGAACCATGTGTTATTAAAACATCTTCTATTCAGTTCACCTGTAGGAATTCAACGATCGATCACTTCATTAAGAGGTATTTGTATACTTCTACAGTAGTGTACCGACGATCAATGGTCCGACTGTTCTATGAGTCACTAGCACCTCCTTTTTTCTTTTTTTTTGTTTTCTTTTTTTTTTTGTTTTTTTTTTTTTGTCGATAATCAACAGTAAAATTCAGATCTACAGCGACGAAGGTAATATGCGGCCAATTTTTCAAGGATGTTCATTTACAACGCACTTTAACCAGTAAAGCTCTACACCGTTAGAGTTTCTAATATGCAGCACACGGACATTTACGGTTATATGCAGATTAAAACAAATAATTTAACGAGTAATAAACGCTCTAAATTTTTCACTTTTGGAGTATTGTGGTATTTCCTAAAAGCTGTATCGCTATCGGTCTATTTCTTACACATAGTTGTCGGCATTTATTTAAAAGCAAACTTTTTACATCACTTCATTATTAGGTGAGATTTACTTATGACATATAAACGATAATTAAAAACTAATTGTGTTCTAAACGGGAGAATAAACGATAAATAAAGAAAGAGATCGGTAAAATTCAAAATCACGGATTCCAAATGTTGTACATGCATAATAGCGGCAAGCATGAATGTACCAAAAAAAAATTATTTATTTTCAAATTTAAACGAATGCTTACAAAGAAATAAAAATAGCCTTTATGCTATACCACACTATAGTTTGCCGCGAGCAACCGAAATTTATTCAATCTCTTTGACCCCGTTTAAACTGTGGTAAAATTTTGTTAAGAACCACACCGAGTGCATCGGTATCGAGCGAAAAAGACGCTATCTTTACGTGTTAGTTATAAACTACAAAGGGCAACAATCGATCACGTACAAAATTTCTATTATAAACGTCTACACGACAACACAGCGCTGTTTTCGAAACTAGTAATGAAAGAGTTAATATATATTAATGGCTGTGTAATTTTTATGCCGGCGGTAATATGAGGTCGCGTAACCTTTTTATTTTTATTTTAAAAATAGCACAGTCTCGATTAAAACCGACTCCTCCATAAGAATTATAAAAGCTATGGGTTCTGGGGATGCCTCGATGACGTAAAGGATCGAGTTTTACATCACGTCGCACTTATACATCTCTCTATAATATGTTAAAAAATTTTCGGTCATAGTTTTCGACCCGCGCCCCGAATGGCTGAAAAAATTGAATTTGAATAAAGCAGTCAGTTGATAAATTCCCACAATTACTTAATTATTTCTGGAGCTTTTTGATCGTATTATTATAATTTTACTACTATATTTTTTTGCACAATTGCCATCTCTGACGGGAAATATTAAAATAAAGATAGAACGTAAAGCAATTATCCAACGATAAGCGTTTGGATTGACACTGCTCAAGTCATAGCGAGGGGGTTGTCTAGTAAAACCTTGTATTATTGCACACGCACATATAGGGGAGGAGCTGCAATTACCAAACTCATTCTAAACTGTGTACATATAACCGAGAAAAATAAGTATTAGCGCAGTCATAGTTGAAATAATTCATTTTTCTTTTTGTTTTTATTGTTGATACAATTATTATATCTTGATCGTGTTGCACTCTTATACACCGCAGCCAGTAAAACTCTCGGTACGGACCTTTTTTTTTGTATTTACAAATGCTCATAAACCGCGTTAATTGTATATAATCAATTTACGTATTTATACATCGAGCTACTCTATAAATTAAATAATTTCGCTCGTCCATACGGGTGATTACAAATTTGTGACGCGTAGTATTTAATAGTCACCGGAAATATCTTGTGAGAAAAAAGTCTTCTTAATTTCACCACATTTGAAAGGATGTAAACAAAAAATCATGGGCAGATCCGATAAGCAGTGCTCTCCGAATATTCGTTTTTCCATAAAACAGACAAATTTACTTAATTTTAATTGATTAATTCCGCGATTCTACAATGGTTTAAAATTTTTATTATTTTATTAAGCGATATTTAGAGTAAATAACCTCTTCCAGTTTTATTTTTTCATATAACTGAAACAAAGGGATAATTTTTAAGATTTTCATCTTACCTTTTTAAATGACCAACGCACGTATCTTCTCATTTTACCTGTTTCGCTATTTTATCGTCTTTATAATAATACAACCGTTAAAAGTATTTTAATACATACACCTCCACATAATCATCAGCTGATTCTCTATTTTATTTACGAATACATTAAGCGGTGTATTTCTGCGTTAGCCGGCTAAATAATCCAGCACGCTCCTGATAAATACTGTATACGCAGTGGGTGTTGTAGCCACTTTCACTTTTATATTTAACCACCGAAAAACCCCGATGAAGTAATTTCAAAATACTCAATCAATAATTTATAAACCCAACACACGTAATGTTTTGTTTTTTTTCTGTTTTTCAATTCGAAAAAAAAGTCGAAATAAAGTAAGGGTCGTCAGTGTCGAGCGATTTGAAGGCAGCACAGAACCAATTTCTGCCGCCAATATAGTTAAAGACTATGCCAATTAAGAATGCATAACGCGTATTGACGAAAATATTGAAAAAGGAAAAATAAAAAGCAAGGAACGGATTTTTCAAATCCTTACCCTTTTTTCCCGTAAAGGTCGTTCATAGAAGGAAAGGAAGAATAGGTATTTCTATATAATTATTACAAAAAAATGGCCCTATCACATTACGAGTACATATAGATATAACAAAAGCTTACACATGTAATACACATATTTGGATTAGTAGGAAATAGGTGAATTCACTAACGAAGAGAAAAAAGGATATTATTATCGAAACTGTTACACAGAAAATAAAGGAACAGAATTTATTAAAAGAATAATGTTTAACTGTTTGAAGCCTGCAATGTTCATATTTAACGTAGTTTATTTTCGCCTGTGAATCACCGATAAAATTAATATGCTCGCATATGCGTTGCAGAATTTAAGCGTCACTTCTAATACGTAGACTCTAATTTGCGACCAAGCTTAAAAGTTTAATACACTCTCGCATATGCCTATTAATGTTAAGAATATATATATATATATATATATATACATAAAACTCGGCCATTTTGGTCTCGCAAGGGTCTGTGCCCCTTGACCCCTTTTACTTACATTTTTGTCTTTTTCTCTTTTATACTTTGTATAAAATGATCAAAATTTACAACGTAATTCTAACTGGCATCCACACAAAAAACAATAACATAATCACAAAAATCCTATCCTAACACTTAACTTCCATTACATAAAATTAAGACATTTTTTCGTTACATTTTTCGTTATATATTTCGTTACACAAAATTGTGACCTTTTTTAAATAACATAATCACAAAAATCCTATGAAATGTAACAAACGTTACATAAAATTGGGACATTTTTTCTAATGGGGGGTAGCCTAAGAATTACGTTGTAATTAATATATGACGTTCGCTGAGAAAAGGGACCACCTTTGATGCGAATAGTAATTTTTAAGAAAAACACGGTTCAATTTTTCGCGAAATAATAGTACTCTTGTTCCGCGCATGTCTGCATGTAACGTGCGGCCGACTCAATAGAGCATCGTTGCCTAATTTTGGCCCAGGTAAATTAGAATTTGGTCGCTCAAACGTTGATTTCTACGAAAAGATTTTGAAGAAGTTGCGAATCGATCCAGCCATAAGAAATTCAATGTTGCTGGTGAATGCAAGCAAAAACCGAATTTCAAGATTTTTACCAAAAATTACCGGGTGCATTGTCGTGATTCTGTGTTTTCATCTCCCAAATTTTAATTTTATCACACTATTAATTCGGTATTGTTTGCTTAATAGGTATTACAAAACATGATCATTTCCGGTTTTAAAAAAAATGAAATCACCAGAACAACTAACAACTAGGTGAAAAAATAGTTTTACGATTTTTTAAAAAATTTTTTAATGGTTTTCCACTATGTTCCAATTTTCTTTAGTCACTTTTGTACCTTTTTAAGACATTAAATAAACGTATGCGAAAAAATACTACGTATTGCATTTTACCCTATACACTTTGAAGTATCAGAATCTGAGTTTAACTCGAAACTCATATTTTCGCATAACAGGTCCCCGGCTCTTTTCTCGGCGAATGTCACATATATAAACATATATAACTCGGCTATTTTGGCCTCGCAAGGGGCTGGGACCCTTGACCCCTCTTGCTTACATTTATGTTTCTTTCTCGTCTATACTTTGTATAAAATGATCAAAATTTACAACGTAATTCTAAATCGGCCCATATGAATATAATAACATAGTCACAAAATCCTATAAAATATAATGTTACATAAAATTGAGACATTTTTTGGGACATTTTTTCTAATGAGTAGTAGACTAAAAATTACGTTGTAATTAATACATACATATATATATATATATATATATATATATATATATATATATATATAAACTCGGCCATTTTGGCCTCGCAAAGCTTGACCCCTCTTGCTTTCATCTCTGTCTCTTTCTGTTCTATACTTTGTATAAAATTATCAAAATTTACAACGTAATTCTTACTGGCATCAACACAAAAAAAAAAAAAAAAAAAACAATCACAAAAATCCTATTCTAACACATAACTTCCATTATATAAAATTAAGACATTCTTTCGTTACATAACATTGCGACATTTTTTCTAATAGGGGATAGCCGAAGAATCACGTTATAATTAATATATATATATATATATATATACCGGTGTGAAACACATATCGATTCTGAATTATAATTAAACGTATAAATGTATGATAAGCTAAATGATGGGCAAAAATAAGTGGTTTTTAAAGAAGACAAGTAAAAATAATTGTAATATTACATCAGGTTAAAGAAAAATACATAAATAACGCTCACCGACGTTAAAGTTGAAAAATATTTTACGATCTACAACATTCCGTCCGTAGCACTCCTGGCAAGAACAGGAACACACCGTAACACCTACGAATCGCGATCACAACAAACGATGACTGAACAGTCACGTTGAAATAAACTTTCAATAATAAAAAAGTCTTTATAAACGCACCGCGCTCTTGAGAACTCAACACGGAACAAACTGACTGAGATGGCGAAAAAAATTAAAGACCGTGACAGTGAGGAGAGATAATAAAAAGAAAAAAAAAAAGAAAAAGAAAAAAAAAAAGTAAAATCGGCTTGATTAAACACAGAACAATTACGTCGGGTTAAAACACGGACAGTAAACAAAAACAAATCGTCTGACTCGCGCTGCGTTACGGCCGGGACGGAACTCGAGATAAAGGAAAATTGAAGAAAATGAGAGATGGTGATAAAATGAAAGAAATAATACGAAAAAGAAAAGGTACGTATGAGTGTAAATTATATACATACACTACGCTATGAAATAGCATGCTGGATATAATAATTCCTATATACAGGTGAACTGAGTTGCTTGGTGCAAGGTAGAACGGTATTGTACGGGGGAATCGTAGCACTGCTGTGAATGAGACAACCGTTCGGGTTACTATAATAAGAGGCACCTTAGTAGAAGCCGAGCCGAAGACTGACTCGTTGTCGAAGAACTGCGATAGATTGATAGTGGCAAGACATCGAGGCACCTTATACACCCGTCCGCGCACCAGTCAACAAATACACAAAAAACGTCCGCTACAAAGAAACCAGTTGTTCCGTATCTCGGCCTAGCCAGCAGTGGTGCCTAAAACAGCCCGACACACTAAATAGGCTCGCTTGTAACTTCCAAAAAGGACATCGAATCAACAATACCGGAACACGAGATTTATCAGCTTTGCCATAAGAAGAAATTGATAAGAAGAAAAGAGTAATGAAAAAAAGAGCAAAAATATTTCGTAAACTGAGAGAATGATTTATCGATAAGGTCGGAATCAAGCAAGTGGCCAATCGGCAAAAATTGGTTCAGTAACGGAGATCGCACAAACTGGGTCCTCCTATTGATGAAAAGAAACTCGGGTAAAGTATATCCGACATCAATTAATCGCTACCGGTTACGTTCGTACTTTTTACTTTCTTCGGAAATTGCGGGCCATGCCAAAATCGAGCAAAATACAATCTACTGTCGACAGCAAACATCGTTCGATCGCTTGATTTTTGTTGATATGAATAAGTCTCGATATCGGTCTCCGATAAAAATTCTGTACATTCGTTTTATAAAAGGTACATTTTTTTTACGTAATCCCACGTTTTTTTTCAGATTCTACCATGACCGGGGAGAAGATCAGAGGAAGCGTGGGAAACTGATTTGATCCAATTCGGTAAAAACGAAAACGAATTTCACCGTCATTAATCCGTGAAACACTCGAGAAAAGCGTGTCTAAAGTTAGCTAGTTAGCTATGATCAAAAATCAACGAAAATTTTGTAATAAAAAGTATTTTTACTTAATCTTCGATGTTTATTCCGTATTATCTTCAAAGTAGTCGCCCCCCCCCCTTGATACTATGCACTTGCGCAACGTAGTTTTGAGAGACACTACTGATGGAACGCCCTTTTAGATATAGTCTTGAATTCGCTCTGCGATTTCATCGTGGAAAAACATTGTCCCTTAGGTATGTCCTCTTGAGTTTGAGAAATAGGAAAAAGAAGTCAGCCATGTTTGGAGAATAGGGTGGAAGCATTACAGGGATGTCACCACGAACTGTTGGATAAGTTAATACGCGTCGGTGTATTGTGCTGCAAAATCCCCACGAGTTGTTTCTCCAAAGTTTGAGTCGCTTTTTCCTGATAAAAAAAGGTAAATTTAAAATTTTTTCTTCTACATAAATTTTTCAAATTTTTTAGTAAATATAAAATTTTATACCATTTTTATAATAATAAAATTGAATATTTAAACCACTATCAAATTATATAATTTATGCGGGTAAAAAAAAAGAAAAAAAAGTTGACGAAGCGAGGATAATGTCTAACCCCAAGATTTACGAGATGGTGATTAAAGAGTAATGAGAATTTTGCAATTCGCGCGCTTTGACCGGAATGGAATAATATTTCGTTACGAATTTTTACGGACTGGTCGTACACAGCCAATAAGGAATACTATACTAGGTTGCATGCAATTTGCGCGAGGCAATCAGGGACGGCCCAAACTTTGAAGAAACAACTCTCATCGAGATTTTGCTGCACGACAACGCACCGGCACATATTAACTTACCCAGCAGTTCGTGGTAGCATAACATTACTGTAATGCTGCAACCACCCTATTCGCCAGACACGGCATATTGTTCCTATTGCCCAAACTTAAGAATACATACTTAAAAGGCAGTACTTTTCAACAATAAATGAGGCGAATATTAAAATCGCAAAGCAAACTCAATATTACACCGAAAAAGGCGTTTTAACAGTAGTGTCTCTCAAAACTATGGTGGCATAAGCGCATAAAGGGGAACCGACTATTTTGAAGGAGCCGCGGAATAAACATAGAAAGTTAGATAAATACTTTTTGAAAAAATTCCAAAATTTTCGTTTTTTTTTTGTTTTTTTTGACGTTCAACTATGGGAGCATTAACCAAACGCAAGTGAAACTTTTGTCAATGTGCGGCACCGGGATTCGAACCAGGTAATACCCAAACGAAACACTACTGTATAACCAGCTCTATACCACAATAGTTAGCTCTCGTTGCTTTTTGACTGCGCCTCGTATTAGCTAGCTTCGGACGCGCTTATCTTCAGTGTTTCACGGACTAATGGAAAAAACGGTAAAATTCGTTTTCGTTTTTTACCGAAACCATCTGGAAAAAGTTGGACCCCCACGCTTCTTCTGATGTTCCCCTTGCAAGCGAAAATTAAGGAGCACGTCTATTATCTACTTGTCACTTATCGATATAATTTCACGCAGATTCTAGCTAGCGAAAAATTAAGAAAATACAGATCCGTTACTCACCTATCATTTTTTGATACGTCATGAAAATAAATGTAAAAAGATAGTGTAATCTATAGTGCGTGAAAATAAGTATATAATTAAACCGCTGTTTGTTTATTATAAGGATAATATATTAGTGCGGGGGGAAGCAGGAGGGAAACGCAGTAGAGGTAGTAAAAAAACTAATCGAATGAATAATAATTTAGCAAAGTAAACAGGAATGACCAGTTTTTGTTTGTTTGTTGTTTTGTTTTTGTTTTTTTTTTGGGGGGGGGGCGTCAATTATGAACATTAAACCAGTCAAAGTGAAATTTTTGTAAGTTTCAGCGTGCGATAATGGGACTCAAACTAGGTACTACCCGAACGAAACACCAATGCTTAACCGATTACGCCACAGTAGCTAATGACCAGAGTTAATTCAACTGGCGGGAGGTTAAAGTGTACACTGTCAAGCAGCTGGTACCATTCAATAACGGATACGGCACCAATAAGAAAAAGAAGATAGATCGATCATATTAGCAATGTATAACTGTTGATGAAGTACATTTTATTCGTACATCGACGCATCATATATTATTCGTACGAGGAAGGTATCTCGTCAATAATCGGATTTTCTTTTATGACTTGTTGGACCAGCGCTGTTTTCAGTGTAAACGCAAAAGAACAACTACTATTGTGCACCGTTCTATAAAATCACCGAAATTAACTTTAAAATACTCGCAAACAGTAAAGAGCTCGGCAGCAGAATTCTTAGAGATAACAATCGAACTGTTCCATAATTATTTAAAAAGCCAGCTACCGTAGCGTAATCGATTAGCTCTGTGTTTCATTCGAGTAGAACTCGGTTGACAATTACACTAACGTTTCCCCGTGTATAAGCTCAAATAAAAAATAAAAGAAAAAATAATCTCACTTAAATAAAACGCAAAACATTAATCTCGCATATTAATCGTAATTTAAACAAAAGTCGATTAGTTTCGTTCTGTAATCATTAAAAATAAAGTGACAAATAAATATGAAAACGTATCGATATTTTCAAAAAATCAAAAAGTCCAATCCGTTATAAAATTAATACGTATTAACTAAATTTAACTTTCGTTAGGAAGTAACTTGCGGCATTGAACTAAACCATCAACATTCAATAGTGATAAATATTCCGAGTAAATAGATCGCATTTTGACATCACTCCAGTGGTGTTTCTTTAAAAAATATATATTTATTAGCTAATCAATGAACTGTAAATAAATGTAGAATAATGAAGTAAGTATTATTCGGTGTTTATACGAAAGTAACATTATGTTCATATCTTTTTTTTTTTTTTTTTTTTTTCATCGCTCCGGTCTTAGAACCACAATTGGCTCTGCTGTTTGGTTAACTAAATCTTGTCTACAATAAGCAATTACTTCCTCATATCTCTTCTCATTAGAAAAAGACATGATTTTTAACTAATATACTAATAACTTACTATTATTTTACGTTACACACAATAGACAATATTAATCACAGGAAAAAAAAAAAACTTTTACAAATTAAGTCCATTTCATGACATTGTTCAACACAAATTAAGTTTGAGCGAGTGAAATTAATTCCGTGGATGCTGTTGTAATTTTCTCGGGGTTATACGGGTAATGCATCTCTACACCAGTATCTCTTGAGTCTTCTCCGCGGATTCCCAGGGAGAGATGAAGAGAACATGCTGGACGCTTCTATGTTTTCACTGAATTCTAGTTTATACTAGACAATGTAGCATATAGAAGTTTGTAATAGGCTTGCACGAATGGGATCTGCAAATCGTGATGGAGTGTTCTATTGGACACGAAATAAGGAGCGTTGGCAACTTGTCTGAGTATTTTAGACTGAAACTGTTGAATTCTGTTGATATTGCTCTTGTACGTTGCGCCATATACTTCAATGCCATACCGCCGCCATACGCCAGTACGGATAGATAGATTAGTCTTTTGCAAGACATGCTCATGTTCGTATTTACAGAGTATGCCCGTGTTAAATACACCGAATATAATTACCGTATATGATTAAATTTATTTACAGTTTATTAATAAACTACCATTTATTTTTTTAATCGATTAAATGAATCTTTTTGACTTTTGGAAATATCGCTGTACATTCCCATATTTCCTTCTTACTTAATTTTTATAAATATATTCATCGCCGCGATGATGGACTGAAGCTGGTCGACACTTTTTAAATATAACTGTCGTGTACGATTAATGCTTTCCGCTTTATTTATTTAAATAAATATGTGTTTTTCTTATGGTATCGTTTAATATAGAACATCAAATTAGTTAACACTCCAAGTCGTCTATGGTAGAGTACATTGTCGCCCAAAAATTTTTCAGTTTTCGCGTCATGAAAATCAGTTTGGTGCATCGAATAGAATCAATCTAGCTCGGATTATTCGAAAAGTTAATAAAAACCGGGAAAAAAACGTGTCGCATTGTTGACAGATATGTTAGTGTAGGGATCTTTTCGGCGATTATGCAATAGCAATAATAGCAAGGAGAGAGTGTCGTCGTTTACCATTCTTTAACCGTGAACTATTTCCTCGGAAAAAAGCATTACTTAATAAGAACGGCTTCATACGGTCACGGTGGTGACGCACCGTAACACAGTGTCGTACCTATCTGCTAGGCCACCCGTACCGGGAGATAACCCAATTTCCCGATTCTGTATAATATCGCTACACACGACCAGCGCCAGAATAAACGTTACAAAAACATGCTTGATTTTATTATTTTTAACAAAGCAACCGCATACATATATAGCCATATACAGAAATCTGTACAGCAAGTACATACACTACTCTGCGGCGAACACTATTATCTAATTGGCAAATGACACACAGCGGCAAAGCCAACCTTGTAGCATAAATATTATCCACCGAAAATTCCTGTGTTTATTTAATTACTTTAAACTTAGTTTAGCAAATTTTCCTACGGGCATTACACCGCGTCGTTCGCTGGAAAACTCTCTTCAACCGGGGAATACAATTTGAAATATCCTTTCATGAAAATTTTTTTCCAGACGTGACTTGCGATTACAATTACGATGACACAAATATTCTTTTACAGATCGACTTTACCGTAATGGCTGGATTATTAACTGATCCATTTCCTCTCAAATGTCATTGACGTAATTTGTCTATCAAATAAACCTTCATTTTTCTCTGCAATTATCTCTATATATAGACGTCTGTTAAATTGTACGATTCTTTCATTAAAATTATTTCTCTACGTTTTTTAGCTTCGGTTTCTATTCATTCCTTTCAATCGTCGTTTTACTGTTGTCTCCTTAATCAGATTAAAAATTACTCATTTCCCTATCTCCTTTTCCTTATTGTCCCCTTCAGAAACACTGATCCTTCTTTTGAATGTGTGACGCAAACCATGTTCTTTTCGAGTGTTCGTCTTTTTTATTTGTGACGTCAATTTTCGAGAACCGATAATTTAAAAATGTCATTTAAAATTAAAATAATTACCTTAACTTCACAATCCCCGACGCCCTGTCAAGGGTATGGGACTTGCTTTAATTTACTTTACCCTTCACGTAATTATTCCAAGTTTATAATTTCTGTCTACTTATAATCTAAAAATAGTGCCTAAATGAAATAACATCAATGTTAAAATGGTATATTTATTCTTTTTTAGACATTAATTTCCAAAAAGACTCCCCCCCTTCCCTATGTATGTTTCTGTTGTAAAAATACTTTTATAAATAAACAAGCTATAACATTACGCGTTATAGAAGCGCATTTAAATACGAAATCCCAAATCCTAAATCTTACGCGCAACTGCTGGATGTGAAAATTATTTTTTGATTTCCTTTTCCATTTTCAAAAACACTTTTAATTTTTCTCTTCGGTTCCTCTTTAAATTATTTACGTTCCGATTCTAATCCATCTTGGAGAATATCTTCATCTTTATTTCGATTCCTACACTCAGTTCTTGTTCACTTCATCTAATCTCTCTTAATTCCCGCGTCATGGAGCGCTTCAAATCCATGGTTCGAACACTACAGTTAAATAGTCAATAACATATTTAATTTCCGCTCTGGACTCGGTCCTTCCGCCGACGGCAGAACTCGTCATTTATCGACAAAAAATTCCTTATCGGTTCCTCTGTTGATATCTCTGTAACCTTTGGCAATATCCATCTCTCCTCAGTCTCTTCGATATAACGCTTTCTTTTAATATCCCGGACCTTTTATTTTCATCTCTTGTTAATAATCGTTTCCATTGCAGAACGGTCATACTTTTCTCCTCTCTTTACACCACCTCTAAACCAATTTTTCGCGGATTACCGGAGGGTTCCCACCTAAGCCCGACTTCGTTCAACATCTATTCCATCAAAATTGCTCCTTTACATCTGAATTATTTTTCTTCTTCCTTTTACCGGCGACAGCCTCCCATGAAAATATCTCACAGGCCAACTTCCAACTTCGAAACTCCTTAATATCGCTGGAAAATGCTTTATCCGATTTTTTTCATTCCTCCACTAAATATTCTACTAAGACTTCGCCGTTTTGATCTTTCTTTAATTTCAAATAAAGCTAGCCACTCCATCTTGCTTCTTTCGTTTATTATTTCGTTACCTATCTGGACAGTCTTTCCTTCTATAACCAAGCCATCTGTTCTTGTCTTCGTTCAAAAAGTTCAGCTTAATTAAATCCCTCCCCACACTAATTGAGGATATTTCACAAATCCTTTATCCTTTATGTTCTTGATTACCACCGTTGTATTATCTACGGGAATTCTTCCAAAACCTTCCTATGCAAGTTTGATCGTGTCAAAATTGTACTCTTTGTGTTCATAAACAGGAAAATTGACTATTTTAATATTAATTTAAAAACATATATCCATCTCATCAAATATCTGGAATGAGGTAATCTTCGCCTTCGACTAAACCTTCGGCTTAATTTTAGCTGAAGGTGGCTGAAGTTGTATGTTCGGTCGGACTTTATTTTTTTTTATCCAATACATCTTAATTGATGACGTGATTAACATTTGTAACGACCTAGTACCTATTTAAAGTTCAATAGTATTTTATAATTGATTTTAACGTCTCTCGTTTCGTTCAGTTTCTGAGTTATTGTCATTTCCGATGGATCCAGTTACTTTTCAGTGGTTTCTTATTCCGCCGAATCGTTTCTCAACTTGTCAGACCAGTTTGATTCAGAGTCATATACAGTTCTTTAAATTAATTATCCATGCGGCTAAAATAATACTATAATCTTACCGAAACACTACATTAAAAAAAAAAAATTACACATGAGTTCATGTGAGGTCTCTACATACTCAACATAAACTTCTAAAGAAATTAAAGAACACGAATTCGCTCGTCCGACACCTTAGAGCAGTCCCGTACAATTGGCTAAAGAAGGCAAACCTAGCTTCCTAATTGCGCAAATGCAGTGTGCATACTAAACAATTAACCGTATAAATTTGGATAAGGTAACATCTGCCATCTATAGAAGAGCAAAGCACACTTCGCAGTCTTCAAAATAATAATTGATCTAATGTCACAGATACTAACACAAATGTGACTACTATCAGTGATATTACCAGTTGAAATACAGTTAACCCCCTTCAACTCGTCACTTAAAACGATCATGGCCGCATGGCAATTTGAATGATAGATTAGTTCAAATTTAACACTGCAGATAAATCACTGAACTATTAATCTACACTAGTTCTTTATAGCAGATTATTATCAACTATATCTCTAGAAAAAAAAAAAAAAAAAATCAAACACGATAATACCGTTGGTAAAATTAAAATTGAAGCCCGCAAAAATAAATTCCACCCTCTTACGCAATTTTTAAATTTTTTATAATAATCGAGCAAAATATTTTTGGCGTTATTTAAAAGCTGAAATCACTCGTTCAATCAAATCCTTAGATCTTTTTATTTCAAACTTATATACCATCTTCACGTTCTCTGGCTAGGTGGCAAACGTAAAAAAGAAGTAAGCAGCGAACCACGAACGCAAGGAGAAATGAATTAAACCGAAACAGGCGATAGATAAGAAGCTGACTAAATATATGGTCTAGGCGGTGTTTAAGCCCCCAACTAAGGTGGTTCGCTTATGACAAGTTTACAATGCCCCATTGTAGAGTCATTCGGACGATGACTAACACTTAATGACATGTTTGCCGTATGGAGAACAAGTCGATGAAATCATCCGACCGAGCAAACATTCTATCGTTGAGGCAGTAGGACTAACCTTTTTGATGTAACATATTCAATGACGTTAAATGTATATAGTAGAACACGCAAAAAAAAAAAGTAGACAACTTAAACACCTATACCAAAATGCATAGTTTCAACAACGGAAATAACACCACCTCTCATACATATCATAATTTACATAAAAACATCGTACCTTTTATTCTAGCAAATAAATGAAAATACCTTTTTGTGAAAAAAAAAAAACAACTTTTTTTATATGTTTTTTTATTTGGGCTCATCAACTATTGACATTAATTTCAATAGTATGATTCGAATTTCACACGAACGGAACTTCTTGACTATAGTGCTTGACGGTGACAGTTTTATTTAATAGCCTTTCAAAGTTGGCTGAAAAACCTGTTCTTTTCGCAAATATATAGCAGTGAAACTTGTCCTAGCATTAAAATGATTTTGAATAGCGGCCTCAATACATGCTGCATTTCTATTGGACGCGAGCATCGCAATGTCACCAACGAATGTAGCTGGTAAAGTTAGATTGGAAATTGGCATGTCCGCGGCAGGAATGCAGTAGTAGTCTGAGAAAACTGCTTCATGGCGCACAGACAATCTGATTGAATATACTTTTGGAAACGAATTACTTATTATAACAAACAAGTAAACAACAAAGTGCAACTTAAGCGATAGATAAATATACGCATTAAAAATTTGTTGCAGTTCATACAGCAATGCAGGTTGCTAGACCTTATCGAATGCCTGTGTGATGCCAAGGGAAAATATCGCACAATATTGCTCGCGTTTTTCCAATGATAACGAAGTTACATCGACTAATCGTTGACATTGTTGGATTCCGGAGTGTCCCGAGGGAACATACGATTAATGATTCGGTAACACGTCCAGTTTTTTTTTTTTTAATTGGATCAACACGATTTAAAATTAGCTTTTCTAAAATCTTTAAGAAAAAAAAGAGCTAAAATAATCGGTCGATATAATGAGTCCTCTGTCTGCTGTTTTCTTATTTTATGAACATTGAACATAACCGATTTCTTCCGCATGTGGGAAAATGATATAGCAAAAACGAATAGTCGCTCTTTTCTCCAGTAAATTTTTAAATAGAAACGTACTTTAAAATGGCATACTACATATAAACAATTGAAGTTCTGGATATCTCGGATATTATAATGTCCATCGAGCGAGAGATACATTCAATTATTATACAATTCTATTTGCAAATGTATTTTATGTATATTCAGAATATTGCGCACACTTTTTTTTAACCATTTCATATAATACAAAATAGTTTAAAGTGATATGTGGAAAAGTCAATATTATTATTCCTTTGCTTTAGTTAAACTGTTTAAAAGTTTTAAATTTAGTTATTCGACAATGAATTAATTTAAAATGTAACCTAAAATCACAAAACAACGTATAGACATTTCTTTTAGACGATTTTTATTGATTATACGAAACCATGAATTTTACATTTTCATTTTCTCAATAACATATGTAATGAAAAAAAAAATCCATTCCATATTTAAATAAAATGCACGGGCGTTTAATAAAATGTCCAGATTTCACATACTAGCGATACATACATACATACATACATACATACATACATATATACATACATACATACATACATACATATATACATACATACATATATAATATATATATATATTAAATTCTAAAATAAATAAAATTAGAACATGTGGGAATGTGAGTGCACAAGTGCATACATGAGAGTCAGTTGCTGGCTAAGGATTAATGAACCACTTTGTATCAAATATGAGTGATACATGCGATCGTAGAGTAAGCCATGGAATAAAAGTCGATAGATCTCAGTGGTGAACAGGAGGAAAGACGAACAAATGAATGACAAGTCGAAGACGTGATGACTATAAAAAACGTTAATTAGTTCTTTTTTCTAAAGTCGGTCGGAATCAGAATTTAATTCTTCGGTCAACGATCAGACCCTGAATAGCGATTGTCTGACATCGCCAAGAACGTTCTTCTACCATATTTTTGTTATCGCTATATTTAATTAAATAGAGAAAAATACGAAGTCACGTGAAAAGATATTGTTGTTCGACATCGCTAAATCGATTCATCATAATTTTCTTAATTTATTAATTTTTGAATTTCACTCATTCCGCTGCCGAAAGATCCAGATTTGGAACCTCAACAAACTTGTCATTCAGCTACACAATTACTAGAACACCCCGATTGCAATTAATGCTACCTAATATTTGTATTTATTTAAACTTATAATTTATAATTCGTTTTCAATATTGCAAACGTTGCTTTTTTAGCTATCGACCGACATAATAAGATTTATGTAGATTCAATTAATATAACACTCCTAAAAGAAATTGGTCTCTCCAGTTTTATGATAGTAATGATAATCATGATATAATAATAATAACATTAATGATAATCATGATATAATAATAATAACATTAATGATAATAATAATTTCAGATAAAAAAGTAATAAAAATGTACATCCACGGATTTAGAACTTGTGGTGACATCTTCAAAAGCAGTAATAAAACAAAACGTTACGTTTTCTTTCCTAAGTGTAAACAATAATAATTATGAAAAAAAAAAAACAAAAACTGGGCGCTGTAATATATACATATATACACACTTAAAAATATATTTATATAAGCAATATGAATTTTCACCCGCCCATGTCAATCCACTACCGGATGTAGGCTTTGGATTCCTTCGTGGAATAAGTTGGCCTAATCTCTCATGTAGACCAGGCAGATTAGAAGATGCATTTTATACCTGCTGCCCGGTAGCATACCTTCAAATGTATATACAACGCAGATAAGAACTGCAGACGGTAGACTGATCGCACGACGCCTTCAATGTAGTACAAATGCAACCTGCCTTACGCCTGAACCCGCGTAAATATTCTCTGTTATTCGGTTGTCAGACCTAACGCGTGTTTCGTATTTTATTAAACGTTATTATTTCTAATAATAATTTCTGGTTGTCGCAGAAAATCGAAACCGGACCACCAGCGACCAGACTATCGCGTCGACCACAGTATGAATTTTACTCTTTTTTTTCTTCGTTTTTTGTTTTTTATAATGGATTCGTCAACGAAGACATTAGTGCAATAAGTGAAAAGAAAAAGGAAGAAAGAGAAAATAAAGTTATACATTTAAACGCTTAAGGATAGAGGATAAAAATAATTTGAGAGCACGATTAACAGAAGTAGAAGGAAGTGAGAGAATATAAAAAGCACCGATAAGGGGAGTAGAGATATTGAGTTTTAGTAGAGAAAAGTAGAAGGACAACTACTACTCGGCTGGAAAGGTCGAACATTCAAATAAAACATGATATCAGTGTCACAAAGAACGCATGTGGAAGTGAGGTGAAAAGGACAAAATGGAGTAAGAGCAAATGAAAACTTGAAAAATGATACAGGAAGGTGACTATAATTAAGACCAGAATGACAAATAGCCGAGATTGTGGAGCAATTAAAAAAGGAGAGGTCTAGCGCAACCATGGGCAAAGAAGAAAAGATGGTTGAATAGAAAGGTAAATTCAAATTTTACTTGGAGTAGGAAAATTCCGGTGTTGATAGATTCAATAAACATATATGTAAGAGATTTTGTAAGAAAAAGTATGTTTTCTTTTCTTAGATCGATGGAAATGTCATTTATATCAAAAGAGAGTTTGTTTACCAGCGAAATAATAGCATTATGAACATCCATTTCGGAAGAACCAACCGAAAGACGAACTTAAAGATATATCAACTATCGGTAGGCCAGCTGTGCGTCTGAACATTGGACGTATAAATTGTGTGCGTACGCATGCAGAGATAAATTTATAAGAAGCCAACACCGGAGAATGAATGTAAACGTGATAAATTGTAAAAAGCTGAAAACAGAAATATTAAAACGAAACGGTGTCAGTAGCAAATTAATCATTTAGACAACCAGTTAATTTGCTCAATGGAGGAGATTCGTGTAACGAGCAATTTTGTTCTATCCTAATGAAGATTTCCCCCTCATCTTCGAACCAAATAAATTTGTACCCGATATCTCAAAATTTTCGTTTGTCAGATTTTTGTTCACTAAGATTTTGCGTTAACAGATGGATCGATAAAACGAAAATCTGCAAAGGCGTAGTACTGCATTATTCGGATATATGTAGTTGGCTGGAAGATTTTAGAAGTCGGAGGCAGCAATCTATTCTCCTGGGCCTATTGAAGATTCAGTTATACTAGTACCTTTTTTTTCTACTATTTTAATAGCGTCCTCTTTCGGACTAGCTGAAAGTTGCTAATTATCACATTATTGACTCCTCGGGTGTATTATTCCAACATAGACACTCGGTCCGGTAAAATATGTATTTTCTTTTTTGAAAGGATTATTTTCATCGCACAGGACCTTAATTATTCCATAATTTTTATCTGATAATTGTCGATTCGTATTTAATATTCTCAGTTTTATTATGCCGATTTACGGCGTATGAAAATGGTTGCTTACCGCAGTTTTTGAAATATTACTAACTGTTCAAAGTGCACAAAGCAATCTATGATTTTCATAATGGAGTTTAGAATGATGCAGTTCTAGCAAAACTTAAAGATTACCGTTGAACAATTACTTTTAAAACAGCTACTTGAAGAGGTAGATTTAATAAGAGCAGAAGTTGTGTAATCGCTGAGGCCGGAAATAAAATAAAGTAAAGTAAGTCCCATATATATCCTTGATAAGGTATCATGGATTGTGGAATTAAGCTTTTCATAATGCACTAAGCCTAATGGATCGGATGAGAATACTGAGGTCAGTTTCTTTCCCTCATCGCTTTTACTTTCTCAGATTTCTCTGGTACCCAATTATTTCAGACTGAGTAAACCTGGGAGCGACTTGGATCCGAAACGAGTCAAGTCTCGGTAAACATCTGTGGCTTGTTAGCCAAGCGCCTTAATCACACTAGCTAACCGCGCTACCAAGCCAGTAATACATGACATAAAAACACAAACATCGAAAAAGTGATAAAAAAATGAAAATGAAGAAGTCTGTACATCGTAAAATTGTCGTACTTTAAGGAGGACAAAGCGGCTGAACTCAAAATGGAACCTAAAGAGAGCAAGAAAATTCGACAATAAGCTTATGGAAAACAGCAGATGATTAAGAGACAAATGAACGGTAACAAGTTGTCCACATAAGGAGATTGAGTTCTATTAATTAAAACGCAGCGCTTGACATGATTAACAAAAAAAAAAAAAAAAAAAAATAAAGTACAGAATTTGCCAATTCGGTTCGCGATGTTGGATGAATAATGCGCATCAATGGCAACAGAGTAATAATTAGTTATTTTACGATATTTTAATAAATTGCTGCAACTTATTTTACAAATTGACGATATTAACAATACGTGTCGGTTACTGTAAATACATTTAATGTATACGCGCGAAAAAGCAGTGCTGACAAAGTTAAAAAATCAACTTACTAGTAAGTTAAACAACAATAACAAGAAATTAAAACACGAACGTAAGATGAAATTAAAGTTTACATTGTCGTCTGAAGCGGTATTATAATTATTATTAAAACGAGCCAAACATTACACCGATATTTCTTCATCAAGTAGGATGCTATTTCGCTAACTAGTAACTGCATATTATTTTCAATGCTGAATAAGTTTAGGAAAATAATTATCGTTATTAGAGAAATAACATTGAACCGTAAACAGCAACAGTGAAGAAACGCCCTTTTCGATCCATTCTTACTCCGCCGAATTTATTAATTATCCCAAAATCCGAAGTTGTAAAAATTTAATATTAAGAAATATTTAGTTAAAACAAAGGCAAATAAATATAAACATGACCACGCATGCTGACCGATCGATCGCAAAAAGGCAATCAACAACACTCACTTAATACATTACGAAATTTCCAGATCTTAAGATAATAATTACAATAAATCCTACTTGTCTCAATTAATAACAATATTTATAATTAAAAATCGATATATTAATAAAATATCCCATAACATTTTTCAAAAATCATTCTGCACATGGTACGTGATTTCTAAATATATGTAAAAAAAAAAAAAAATAAAACAAAAAAAAAACACAATATTCGTCGGACGCTAGAAAATCAAGTTAGGTCGATTTTAGTTTTTAATTAATAGCGGACTACAACTGAATTTAAAAAAAAATATGTTAATTACTTTTGGTTATTCTTGTTCTTTCAGTTGTATATTAGTATTATTGAAATTGAAGACTACTTTTGCTGGATTGAAGGATAAGACACTAAGTGAAATTAAAATTTCAAAAAAACGTGATATCTTCGCTATGGGCAGCGCCATTTATTCATGGTCATTACACGATGTAAAGATGTATTAGATTTTTAACAAGTATGACTGTAAAAAAGGTATGAAAAAAATTAAACAAGCCAGCTATCGTGGCGTTAGATTAGGCAGTGATGTTTCGTTTGGGTAGAATATCCCACTGCCGGACATTCTAACTTATAAAAATTTCACTTTTTCCGCGTTAATGTCCGTAGTTGACGAGCCCAGAATAATAATAAAAAAAAAAAAAAAACTCAAACGACAATGGTATATTGTACGCATCAGAATATATTTACATATAAATAGGCAAAGACAAAACAGTTCAGTACCTTTTTCTCCCCTGTTTATTAACCAAAATCGGTTAATTTATTTTTTTTTCGTGTTTAGTAGCTATTGACGACCTTTAGTGTTATCAGTACACAAAATTATGGGAATGGTTATTTTTTTTTCTTATTTAAATAAAAAATTAATACAAAAAATGAAAAATTGAAATCGCTATAGCTGATAAATCTGTTTTTATTAGAATATATTCATTTTTCTTAATAATCATCATTATTGGCTTTTTTAGAATGTACTAAATTTTAAGATGTCATTTAACATCAATAAATGAGTATTTTTTAGAAATTTTGATTTACTGTTATTTTATTGTATATTTTATTCAATTATAATGGTACTGAACTGTTTTGTTTTGTAAGTACATGTAAAAGTGTATGTTCTCAGATATAGACAATGAACGAGAATGTATAAGAGTAGAAAATTTTTTTTTGGAAATATGCAAATTCATACATGTTTTCCTCAAATTTTTAATAATAATTATGGTCGATTTATCGGCGAACACTAGTTATTATAAAAACGCAACAAGCAACACAGAAAATGATATTTTTTAGTTAATCTCATTGTCAGTAGGGAAAAGTTGAAGTTTTGTACGTAGTAAAAAACTGACTTACCGACTGCTCGGGTGTCTGAATGAAGCTGATTTCCTAATTAGAGATGGTATCACTTTCGAGACGTGCTCGGATCTCTCCTTATCGGCCACCTTATCTTTTACCGAACTGGTTGACTGCGATTTTATGATAAGACTGTTATCTTCGTTAGCGGTAGGAAAATCTTCGATATTCAATTTCTGCGAATCCTCTGCACAGTACGATGACGACGAACTTATCGTATCGGTTGCAATCGAAACGTCGCTATTTTCGCGGATTAACGGAGATGTCAGAGTAGCTCGCAACTTTGTCCGATTCGAATCCGATAAATTTTCCGAAATGTTTCTATTACCATCAGTAACGGCTGCACTGGAAGAAGAGGAAACGGAAGATATTTCTCGATCTGACGAAAACAGATCGTTACTGGAACTGCTTAAATTTGAAGAAGCGTCCGACGACTTCTTCGATAACGATTTCTTGAATATTCCGTCTAAACGAGAAATTAATTCGGATTTCAAATTTACCGACGCATTCGTAGTTAATTTGAAATCCGATTTTTCCCGGTTAGTCGGAACATTACTTTCACTCGCGCATGACGTCGAATTATAACTGCAGGACGAAGTACTGTCGTCCGATTTAACGGAAGTTGCATCATCTGAAAATTAATAATTTTAAAAATCCGTCAATTTTACAGTTCAAAGCGACCGATAAATCTTTAATAAATTTCACTTTTAAAATAATAAAAGTTTACACAAATTACAATTTATTTGCGCATAATCAAAGCAAAACAGTTAAAATCCGAAATTACAGATATATATATATACACCTACCTACTTACGGGATGAAAAATTAAACATGCATATTCTACAACACCCTTTTCGCGAATTCTAATGTTCCGCACATAAATAAAAGTATATCTGAACTATGCAATATTGCAAACTTTATACATAATAAATCGTTGAACATCAAAATATAGCCGGTAATTACATGGCGCAATATTTCTTTTTGTTTCGACTATGATAAGGTGCGTTCTAAACGGTATTACAAGGTTTTATTGGAAATTTTCTATAAGAGATTATCGAAAGAATATAGATCGAAAGAGAGCATTAAGAAGCCTGCATCTTACGGAAATTTAAATGAAAGGGCAAAAAAGTAGAACAACAGATCTTAAATGAAGCGTATAGAGAAACGCAAACTACTCTTAGCCTATCACTAAGAAATTCTTATCACACGTCCGAATTAGCTATTTCGAAAATAATGAAACAAATTTACCGCGAAGACAACGTCACTAATCATTATGGTATAACAAAATATGTATGTATACTTTTTTTTTTTTTTTATTATTGGAACTAGTCTTTAGGATGTTCACCAACAATTTTAAAGGAGTAATATACGATCATTCAAATACAATCTCTTATAGGTTAATCATATAAACACGTCAAACGTATAGAAAAAAAATGATCACTGCTAATGAGATCCGTACAACGATTAACTTAATTAGAATAAAAGTAAAATATTAGCTAAATAGCGTAAGTAGTTGAATTGCTAATGCATTAGCATGATGTACCGGTGGACGCTCGAAGCATCAGTTGCTCTAACGATGACCTGATCAACAGTTTCCACTACGGGTAGGCAATTCTAATACAGTTAACTCCTTAGGTGTAAGTTGACTTATTTAAAATCTAGCTAAACGTCGTGAAAGTCTCGAACATATTTTGTCACGAATCGCTTACAGTCGAGTCGATCTTTATTTTGTTTAAATGATATTTTAAAAATTATTAAACACAGAAGTCCCCATTAAAAATCATTCACCGAAACATGCCGGGATATTTTTTGAATTTTTGATTTTTAATAAGAATTTCTGTGTTTTTTTATTTAATACTTTTATTCAAAATATTACTTAAAGAATTGCCAGAAGATGTATTACACGTTAAAATTGTTGATAACTTTATTTTTTTGTTAGCTGTTACGAATTCATTTTTTTAAGTTGTAACATAAGCAAGTGGCGACGCTAACATGAAGTCGGAAATAGTTTCAAACGAATTCAGCGTAATATTAACACAACTTGAAATTTGATTCCTACACGCGAAGAAAAGAAGTAAAGAAATTAGAAATAGCTGTTGCGAGCGCAACAGCACACCGGTTAAACAAAAGACAGAAACAGACAACGTGAACTGAAAAGAGAAAAATATGTTGATCGCTTTGTTCACACTCCGATAAAAGATCTTATCAAAGAACAAGGCAATTCATTTTAAGTCGAACCTTCACTGTCTTTTTTCAACACTCATAGTCGACCTGTTTATATATTAAACTGGTTCATTTTTAAAAAGTTTGCCCGATTACACAAGTCGGAATTGAATTATGTTTTATTCTCTCCCGGTTAAGTCAACTTTAGAGTCAGAGTCGCTCACCTTTAGTTTACTCCGGCAGATCACTGTGCACAGCGTCGTTTCTAACATACCACGGTGTACTCTCGTTATCATCCGAAGCAACTTTTTCTGGGAAATCGGTATCAGATTTCTATTAGATGGTTTTTGCGCTTCGTACAGTCATGCGAATTACGGCGCAGTATGTATCAAACACTTGTTTGCTAAGCTGAGACAACAACCAGTCTTTTTTCTTTTCCATTAACAAGCGCCTTCCGAGTCAAACTTGAGGCCAAATGCATAGCCTAGTATTTGATACACGTAGGAATTGGTTAACGGTCGAGTAATAATAATAATGATAATAATAGTATAATGGCTGGAAGAAATAGCCTTTGCATGGAAAATTTATCGAAATCATTAAAGATAAACATTAAAGTAATTTAGCCGGAAAGGTAAAAAAAAAAAGCACTAAAAACTTCATATTTTAAGCACAAAAATAAGAAGCCTTATCGACTGAAGTCGCGAAATTAAAAATTTATAAAAAACAAGTGAGAACCTACTAATAATATATGTAGGCTGTGTTGAGCAAAAGATGAAACTATATCACAAGTCATATTTGGTTGTAATAAAACTGCACAAAACGATTAGTATACGGCTAGGCATGATAAGTTCGCAAAACTGCTACTGTGTAGAATTCCTATAGCTAGAAACTCTGGGAATTGAAATAAAATAAAATAAAAAAAAAAAAAAAAAAAAAAACAACAGAAAAAAATGAAGTCATAGAGTAAGTGTGAACGATTGATGTGACAATATCATGAAAGAGTTAATAGCGGAAAACAGTAGAAGATAGTTAAGTAGAGAGACCTAGCAATCAAAATAACTCGGTTCCGAGAAAAATATGCCAGCCGTATTCCAGTAGTCGTAGGAGCTCTCGGAACAACATCAAAGAAATTGCAAAAATTTATGAAAAACTTAAAACTTCCGATACCAACACCGCTGGATTCATAAATAGCCGCAATACTTGCAGCGACGCGACCTACTTCAATACGTGCACTCAGGGGTAACAACTTCTCTTCTTCTTTCGGTGCCATGACCGTTCTCGATCTTAGGCTCATCTGATGGCAAGCTTGGTTAATTCTTTGTAGGCACCCCTATCCTTTGCTGTGTGGAACAGTTCTTCAACACTGCAACCTGTCCCCATGTCTGTAGGTTCTTGAACCAAGATAATCTTGTTCGTTCAATTCTTCTTTTACCTTCCACCTTTCCCATCAATATATTCTGCAGTAATGTGTACTTCGGCCCACGCATCGCATGACTGAAGTATTCTATTTTTCTTCTTTTGACAGTGTCAATCAGCTCCTTGGGGTAACAACAGTTTGCTTAATTTTAATAACTATTCAGTTTAATTTTTCCTTTAAACTATTAGATTTAAAAGGTACACTATTATGAACTAGCGACAGCTAAACAAAGCAGCTGCTTCGTTGCAAAACACAGTAACTCGACTAAGTGAAGCTCTAGTTGTTTCACGAGAGGAAACGAAAAATTTGTGCAACAAATTGTGCGTATGTCAACCACCTCGCGGGAGGAAAATAAATCTGCGCCCATAAAATGAAAACCTTGTCCAAAAAGTAAAACATACGTCAAATATTGGTAAGACACCGCACGCCGGTTCTTAGAGGAGAAGGACATCGGCGATTCCTAAGCATGAAGCGCAATATAAAATTCAATAACGAATTTCGTGGTCTCTTCACTTCCACTGCAACACCTGCCTGCACGTACGCTCTCGCTACGCCGAGCAACCTAGTGAAAATCCTAGATGGAAATCAAGCCGGCAAACTAAATGGTGTATGAGGGGTTTGAGAAGGACCAGTATCGAATTCGATTAAGAAAGATCTTTTCATCAGGCTGGATAGGAACAAAGACAGGTTATCTATCCTATGGAGTCGACGGAAGTTTTCCTTTAAGGAACCAACTGCAACGTTCCAGAGTGTATTGAAAATCCGGTCTCTGGTTAATGTCAGCAAGGTCTACGCGTTAGGACAACTGTGCGGTAAAAATCACGTATTGATTTAATCGGCTACGACATTGCGATAAGGAAAGCAGAACGAAACCCCGGATATCCAGGGAATCAAATCCGGTAGAAAATGAGGATGGCTTCTCAGGTTGTTAACACACGAAATCCCAGCGATTACGAAACGGTTAAATACGGAACATGGAACGTGAGATCACTTAGAAAATAGGAAAATTAGAAAACCGGAAGTCAAGTGAGAAAAGAAGGAGACTTGTGAAGCGGAGAATATCAATTTATACATACCGAAAAGAAAGAAAATATCGCGAGAGTTGGAATAATCGTAAAAAGAGATGTAGAACGCGGAATATTCGGCTCTTATCAAATAAGCAGCCGAGTAATTATGATGAAAATATAAAGAAAACCAAAAAGACGCAATGGCAGTACAAGGTTATATATGTCAACGTCTGCATACTGCGATCAAATAATTGAAGAAACATATGAAAAAGTATAAAAAACTTTAAAATACCTCAAAAAGAATGAAAATTTTTATTTCGAATAGAGGAGACTGGAATGCAATGGTAAGGAAAGTCAAAGATGGATTAACAAAAGGGACTTACGGACTTGGTACAAGAAACGACAAATACTAAAAAACTAATCGAGTTCTGCGAAAAACACAGACTTGTCATAGCGAAAGTCATGCAAGACGAAGATATACAAATGTCTGGTGATAAAATCAAATCGACTATAATACATAGTGGTGAAACCCATGCTTCAGAAATCCAAGTATAAAGTAGTTTAAACTACCCCGCAGCCGATATTGACAGCGATCCCAATTTTCTAATGATGACAAGTAAACGATGTTTCAAAAGAGCACGAAAGAATTTAAAGATGATGTGGAACCTAGGGCTACTGGGAAACAATACTTTAAGGGATATAAATTTCAAAAATTGTTAAATACACTAACGATAAGTGAAGAGAAGAATTTTACCGTAGAAGAACATTGAAATAGTATGAAAAATAGTATAACTAATACGACAACTGAAATACTAAAAGAAGAAAATTTTCAAGTGAGAAGACTGTGTGAATGGCTACGGAAATTATTGAATTGTTTAAAAACAGGAGAAAATTCAAAAATCAAACAGACAATAACGGGCAAACTGAATATAAAAAATAATAAATAAGATAGATAGAAAAGTAAGGAAAGCAAAAAAAAAGGCTGGATAAGAAAGAGACATAAAGAAGTAGAACAACATCAGAAATCTGGTAAATTTGAAGGAGCCTACCGAACCGTTAAAAAATATTTTAGCGATATAATAAAGAGAAATAAAAGTCCCAAAAAAAAAAAAAAACCAGAGTGGTAAATATCTGCTTGATAAAAATGATAAATTTAATAGATGGCAGAGGAATATTTAGAAGACTTATACAATGATGAAACCTATGAAAGTATTTTAGAAAATGAAAGTCAAGTAGAAGCATATAATATGGGTAACCAGATACTAAAGAGTGAGTTTGACGGAGTCCTTAATAACTTAAAACTGAAAAAATCGCCAAGTACAGATGAGATCCTGGCAGAATTGTTGGAACATAGCAAAGATGGAGTCGAATTGGAGTCGCATCATTTGATATCAAAAAGTTATAAAACAGTAGTTGATCCAGTGAATTTGTGATCATCTTAATACCTAAAAATGATGTAAAAGACTTATGCGTAAATTAAACTTAAACGCGCATATCTGTAAAATCCTCACTGAAATAATATAGAAAAAAATTGAAGGCCTAATAGAAGAGGATTCAAGAGAATTAATTTGGGTTCAGAAACAAAGTAGAAACGAGAGAAGCAATTTTGGCATTGAGAACAATCATTTAAATCCCTATAAATACAAATAAAACCGTATACGTACCTTTCATAGATGCGGAAAAAACATTTGATAACCGAAACTAGATAATCAAACTGCTTAGAAAAGTAGCAATACCACGGAAAGACAGATGAATCATTGAAGATTTATATAAAGATCAAACGGTAGTAATAAAATGTGGAAAGAACACAAGAGATTCCAAGATTAAGAGACAAGGCTGTTCATTACCTCCGTTTTTATTTAATGCGTATATTAAGATGAAGTTAAGAATAATATAAAATCCGGCATTAAAACATAAGATGAAACAATAAGTATGATCAGATGATAACATTACTATGATAGTTGAAAGCAAAGAAAATCTGGAAGAGTCGTTAAGGAAAATGGAAAGTACACTGAAGCATTATTATAGAATGAAATTGAATAAAAAAATAAATACATAAATAAAAAACGAAGATTGTATTTATCATAATTGTAGTAAAAAAACAGAAACGTTGCAACCCGTTTGCATCAAAATGAATTCAGTGAAATTATAGAAAGTCAACTTCCGTATCTTGAAAGTATTATAACTCAAAACCGAAAAAGTACTAAGGATATAAAAGCAAGGATAGCCCAAGCAAAACCATTACTAAAAAATTTATGCTGACCTCAAAATCAATATCGATAGATAAAGGAAAAAAAAATTCTACAGTGTCTTACTTGGAGAGTTAAATATGGCTGCGAAACGTGGACACTGTCAACCGTAAATAAACAAAATTTGAAATACTTAGAAAAAAACGTCAAAGGAAGACCTTGTTACACAAGTATATGGAAAAGACTGTGAAAGATCCGGTAGCGATTACCTAGAATTGAAGAGATTGCAAAGAAAGAGACGAATGTGATGCTACTACGAAACAATCTAAAGATTGAGGATAAATGGCGATGATGATTTTTATTATATCCATTAAGAAAGAGTTTCCATCAACTTTTATTTTTACTTCTGTCCCTGCTAGAGTAAGCATAAAATTTTGCTAATAATTTTACGTATTCTTTCGCTCTTTTATTACGTTTTTTCTTGCCCTACGTCGTTGTTTTCAAATAACGCTTATTCTTCGTTCAATAAATTCCACCCGTACACACTTTCATATGTATATATATATATATATATATATGTATAGATATTAAATACTTAATAAACATACGGTATAACTCCACTGTTTTAAATTAATCATTTTTCACATACTTATAAACAAAGTCAACATGTTAAAATCGTTATTGACAAGGTTTTTTTTTGGTATAATTTCAACAAATCTTTGCGTTATCATTTTTAAAAGTAAACAGGTGAAAATTAATCCGTTAAAAATACAATTTTGTGTACCAATTAATCATACCTGTAAATATAAAAATAAAAATTTCATCAACAGATATTATTTCAATTAACTAAGCGGATAAATAGTTTTAAGATGATTTCAGTATTTAATTAAATTTTATATTTAGTTGCTTTTTATCTTTTTTTAATTCGCATTCTATCAAATTTTTGTTTAGCACAGTTGTTAAATACATTCAAAATGCATCTGTTTAAAAGTATGCATAAATTTCATGTTAAAAATAATAATTTCACGAAAGCAACGCTGCAGAGATAACTACTAACTGTAGAATAAAGTGAGTCCCATTTATCCTTAATAAGGGGTATCATGGATCGTGAAGTTAAGCTTTCCATAATGGTACTAAGCCTAATGGATCTAAGGAGAATACTTGGGCCAGTTCCTTTCTATCTGGGATCCGCCTTTTACTTTCCCCGGATAATTCTCTGGTACCCAATTCTATTTCAGGCTGGGTAGGCTTGGGAGCGATTTGGATCCGGGACGAGACAAGTCTCGATAACCTATGACACCTCTGACTTGGTAGCCAGTATGAATGTTTTAAAACTTACAATCATACACAGAACTAATTTCCTATAAGTTATTTGTGTTACAAAGATATGTTACCTACAATCGTTAGGCAGCAATACTCTAATGGATCTCCTTTTCTTCTTTCCACACAATAGCTACCTTTATCAAAAACTAATTGAAAAATGAGCAAAACCAATTCTCATTCTAAACAAAAAAGAGGCTTAAAACTACACCAATACAAGCTCCGCATGCTTCTTATTTAGTTCTTTTTTACGGCATCTCTATGAACTGTACTATAAATAAAACTCAGCTGAGAGCTCAGAATGAGTTATTTTGTCCGATACTCTATAGTGTGTGTGTTAGGACGAACGTATTTTTATTTCGTCAAATCGGATGTTCCCAAACTGCTTGTAAATATTTCCATCACAATCGGTCGAACGATAAAACGAATAGTATTTGAAAACTTGAATATACAAACTGACTATAATTCTCTAAGTGATTATTTATTGCAGATATCGCTTGTTTCTACAATCGAATTCCTCGAATTATTTATCTAGTAAATTGTGTCAGTAACCGATGTAAATCTTCAAATGTAACTTCTGAAGTGATCAACTCTTTACAAACATGCTAACTGGGGAAACACAGGTAATAAAATCAGAACATTCTTTTAGTTTATTTAATATCCTGCAGTGGATAAACAGTTTATAAAATATCATGTTTTATCTTATTTTGGCTATATTTCGCATTACAACTTTCGGTAGAGTTAACGCAAAAAGTGCAAACGAAATTCTAAAAAATTTACTTAAAATTTCACCAAGCAAATAAATAAATATATAAATAAATATATAAATAAATATATAAATAAATAAATAAATAAATAAATAAATAAATAAATAAATAAATAAAAAGTAAACATTTTGTATAATAAATAAAATTTTTAAAAGTTTAAATTTTATTCGAAAAAAAAAAAAAAAAAACAAAAAAAAAACCCAATGAAGCGGAGGAATTATCATCTGAAAATTATAATTCCCAACCCGAAAAACATTCTATAGTTATAAACGTTATATTTTAGTTGTTTTCAGTGCACACAGATGGCGCTACTAAAAACTCGCATCCATGTATACTTAGTACGCTAGAATCAATTCGTCATACTTTTTTGAAGGATTTACGATAGGATAGAACGGTATCGCAGTTTTTTGACATATGACTAATATAAGTTATAACACATGTCTGTTTGAAGCAATCTGAACCAGTATTCTCTCGGCTGTCGATAGTACCGTCGAAGGTTTTGGTTAGGAATTTTTGTCGATAATTTTGTATAAAAATATTGAAATTATTTACTATCAAAGGAATAATATGGTAAAAAAAACTTGGTTGCACCAGCATAACATTTCACACAATAATGAGGGGAAAAAGAAAAGAAAAAAGAACGTTACGATGGTGTCGCATCTGAAATCCCTGAAATAGTACAACGAACTGATTTCAGCTAAACATGTTATTATTTTAAATTCTACAATAAATAAACTTTAACACTTTTACACTTTTGTAACAATTATATAATTTTTTTTTTTTAAAACCCGTTTTAAAAAAAAAAATTATATAATTGTTACAAAAGTGTAAAAGTGTTAAAGTTTATTTTTATCATAATTAAAAAAAAAAAAAATGTTAACAATGAGTAATAATAACAAATACAGTTCTACAATAAAATTGATCAGTCGAATTAGAATGTTACAATTTTTTTTTTGTTTTTTTTGTTTTTCTTTTTACAGAGATTTAAGTAGAACTTGGAACATTACTTCATTAATAAATGATCTTAATTATAAGGAGGAAGCGCTGATTATTTATCTGATCACGAATTTTGCAATACTATTTATTCAGTTAAGATGAAACTTTTTCAACAATTTTCTGACTTTCTGGAGCAACAATCTCTTTGGTTTCTTCTCCGTATTGTCCCCTACATCGTAATGAAGCAGTTGCTTGTGATGCTAATCTCATTTCTCTTTGAGTGTTCTGCTCTTTCTGTGGAACGCCCTTCCCTTTATTTACTCCATTTAAAGTCAAAGCTTCCTGCTCCCTACTGTGCTTCCTATATCCTGTCCATTCCGCCTCAGTCTGTTGTTCTTGCTATTGGTTCCTTCATTTTTGCCGTTTCCGATCGAATTAAGTTTTAATTAGTTTACTCTTCTTGTCTATTGTTTCTCGTGAGGTCCCTAGTTGACGAGCCCAGAAAAAAAAAAAAAAATTAATTTTACGGACGAATTTGTAAAATGTAAATTTCTTACGCAATCAAGTGCGAAAAACCGGCAATCCAATATAAAAAATATACTATATACCGAGTTTCAACGAAGAATTATTAAGAGACAAAAAGTTTCGGTAAAATAACAACAAAAGTATCTCCTTCCAGCGAATATATGAGCAAAGTTAAAAGCTTCATTATTGATAAGTCAGATGCCCCATCATTTCTTAACAAAACACCTAATAAACCTTACTTTTATTCTCGCTGCAGTAAAATATTTAATTTTTTATACAGCTATTGTATGAGTTTCATAAAGACCGTCATAGACAGAAAAAACTATTATTAAAAAAAAAAAAAAAATTACATACATTTACAATAGAATAGTGCAACATGTACGACCCAGACCGTCTTTTAATTGTTTTTCTTGGGTGAGAAATGGTTACATTATCGTTTTTATTAAATAACATTTCTTCAATACCCAACAATAACAATTATTTCGACTACTATTACGTAAAATTAAAATGCGTATATGTGTATTCAGAAAAAATAGCAATTTTAAAATTCACAGTTTTACCAGTATTCATTTCTGAATTTTTTAAGTGCGAGTAAATTCGAAATGTTTCTTTTTTTTTATTTTTAAATCGCTGACGTTCTAAAAAATCATATTTTTTTCGATAAAATTGATTTTGGAATTTCTTGCAAAAATCATGGATTATCAAAAAATATGTACAGTAAAGACAGTTTAAACATTGAAAAACAAACCATTATTTAATTCCGCTGAAACCGATGATTTATTCTTAGCTTTTAGTAATTCTTCCGTTGTAATAGGCTGAGTTTTAAATCGAGCGCTATTGTTGCGTTTGTTGCTTCGATGAGTCGATTCTGCGTTTGGACGTTCTAATTTCTGCGAAAAAAGCTTAACCCTTTCAGCAATGCTTAATCTACTAGGTTCTGAAGCATCTTCGTCCAATTCAGCTACATCTACGCATATTACAAGCGTGAAGAAAAAGGCTAAAGCGAAAAACTAATCAAATCATTTGTAAATTTAACAGCAAAGTTACTCAATTCTATAACATGTGGAAGCCAAAAATACAAAAAATGCCTACATACACATAGATACTTATGTATAAATAAGTGCATGTACGTACATTTATTAAAAACTGTACGCGTAAATTGCATTAGCCAAAATGAAAATTTGCTTGTCTATGCGAAAATAACGTTAAAAAAAATTAAATTAACAACGTGATTGACGATGCCCTTATAAAAATATATGAATCGACAAATATAAAAATTAACAAATAAAAAATTCGTTAAAAATTATTCAGGAAATGTTTTCAAGCGATAATTATTGTGTGCGCAAGTTATTATTGAATAAATGAATAAATGAATATATATATATATATATATATATATATATATATATATATATATATATAAACAAAAAAACAGCACTGTCAACTAAATTAAATAAAACAAACTCAACCACATTTCTCGAATACTGATTTTCTTTTTACGGGTTCAATTGTATATTTAATTATTATTAATGATTTCGAATACTTTTATTATTATTGTCAGATTTGATCAAATTATTGAATTTTGTAATGTATTTTATTGCAATGAATTTATTATTACTTTATTTTTTTTTTTGAGAATTACAAAAGTATTTTCATATTCTACTTTTTATGGTTTCTTTTAGGCAGCTTTTGACTTTTTGCGTAGTCCTACTTGTACTCCGCACATATACAAGATTCTACGGAATCTGTTATATATTAGGTGGTATAGCGGTGATCACGCAATAGCGAAAAAACGCTAACATATTATTCCCTTTTTGTAGGCATGGTTTGAAATTAGCTAAAATTTTATTAAACATTAAATGGTATTTAAATAACGAAAAAATTAATCTGCGTATAAACTGGCAAAAAATATTCCTGCAATAACATGTTACAGGTTGATGCGTACGCTGAACGCACGCTGCAATACACTCTATGCAAATCATTGGGCCTAGAAATATGTGCCCATTTCTACAATACAATGATGATATTTCAATATTTCATATTGTTATACAGCCTGCATAATTCTCCATCGTGTAAATGTTCGTGTATTTATTAAGAGTATAATTATTTAGGTGCTACAACCACTTACCATCGATATAGGAATTTTTATTTTACACACTTCTGACCTGTTCACAAATGATGTACACACTGGTCCGAACGCGCTGTTATTTTCTAGAACATACATCTTTTTCATTTTAATAAGAGTGAATTTTTCAAGATACTGCTGTTACGCAATGAACAATTATTACCGTTTTCATTGAAATTTTTAAATTAATTCAGATCATAAGAGTTACACACAACCCGACTTTTTCCAATTAAGTCCATAATCGAGGTGAAAATAAATTTACACCGATAACGGAACTGATATCTCTGTTAAATAGTATAGTATGTGATTTTGATTTAAAGAGAATTTATTTAAAAAAAGATGATAATAATTTTTGTCTTATATTTTTTTTATATTTATTGTAATCATTTGAAAATTTACTAACGGTCGTTATTAAATTGTGATAGATTTTTGTTTTTTAATTTTTATGTCTGCTTTTTTCTGTTATCTGTACACTTAAACGCCTCCTCAAAATTCCAGTACTCAACCACTTCTGCACTGCAAATAACATATTAGTTGAGTGATTAAACCGCTTTTTTTAATTTACATAAATAGAAAACCAAAAAAATATAAACACTTCTGTGTTTGCATTGTAAAGTTATAAGCAAAGAAAATAAAATTTGACTACTAAATAAAAATGAAGAAATATATACGAGGAGCAGTTAAATATAAACGAGACTTTTTTAACTGAAGCCGAGAACTTGGAGGGGATATTGTTTAGTATCTTTAGACGCGCTCAGCGCACTAGTAGTGCAATAGAACACGTTCTACCGCGTTTGTTTACGATGAATAAGCAACGAGTACCAAGTAGCGTTGCACAACACACTATTATCAAATTTCTTAGTAACGAAGGTGTAGCAAAAGCTAGTGAAATTCTCCTCGATAGATTGTGGTCACAGTTCGGAAATGAAACGTTATCGAAGAGTCGGGTATATAAGTGGCATCGTTCAGTAGCGGTCGAAATACAGTCGAAAATTTGACTCATCCACGTCGTCTGAACACAAGCATTACCCGCGAAAACATTAAGCTCGTTGAAAGTCTCATTAAACGTGACAGACGGCTTACAATCGACGATATTGCGCCTTCACAGTTGGTATCAGTTATCGTAGTGTCCAGGCCATTATCCATGACCATCTCCTTTTTTGTAAAGTTTCGGCAAGGTGGGTTCTTCGGCTGCTGAGTAACGAAAGAAAAAACTACATGCGTTGAAGTTTCTCAGCGCCTACTCAATCGATTTGAGAAAAAGAGAAATGCTTTCTCGAACGGATTTTAACATGTGATGAAACTTGGGTGCACCATTACACACCCGAATCAAAAAGAGCCAGTCTGGAATGGCGAAGAAAGAACGAAGCTGCGCCAAGGAAAACGAAAGTCAAGTTATCGGCGGGGAAGGTTCTTTTGACTGTGTTCTAGGATTACCAAGGCGTAGTCTACGTTGACTTCTTAACCGGTCGAAGGACTATTAATTCCGAATACTACTGTCAACTTTTCGATTCAGCCAAGGCGGCATATCGTTCCAAAAGACGTGGCGTTCCGATCCGATCCGTATTGCTCTTGCATGACAACGCTGGTCGCATATAGCCCGTCCTTACTCAAGACAAACGTCGACCAAATAGACTGGGCAACCGTTGAACATCCGCCATATAGTCCAGATTTAAGTCCATGCAATTATCATTTGTTTGGGCCGCTGAAAAAGGCAATAGGTGGACAGCGATTTGAAGATGATGGGTTGTATTCAATTCGTGCGCAAGTGGCTCTTTGATTTACCGCATTCGTTCTTTGATAAAGGTATTAAAAAATTACTAAAACTCTGGGGGGAAAATGCATCAATAAAGGTGGTAACTATGTAAAAAATTAGCGCTAGTGTTAATTTTTTTAAATGTTTCAATAAATTTTAATTTTTAAAAAAGTCTCATTTTATATTTTACTGACCCTCGTATATATTTTTAAAAATCTGAAATAAACGATCTAGTCTGGTTAAGCGAGAAAAAAAAATTCAACTAAGGCGCGTCTGTAATTTTATGAATTATTTTCACGCGTTCTTGACAATACTTGAACTACATAAAAAATGAAAAAATAAAACATTTAAAAGCTAATTTCTTGACACATCGGTAGAAATGATAACTCGTGAATTATTTAAAAGTTGGTTGCTAATCAGTATTTTGCCGACAGTGACGGCTGTTAATTGTATCTAGTCCTTCTTTTTCGTTATTTTTACACCTATTATTAACGGCGATGATAAACAGATACAACGTGTGAGGAAATAGCATTTACGTGCGCCGGACTGAACTTTAAAGTGCGATTTATGCACGCACTAAAGTACCTGTCGGTTTTTGTTCGGTGGAATTTTGACGCTTAGCTTCTTGCACTTCTTCCGTCGTTACGGGCTGAGTGGCAAACCTTCCGGCTGATGGAGCGCACTTCACTCGCAACTTCCGCTCTGTTGTGGAACGCTCTAAAATAATCAAGACAAAAATATGAAGCGCATTAATTGATCGTATGATTACCAACAGTTATTAAATAAAAATGAATCCTACCAGGACCGTATCTAGACCAAAATTTTGGGAGGGATTACGAAAATACATACATATACATATATATATATATTAATGGCTACGCCATTTTTACGCCAGGGGTCATCAGAAAAAGTGTCCTGTCACGAAATTTGTCTCCAAAAAATGTCACGAAAATGTAACCAAAAAAAGTAACGAAAAAATTTTGTCGAACGGCGTAGCCAATAAAAAAGTTTACTCTTCTATAAAAATTATAGAAAAACTAGAATTCATGTTGAAGGGGGCTTGCCCCCTTCCGAATTCCCAAAGGCCGAGTTATATATATATATATATATATAAACTCGGCCATTTTGGCCTCGCAAAGCTTGACCCCTCTTGCTTTCATTTCTGGCCGTTTCTCTTCTATACTTTGTATAAAATGATCAAAATTTACAACATAATTCTTACTGGCATCAACACAAAAAAAATAACATAATCACAAAAATCCTATTCTAACATTTAACTTTCATTATATAAAATTAATTAATTTTTTCGTTATATTTTTCGTTACATTTTCGTTACATAATATTGTGACATTTGTAAAATAACAATTACAAAAATTCTATAAAATATAACAAACGTTACATAAAATTGGGACATTTTTTCGAATGGGGGGTAACCTAAGAATTACGTTGTAATTAATATATGGGCGAGTGGGTGTGTATTATCATAAAATATGTTTATTTATAAATAGTACACTAAAGCCTTGTAGCTAATTATTGTATTGCATAAATATTTGAGCACTACAATAAAAACAAGAAATAGTCGTTTCCATAGAATTCATAAAAATTTCAATTTTCTTTTCTTTTGTGAAAAATTTAATTCAAGCAGTTATTATTTCGCAGACATTTGGCGGGAGGGAGGTTGAACCCTGAAGACCCACCACAGATACGGCCCTGCATCCAACTACGAAATTATAATTTGAAAAGATACTAGTGATCCATCAACTATTAGTACCATCTCTCTTTCTCTCTCTTTCTCTCTCTATTGCTTAACAGCTGAAAAAGTTCGCATATGATGTATCTCTTTCGCAACATATTAGTTTTTCTTTCTCAGTTACTATATGCACAATTTATACATAATTATCATCTTATCTATAAATTGTCATATCTCAGTTTAGTGTCTCATTGAAGACAATCGTTACACTTACGCACACACGTATATATGTACATATATATTGACACGAATTTTATATTTACAGCTATTCTCCGGTTAAAATTATTCATTTTTAATCTCTCGGCATCATAATATTGTTCGCTGTCATCGGAGAATACCGGCCGAGATGTTTATACGGCTCAAACCATAAATTCCGATTTTCTATCGAAATTTCGGCACGTGTAGGGTTACGGGCTGTATGAATGTTTTGATGTGTGTGGTCTGCGACAACAGAGTAACGCCCGTCCGCGGCATAAAAGAACAAACACTAGTAATTACTTTGAAGTTTACTATTCCACTTACGGCGGGAAGTTGGGCACTAAATTCTGAATCATTGAGTTTGGTTAACTGACTTCGCAGTTCATAATTTTTTTCGTTTCAGTCCGATAAACAGAACGACGCTGTGTTGTCACCCACTCCAAATCCTGCCCAACTGTCTACCGTTTCACTTTCCACGCAATTTCCACTTTAATAGAATATTCCACTTTCCAAAAATTAGTCATTGAACACGTTCAGTGTTAAGATTATTTTGTTGTTATTAAAATAGTTTTGTACCTCAACGGTAGAATTCTCTAATTCCTTTTTCAACCCATCAGCAAAGAAGATAATTTCAGTAAATGACTAATTCCGGATTTAAATTATACGACACATCGTGTAGAGAACAGATGGGAGCCTACTTTAATGGAATTAAAACCCAAAAAAAAAAAAAGGAGAATAATTCTTGTTAGGCGGGGGGGGGGGTCAACCAGGGACTTTTATCCAAAAACAATTAGAAAAGGAAATGAATCAATTATATTTTGATAATGTAATAAAAGGATAAGACAGGATAAATTTTTACTTTCTTTCTTGTCGTTAATTTTCGAATCTACCGCGGATTTTTTTGCTTCTTCATCCAATTTTGCGAATAAAGATGCCCTTTCAGAAACGCTATTGCTTCTTTTTAAACTGCACGGTTTTTTATTCAAAGTTTCTTGTGCAAGTTGATTTGATGCTTCTTCATCACCATCCTTCTTATCCTCGATCAACTTTATATCATCAACGGATTCCATTTTGAACGATGAGGAGGATGTTTTATTTTTGAGCAGTCTGGAATAAAAATTAAATAACGAATTATATATATGTTAAAACGATCAGCACTTTCGCTGTGCAACGAAAAATTTAGTTCTAATAAAATCGTATGTACTGTGTAATTATGTATGTTTTTTTTTTTTGATAGGCAGCGGTTGTTATCAGCGATAAAGTCACGTCGACTATGTTCAAGTTTTATGTCAAAGCGGCGAGTTTGTTTACCATTTGTTTATTTATTTCGTTCGCTCATTTTAATTTAATTTTCTCTTTAATTTCAATTTACTCTATTTAATTTATTACTTTTAACGACAAAACTACCCAGTTCTTCTCCTTTATACAACCTTTCTATTCTTCCTTCTCTCTCTGATTTTATATCGCCTATTCTTCTTTTTTATTCAAGTCGCTCTAACTTTTCTTCATTGATCTCTCTTTCCTTTTTCGGTAGAATGCGATCTTCTTATAAGGTCCTCCGGCAGAGTTACCGTAGCATTCAATCAAATAAGCACACTGCAGGCAGCCTTTTGGAAACCTCTAATAACAGATATAGTCCTCCTTTCGAAACCTGGTTACCAACTTCTCGTAGCTTCTCCATTCGAAATTACCTCGGGTCGAGTAGACGACTACGGTGAGACAGGCTGTTCTTCTTAGGTTGGTATTTATTTCTCAACCGTAATCTAACTCTTTCTTGCGCACAGAATACAACTAATCCCGATATTATATTTCTGTTCTAACGAATAATAATAGGCTCTTCTATAATTTTGTATCTATTTATATTCCTCCAAATTATAGTCTTAAAGATTTTCTCGTATCTTTCTTTTTTGAATCTTACCTCATCACTATTTCATTGGCCGTGATTGGAACGTTTGTTCTCCTGTCTGCAGTTGTTCCAAAGTGAAAAGAAATAACTCAATTTCGAAAAATATATTAGTTCAATCATAACCTAGTCATTCTTAATGATCACTCACCCACATATTTCCGCGATCCCTTTTAGATAGGTAGATCTTACTTTCTCTTCTACTGATACACGTTTAAGATGAGCTTAAAATGAAACTTTTGGTAGCGACCATGCCCTGATTAAAGTTTTCTTTAATTTTCTTCCGTTAGTTTTGCTTCGTATCAGGATATAAATCTTATCATTTCTTCCTCCGTTAATAGAACCAGTACTGCAGTCATTTACTAAATTAAGAATACACTTCCTCATTGGTGATCTTCCACGTTAAATTCTTTCCCGTAATAAATTTACTGAACTATTATGGCTCCTCAATTTTTTGGTATGACCAGAGAAGTTCCGATTATGAAACAGAATCAAAGATGTTCAGTTTACCTATTAATTCTTCAGTTACCTATGTGAACGTTTAAAATTACAGTGTAGCCATGGTGCTTCAATAAAAATCACTGTGTGCTCATTTATATGTTCTCGAACAAATTTTTCGATAGTAAATTACAATACTACGTTTTATCGCTCTTAAAAGATAATGAAATTTCATCTCCGTAAATTGCAAATTAGTAGTAATAAAATTAAATACGCGTCTATGAACAGTAATGCTCATTAAGAGGGTTTTTTAAACTCTGCTGTACCTTGCGGCTTCTCAGCCAGAGCTTCTAATTGTTATTATTATTATTTGTTGTTAATTCTATGTATTTTTTTTTTTTATTATTCATTACATAGTCAACGAAATTAATCAAATTTAAAAAGCCTCATATATTTTAATTATTGTTTATTATTATTATTATTATTATTATTATTTCCCCTTTTTCTCTTTCTGTTTTAAATTTTTTCATTTAAAAATTAAGTGAAAGGAATCATTAATATTCTCTTCGCAGCTTTTACAAATATCCGAATTAGTAATTTTAAAACGTTTTAAATATTCTTCCCATTATTTCCATGTCCAGTTAGAAATTGGGTGGAATAATAAATATTCTTGTAGAATATTTTTTCTCCTACTTTCATAATGCCTTGATATTGTTCGCCGCTTTTATCATTAAATCTATACATATTCCCGCGGTAACATTGACGGAAATATTGTCTATTACATGTTCGATGTGCTTTTACTGAAATTTAAATCGCTATCAATAACTAGTCCCACATAAGAAGAGTTTAAAAAATTCAGTTTTTTATCAAACTATAATTTCATAAATAACCGAAATTGTGGAATAATAAGTTATCTGAAATATCTTTTCATTTTTATCCTAAAATGAATAAATAAATAAAATTAAGATGCTCTCGTAGTTATGAATGCGAAATTTATTTCAAAATATATGTTAAAAGTATTTTGTGGATTTTATTGCTTGCAGAGTCAAAAATCAATCGAAAATGGGTTTGCAAGGAGAATAAGCAATTAAATTAAATTTAAAATAAATGAATAAATCGAATATCGCAGTTTTTGTATCAAAAACTGGCACTACCACGGAACGTGGTTACTTCGAGGGGAAACTAGGCGTTTTTTATGCTTTTCTTCAATTTGTTTTTTGAGTAGCGTTCAATTTTTTAAAAAAATGTTTTACATTTACGCGTATATATTTTATCGCTATAATTATAAAAATTATCACAAAGACAAAGAGAAAAAAAAAAAAAAAAAAAAATCATTTATACGCTGAAACATTTAAAAATCGGCAATTGACAAAAAATATATCCCAACAGTCAATATGTGAGCGAGGTCGTCGTAGATTCCTCATTTTGAAAACTTTTCAGTCACCACCGGTAAACGCAAAGGGAATTTCAAAGTTTGCAAAGTTAAAGATTCTCCGGAAAAACTTTTAAACTGTAAACCAAAAAAAAAAAAAAAAAAATCTTAAGCATTTTATTTATAAGATTATAAAATATCTACGAAAATAAATGAAATAAAATCTCCCAATGATTATATATCTCTAAAATATTTTTTCTCCTCAAATAAATGCTGATAGTTAAATTTTAAAACTTTTTCTTTAAAGCGTATTAGATATAATCTTTTGATGTACTTGTAGACCAAGACAGCTATACCGTCAAGATAGTTATTTTTTATAGAAATAGCGTCTTTAACTATTCAACTACGAGTACAGGTACAAATGTTCTAAAAGATCTGTCTTCCACTACACGCGGTGTAAAAGCAACAACGTGCGTTTAATATTGACTTAAAACATCCTAACGAAATTTTTTGTGAAAACAACACAATGCTGTAATGTTAGACGGCAACAAATAAAACAGAATACTTCAAAAATGCTACCGCAACATAAACAGTATTTGCTGTTTAACGACAAAATGACGAAAAAAAAAAAAAAAAAAAAAAAAAACAACAAAGAAAAAACAAAAAAAAAACGAGTTTTAATTTATTTTTTCTATCTCTTTTTTATCTATTTAAAGTTTCCAAACAAACTATATCAGAAATTATACTCATCGTTTTGAAAGCCATAATTGAAGCACTGCAGGATTACATCACAGTAAGTAGAAGCAATTTTTTAGTAACGCGTGTTTATTCTAATTGCTCAAAATAATTATCACAGCAAAAGTGATACATAGGAAAAAATTTGCCTATAAATATACCTACGTATATTTTTTGAGAAAAATAAAACAAGTAAAGTAAAATAGAGGAATTAGAATGTCTGAAAAGTAGTTGGTAACTTTAGTTAATGTAATTCAGAAAGTACTTCATTCACAGAAAGTACATCAGTTGTTGCTGAACGTTAAAAAACGGTTCATATCAAAGCCATCGTTTTCAGTGGTCATCAGCATTTAGTTTTGTTTTTTACTCCTTTGACGTCTAGGTTGTACTTCTCCCCAAAGTTGAGCCAATGCGTCGTTCCTAGCCCATAAGTTTTATCCCTGATACAACACCGGTAGACTTCGATAATCCTCAATAAAATTGAATGTTTCTTTTCCTCCATGGGACATGATGACAAAACGAACGAAAAATTTCACACGAACCGGTGGTTTTCTTCGAGTAAGAGGCACGGAATGACGCACGGAAACCCACCACTTGAGCTTCACCAGCCGCTCCAACGTTCAACACGTTCAACACTTCCGTTCAACTCAAATAACGTATGCGTTAGTGCATGCCTCACGTGCCTCTCACCTTGCGCTATGACGCATGCCTTTGACGCATGTAAAGTTGAACAAGTGCGGCCATAATGATTTACGGTAGACACCCCATGCTTTACGAAAATTCGTTCACTTATAACGCTTAACGTTTCGGCCAGCTTACACTGATCATCATCAGAAAGGAACTGTGAGATGTTTCCAGTTGTGTTTGATTCAAAAAGGGCATATGGTTAGGTACCCAATCAGAAACTAGAATAAAATGTGGAAAAGAGCGTCTTATAGGAGGCGGATAATATTTCAAACGAGAATTTTACTGGACAGTCCACCAGGAACGGTCAATTTGTTATGTAATTCTTGTGGCAAGTCCAGTAACGTCGTTTAAAGAGAGACTTGACTATATCGTAGTAATCGGAGTCTGTAATGAGAAGAACTTTTTTTTTAAGGTCGGAATACAGCGCAAAATGAACATATTTTAAACTCAGGAAGGAAAGAAATTACAGATTTATACAGTAAATTTATCGGTGTTAATTAAAGATCCCGGTAAAGTTAATATGATAAGCTGGCCAATGAAGCAGTGACCGAAATTAGTTCCCAAGAGAGCTTCACTTTGCAAAGGAACACTATCTGAGAGCACTAACTTTCAAATAGGATATCACATAGTTTAGATATCGCATCATTCTGCTGGGCTTGAGGAAGTTAACAAGAAGGGACTGTTTGTTAAGAAACCACATTTATGGATTTGTAATGCAATGCGGGAACTCTCGTTAAAGCAGAAATATTTAATCAAAGAACATTCGGTGCGCCCTAAATAGCATAACACAGCATGGTGGATAAAATCTAAAGATTGAACTTGAACAACGTATTTCACTAAATTATAATTACTTTTCTTTTTCAAAAATCCAGAAATATTTTATCCCTTCAGAAACCCAGACAACAGCATTATAGTAATGAAAGAGAGAAATATATTTATTTTTTTTTTGGCGCGCCGATATTTTTAGAACCTTTAATGTGCGGCAGCGGGATTCGAAGCAGGTCGTGCCTGTACAAAACATCAATCGCTAACTGACTACGACACTGTTGCAAACACTAATATGTTTAGAGATTGAGGAAATTAAGAAAAAGATTAGGGGAACGGTAGACGAAGAAAGAAGTAAAATAAACAAAGGAAGCGCATTAGTAAGAAAACTCTGGATTTCAAGATTGAAAATAAGGGTAAGAGGAAACCAAATAGACACGTAAAAGGACTGACGATTGGAGGAAAAAAGAAGAAAGAATAAAAATCGTATGCCGCAACTTGAAATGGTAACTGTTGAAAAGGAAGTTTATGTTAAAGGGAGAGAATTTTAAAAAGAACACAGAAATTAAGTGGCAGGTAAAGCAATCTGACTGAACCTTTAACAGCAGCACGACTAGAAATCCAAATCGATTAGGACAGAAGGAGTGCGCGGTTTAAGGAGAAAAAAGTAATTAAAATAAGAAGAACCGTGAGACCATCTGCGAATATTAAAAAAGGTGAAAAGTAATAGAGAACACTATTAGAATTAAAAGATGACACGAAATGGTAAAAATAGAAGAAGAAAAAGGAAAGGAAGGTTAAAGTATTCGAAAGAAATGAAAATACAGCGCCAACTCCTCCAAGGCAAAAATAGAAGCGCGAAAAGGAAACAACGCTTGCAGAATGAAGTTACTTTATTGTCGACAAAATTACAGGAAAATGACTTCGAGGAAGAGAGAATAGAAGAATGAAAAATGTACGTAATGAAGAGTCAAAAATAGGAGAGTTTGCGTTGTAGGAAAATAAAGTTGTGATTAGAGCTTATAAATGCATAAAGGAAAATAAAAATTTTTGGGAACAGAAACGACAATTAAAAACACGAAAAAAATAGTTAACGAGACTGAAGGAGAAATAGGAAGGAGCGACGAAAACGACAGACGCGGATAGGACCTGCAAATGAACAAAAGATCCATGTTAGGATTAATGCTGGGATAGGGATTCTTCCGAAACATTAACAGCGCATGAACATTTAGAATGTTTATCCCCTCGATAAACACTTAAAAAAAACAACTACGCGCAAAGGTAAAAACATTAAAAATAAATCATCGAGGAAAAAGTCAACGGGTGAGAAATCAAACTCTTTGAAATCAATATAGCTGAATAGGAATAAGTGTGAGGGCGTACAAAGCGGAAAACGGAAGCAGCGTGAAAATTCAATTGTGAAACAGAACGTGCTCGCTGAAAACGGTATGGAAAAATACCTGATAACGGAAAATTGCACACAAAAGTCAAATAGAAGAAATGATGTACGACATAAAAATAGAGCAAAGAGGAGACCAAATCATAAATCAAATATGATCGTTAGAGTGTCAGAATATAAGAAATAACTAATGCGCTAACTGAATAATAGATTTTTTTTTTTTTTTAAGAATAAGTTGTGGGTCTCACAGATATTCCCGTTGTATGAGTGCCTAAAACTCTTATCAACGTTTATTATAATAGGTATATATATATATATATATATATATATATATATAGTACACAAATTACAACTACTTAACTTATTTCGTAGCTAACAATAATAATAAACTTAGCATTATGCATATTAAAGTAATAGCATATATACGTATGCCAATAAAACAACAATGCCGCGTAATACGGAACACCAATATATGCAGACAGCTTAATATTTAGAATCGAAATAAAACATGATCAGTGAGAGCCTAAAATCCAGGAAGGATACGACAAAGCCAAAAAACCAACAAAACCCTAAACAGAAAAGAACCATCAAATATAAAGGACGAGACTTGATCTTCAGTCTTTGCACCATTCCTTCGACCATTTTGCCCCTCCTTTTTCCACATACTATTTCTTTCCCCTCCAGTATATGATCAGGGATTGTACTTATTTAAATTAATTAAAACTAAATCATCAGTGTTGTCAATTCGTAGATTTACATTTCAAGGATAGATGTAATATATATTACTTTGGTTTCTTGTTAACCGGATTTTTTCCCTGGCATAAAACGAAGAAAATTAAACTGAAACAGAAATTGAATAAACAAAAAATTACAGATAACATCTAAAGTAAATAAGATAGGTTTGCAGATCGTTTAAATTTAGTTTAATAACTGCGAGAGCAGTAGAATGCTAGATTATTTTTCCTGTGGATATATATTTCTTATATTTCCTAAAAAAAAATATGAAAAAAAAAAAAAAAAAATCTTCGAAACACTAATAGATTTGTTTAATTCTTATATCGTTTAATCAATGTTACTGTTTTATAAAAGATGTTAATATATCAATTAAACGATTAATTAGCTATAATTAAGAAAAAAATAAAACTAATTATTTTTTTTCGGGATATTTGTTTAAATTTCGACTACTAGCTCCATCTGCTCAAGTTAAACCTGTTGGCGTACAATAAAAATAAATCGTAAAAACATGCAGTTTGAAAAATCCGCAATAAAGATATAAAAACGAAAAAATTGTTTTCCGGCTTTAATTACCTCCATATTAATCAATTTCAAATTATTAGAACTACTACATAAAATATAGAACTTTACAAAATATATAACAGTAATAACAATAATTTTAATAATAATAACAATGGTCATTTATTTCTTTCTTTTCAAATTTAATACAAAACCCCCACAAATGCACTGCATAAGAAAGCAAAAATACAAAAATTATGATTCAAAAAAATAAATAAATGAATAAATAAAAAAGTAAAACAAATATTTACTGTAGATTTATGCGCATATGATTACACACACACACACACACATATATATCCTAAACCATAGTGTTTTGAGCATTACTATCACTGTCCGAGGGTACTGAATACCTTTAGATTTTTTAGTTCTAGGAATCCGTATAAAGCGAGCCATCAACCCCCTTATCCAGCAAGTGTGGTTCTGATGCACTTACACGCTATAATGTTGTTTAATGTTTTTATTTATTTGTTTTCTTTTCTATTTTTAATTAATTATTTTTATTACATTTTAAAATTTTGTTTGCGCAAATGCGTGTGTGCATTTCCCATACATATAATCAGAAGCAATTGCTGGATAAGGAGGTTTATGGCTCGTTTTATATGGATTCCTAGCACTAAAAAAAATCTAAAAGTATTCGGTACCCTAGGACGATGATAGTAATGCTCAAAACACTATGGTTTAGGGGAAGAACAAATCTCGGTAGAGATTATATGTGCCAGTGGTAATACTTTACTCAACGGCCAGATTATTGTTAATGGCGAATGTTTCGAATCGTCAGCAACACCTTCTACCTTATTTTATTGACACGGTATTTATTTAAATTATCGAGGAACGCGAAATTATGGGGGAAAGTATCGATTCGTAATAATTTTCTCATGTTACTAATTTTTGATTTTCGCCTAATATCCGTGTATTTGGACCATCGGCGAACTCATCATTCAACACATCGGAACACTCTACCCTCAAACAGTGATATATATTGCTTTTTTTTTTTTGTTTAATTTTATAATTCGTGTAATCAATTATACTATTGCAGGCATTGTTTTTTAGCGGTCGAACAACACGGAAAGATTTGTCTAGACTGAATTAATATAATACAATAAAAAATTAACTGATTCTCTAATTTCACGATAATAATAACATTAATAAATCTAATCAAGATTAAGTAAATGAAATTGAATATAAAATAAATAAATACCTTAATAATAAACAAAAAATAAGTATAAATTTACATTAATAAATTAAAATAAAAATACCTCAATTTAAAGAAACGTTTTCGGACTCCATATCATGAGCTAACAATATAGAGAACACTCGATTAAAGCTAAAAACCGTGTTTTTAGTTTTAATCGAGCGTATTCTGTATTGTTAGCTGATGATATAAAGTCCAAAAACGTTTCTTTAAATTGAGGTATTTTTATTTTAATTTATATTTATTGTTTGTTATTCGGGTAATTACTTTATTTATAAATATTAACAATATTAACAAACAGGTAGGATCTACATAAAATTGAATAAACTCCTTGTCCACCGGCTTCGAAGCCATGGACGCATCCCCGAGGCCAAATAAATCAAACTAAACGCAATACATTTAATATCCCTGGTAAGCTCACTAATACATGAAAATAACGACGCTTTAATAAGCAGAACAAGACTAAATAAAAATAAAGCAAAATATCGCGTAGATGTACAAACAAAAGAAGACGAAATAAAAGTAAATTACCTGAATAGGATGTGCTATTAGCACGAAATTTCGCGAAAACGAATACTTAGACAGCTGAGGACAAGGAGCATTTAAGTGCTGCTAGAGCGAAGGATGCTTTGAGAAACGATGGAGTACGCCGCGAATTTCATAGAAATCAAAGTGGCACAACAAACAATCTAATAACGGAAAACATAAATACAGGATGGTCGCAAAAAAATTAAGACTATACAACGACATGCTGGACGATTGATAAATATAAAACTTGGCACCACGTACTGTCGTTTGCTGTACGTACGAGCCAACTTCCAAAATGCTACGGCACGTCCACGTCCCGCGTCCAAAACTGCTCTGTCACAAACCGCTCTAGTCAATGCGCGCTGATGGTCATACATTTTTATACGTCCACGCGGTAAAAATAAATTTTCGACGGATTTTTATGCGACACCTACTCTTCAGATGAGAATGAGCTCGGAGAAAATTTTCACTCGTACTCAGCTAACACTGAAAAAACTCAGTATTGATATTTTACGCAAATGGAGGAGGTAACGTGAAAAAACCTTCCGCCACGCATTGTTTAAAGTTTTCACTGAAATCAGCTTTCCAACGAACGTAACGCTGCCGAGAGATATTTCCATTCAGCCGAATGATACTTACCGGAAACGATCTTGATCGGAAAATGGAGAATTAAAAAAAAAACAATAAAAAGTAAACAAATGAATGCGCTCGCTCCTAAAAGAAGGTAACGGAAGTCGAGAAACAAAATTTCCTCGAAAAATTTAAACCAACCGCAAGTAGGATCCCCGCATAATTAGTATTTTTTATCTTTTATTCTCTTTTCTTCGTTTGTTTAAAAATGTCATCATCGGGGGGGGGGGGGTGGTGAAAAATTAGTAAACGAAAACAAACGACTAATTAACAAATTGCGGCGTTATAAAGAACTGAATTAAAAATGAATGGGTAGAATATTGATTATTGTTACCCTCGACCAAACTACTAGAAGTTGACAGTTTTCCTTCTATAGAACACGCTATTCTATTGACTACGCGTGGATTAAAATTTACAGGAAAAGATAAGAAAAAAATCCTGAGCGTATTAATTAATTTACGGTAATTAACGAATATTACCACATTAATTACTAGCATCCGAACGAAATAAGTTTGATGAGTGTTTACACATTTTGCACACTTGTGCCCCCGAGAATTTGTCTAATTACTTGTACATTTAAGCATCGTGTAAATAATTGATCAGTTCACTCGACAATGCAAGTTGATTCATAAATTTTATCCCGCTCCACTACGCACCTTAGGTATTCTGCTAAAGCGGTGATTTCGGGTCCTTCGTATCTTTCGAATGTTACTCTTGATAATATACGGCCGGCTAAACAAGTATAATTTAATTCACGCGATTTTCTATTAAACATTAAGCGGTAGATGGGTCTCATCGATAATATTTGCAATAATATATGTTTAATAAATGCGTTAATCTTCCATCCATAATAATGCGAGATACTGCATTTTTGCAAAGGGATTTTAATTAATATAGATATGTATATATCGACATATTTACCAGCCCTTTCGCACTAATTCGATTAATAAAAGGATCTACATCAAAATAATATTGCGAAGGCACGTGCATCCTATCGCCTCTAAGCTTTTCAATGAGTACAGTCCGAATTTACTATGAGAAATGCTATCTTCGATTAATACAACGGAGGGATTGACCGAAAACTAAATAATTAACGATAAGCGCAAACATCTAGCGTCATAAGAACCTAAACTAGAGCAAATTATGTTTAAAGTGAAATTATCGCCAATCTCTGAATAAAGACAATACTCCAAAGGAAACGATGATAGATATGATATATACCGTAACTCATTAATGACAAATAAAGGAGAATCAAATAAAGGAAAATATGGCATATGATCGTTATAGGAAAACAAGATAGAAATATCACGCAACGGAATATTAATGCGCAATTGCTAAAAAAATTACCATACGTACAGAAGGCCGAAGAAATAATTCAATGATCAATTGAGAACACTACGCAATCAAACACGTATGTATTTTTAGTTACGGTTTAGATTTTTTGGCTGTATGTGCGGAAAACACAACGGTTTACAGATAAAAAAATACCAGGGTGTAAACGTTTCAGCGGAAAATACGGCTCTCAATCGATCAGCTTAAAAAAAGTACCGAGTATAGTCAAAATCGATTCGAATTGATAATAATTACTCATGCTTCCCGTTACACCCTACATAAGGTATCAAGAAGCAGAAGAGAGACCTGCGTTTCGAGAAAATTATTGCTTTTTTTCTGTTACCTACATTTATCTGTAAATATTTCCCCCTAAATGTTTCACGATTTTATTATCTATTTGTAATTATTGTATCCATTCTATACAAAACCGTGTGTTTAGTTTCAATAAACTCAATTTCAGGTGTACATCTTATTGGTGCGTACATTATAAATAAACAAGGGATCTCAGAATACCTTAAGTGCAATCCTCCGCGGCTGCTGTTCCATTCGCGGTAAGTTTATATGTTCTTTCAATTTCGGGTAGAATTTTGTGTAAATTTAAAAAAAAAAAAAAACTGGTTAAATACGATGGGAATTTTAATTGAAATAAAACGCCTTTAATCTGCATTATATCGAGTTTTTTTTTTCTATACCGAGATAAAATTGGTCGTACGCTGTTGAGGAGTAGCGTTTAATTTTGGTCTCGATGCAACCCTACACTCAGAAACACGCCCATTGATTTGCTTAGAATAGCTTTCTTAGATATTTTTGGAGAATACTGCTTAATAAAGATTTTTCGTTCAAATGTTTTGAAATAATTTCGCGTCTTCACCAACTATGCGTATATACGAGCACAATTCTGAACATTTCTCTGCAGAGTACACGGGGTGACTTAAAAATTGAGATGATTTATTATTTTTTACTTATCTTCTAATCTAAAGGTGTTCCCCGATCAGAGGAAAATGCTACGCCACTGGCTCTCGCATCCTTTCAAGAAACAAAAATCACGAGTAAATTTTTTAGAGTAAGCAAAAAATAAATGCTTTTTTTTTCCGCGATACATATGAGGAACGTGGGCGGTATTTTTGTCGGTTGGAAATGGCAAATATTTATTTGAATTTTTTATTTTGCTGCACCTTCATACAAAAGTTTGTGTCGTTTTTTTTTTTGGGAAAACAATAAAAGCAAAATCTGAATATTTCTGTTTAAAGTTAATATTCATGTACAAGTACAAAAAAAAAAAAAAAAAAAAGCAGAAAGCCAGCCCCGTACGGGATTGAAATGCGACACCAAAAAGAAAAAAGCTACGAATTTTTTCGAAATTCTTCTCTTTTAAATTTTACGCAGCGTGAACAAGTTTGCCTGAAATAATAAAACGAATTCTGAAAAATTTTCCTTCCATTACATTGTTATGCTACTACTCGAACATTCACGCGCGTGACTAGCATTTCACCTGATAAATACGTCGCCTTTCGACTATTTTCACTTAAATTAGTTGCGAAGTCTAAAATTTTTTCAGCCGATTTCGTAAAAGAGTGTTTTTGTTTTTTGTTCTTTTTTCTCTAAGCGATGAAAATTTCGCTCATTGTCAAAATTAATACTCCGTTCGTCCAATGAAAATTAATGGAGATTTACCAATCTTAATCATTTTCCATTCCCTAACAAATGACATTTACTTGTACAAGACCAGCTTGTTGTAATTTGTTCGCTACTGTTCAGTCTGCAGAATATTGCCAAGTCATGATTCCGAGAGCGTGCGCCGTAAACTGCGCCAAGGAAAGACCGCCCTTAATCACTACGGTTTACTTGTTATCCGGCTACCTATGATTTCCTCAGCCTCGGCGAAGGTAGTCTGACTGACTGAAAATCCGAGCCGTCGCCACTGCAGACGTCAATCGAATGAATATGTGCCGCAGTCGTCTGGAAACCACACGCGACATTGAGACCAAACCTTATTGCTTCCAAAAGAGCCGTCTCCAGTAATCAATCAAGTAAGACATTTAGTTGACGTCAGCCACTTCCTTCTTGCCTTTTAATTGCTTATATATATTTCACGAAATTCGGTATCGTTTAAAAACTTTTTATTTAAGATTTATTTATATTTTGTACATGTGAAAACAGCGATCGCGAGTGGGAGTTTGTTTCGCAAGCAAATTGCAACCTTAGAAAATGTTATATGACGTTGTTTGAAAGCGGCTAGATCCTCCGGAAAGTTATTGTGTTGGTTAGCATACTTCTTTGTATTATCTTTTTCATAAGATCGTCTTTTTTTTTCTTCCTATTATGTCAATGTTTTATGCTCTCCGGAACATTTTTAAAATGAGGTCATTACCACTGGTGTGTTGTGGTTTGGTTTCCTTTCTTTTTAATTCATGTTCATTCTTTTTTTTTTTTTTTCTACTTTTTAAATGTGATACCTTTTCCTCTATCTTTTGGAGCTTGTTTTGGAGTTCTTATGTTCTCGCGCTAACCTTCTTGTTATTTTTCTTTTATTTCTGCTAAACTACACTGTCGGTTGGCCAGCCATGCGCTGTAGGTTTTGATGTTTCAAGGGTGAATCGGAGTTCAGGAATATCCTCGTGGAACGCCCCTCATCTACTTGAACTCATACTTTATGTTTTATCATCAACTGAATTTTATTTTAGTGATAGTGAGTTAGTGGAATATGATCTGTGTCAAATTCGTTTCCTTCTCTTTCATTTCCAGTATCTCGCTTACCATGATGTGATGGTTCACGCCCCATGTGACAAATGATATGTTTGGTGAAGTTTTTCAAGGTGTCTTTGGAGAGATCTTGGCTCCTATTTTCTTACGTCCGTAACAGCTCTCCAAGAAGGGGTTATTTTTTTATTTTTTCTTTGGACGCTAATCTAGCTGTGAATTTTTCAGTGCATCTCAATATGTGTGAGAGTATACCTGAGTGTGGTGCGGAGAAAACGTTGTTCTGCTGCTTAATCACGGCTAGATTTGTCCAAAATTTTTTTGAACATTCAATTCCATTCAAAACAAAGTGTTTGCTGTGGCATAATGAAACGAATTAAAACGGGCTGAATTATAAATCGACAGTTTTAGCTTTATTTCACACGATCGCAACGGGAAATCTTTAGAATATGCAACAACACTCGACCTCAAGTCGAAGAATTTTTCTGCTAATCCATCAGAATTTTTTAAATAAATCTCCAAAAATTACAATTCCGCAGGAATTTCGCTTAAGATTTCATTTGGCTGAGTTGCGATTATAAAAGCTCCTGAAGAAGGATAAAATGCTCGTTAAACAGTTTTCTAATAAGTTTTTTTTTTTTTTTTTTTTTTTTTTAATAGTTAAAGTTGATAAACAATTTATATCCTTCAATGGAAGCCATGTTAAAATGGAATCACTACACCACAAAGATAGAAACAGTTTCTAATTCTTTTAATATATATATCTATAAACTCGGCCATTTTAGTCCCGCAAGGAATTGTGCTTACATTTCTGTCTCTTTCTCTTCTATACTTTGTATAAAATGCTCAAAATTTACAACGTAATTCTAAATCGGTCTATATGAATATAATAATATAATCACAACAATCACATCCTAACATTTAACTTTCATTACATAAAACTGTGACATTTTTGGTTACAAAATCTAATAGAGGCCGGCCTAAGAATTACATTGTAATTAATATATATATATATACGAGGGGCGTTTCACAAGTCTCCGCCACGCTTTTAGATCTCAGCTTGTGGTAACACTGGCGAGATAAACGATACAACATTATATTCGAAACGGTTGTGCGAGTAAATGGTAAAAATTTCAAGATCCTAATTCAAATAGTACGCCATCAGTGTTCGTTTAACCATGGAGCTACCGCTTCAATGTGCGTCCAACTTTTGCGAATAACTTGCAATTATTCGTTAGCTCGTTACGAAAATTTTTTCGGAATACACGACGAGTTGAAAAATACGTATGGTGATAATGCAATGTCGAACTGACCTATTCGTGAACGGATTCAGCACTTTAAACCAAGAAAACCGATACCATGGTGTGGAAACGGTTAAATTCACCGCGGCCGAAAAAATGCAAGACAGAGAAGTCTGCGAAGAAGCTTATGGCCACGGTCTTTTGGGACTGCTACGGGCTTCTTTTGATCGAATTCGAGATACCACCATAAACTTCGATAGTTACTGCCAAACGTTGGATAATTTGAAAGAAGTCATAAAAAACAAGCGACCAGAACTTTTGATGAAAAAACCAATCTTGATCTCTCACGCGACGCTGCAGCACATCGAAATATGGAAATGGTTGGTCTTCGAACACCCAGCATACTCCCCGGACCTTACGCCGTCTGATTTTCACCTCTTGTTGAAACGGTTTTTAGGTACACAACGATTCAACAACGAACACGAACTCAAGAACAACGTGCCAACCTGGTTACAAAAGTTGGACGCACATTATAGTGGTAACTCAATGTTACACTGGCGGCGTAATACTTAAATTAGGAACTAGAAATTTTTACCAGTTACGCTGACAACTTTCTTGAATATAATGTTGTATCGTTTATCTCGTCAGTGTTACCACAAGCTGAGATCTGAAAGCATGGCGGAGACTTTTGAAACTCCCCTTGTATATATATATATATATATATATATATATATATATATATATATATATATATATTCTAATGGGGAGTAGTCCCTAAGAGTTACGTTGTAGTTAATATACATAAACTCTGTCACTTTGGCCTCGCAAGGGGCTGTGCTCCTTACCGCCTATTGATTCTTACCGGCATCAACACACAAAAAAAAAAAGCATTCGTCGCATAAAATTAGAACATTTTCTCTAATGGGAGCCGGCCTAAGAATTACGTTGTAATTAATATATATAATATATTACGAAAAACGCCTTAGAAGATTTCAGGGGGAAATTGACGAAGAGCAAAACAGTCTGCAATACGCTGATGATACTACATTTATTACTGCATCAAAGGAGAAATGACTTATGGAATGTAGCGGGAAAAAAATTTGGAAACCAGGTTTACTAATTAACAAAAACTCGTGATAATAGAGATCGGCAAACATGATATACTTATCTCGTTCCGGATCCAAGTCGCTCTTAAGTTTACCCAGCCTGAAATAATTAGGTACTAGAGAAATCGGGAAAAGAAAGACGGCCGAGAGAAAGGAACTGGCCCCGGTATTCTCATCAGTACCGATTAGGCTTAGTACCATTATGGAAAACTTAACTTCACAATCCATGATACCTTATCAAGGGTATATGGGACTTGCTTTACTTTTAAACATGCTATAGGGCGTACAGGTGCTTAATGAGTTTTCATATCTCGTATATTAATCAGTAGCAATGGTGGAAGTGGAGAAGAAATTAGACGAAAAATAAAGTGAAACCAGCAATGATCCTTCCTGACAACACCAATACAAAAATTAGATTTGTGAAATTTTAGATCTCTCTATAAAGCATGGGTCTGATCCGAAAAGGAAAAAAAGAAAAGCTAATACGCTTTAGATGTACTCTTGAATATTGAAAATCCCAAATTTGGCGAAGTAGAAATCAATAGAGAAAAAAAGCTACGAGGCGCATTAAAACAAAAGATGGCGATATTTAGTAACCGGATCAATGACTATAAAGAAGAAGAAGAAAATGGCGCACCATCAGTAGAGTTTGATTTTTACAGAATAAAAACTGAAGCAAACCATTTAAAAGAGTTCCGCGGAAAAAAAATATTCACTACGTTCGCAAAGATTCATTACATATTCGGAAAAATATATTCATCGAAATCACGAGTGAAAAAATTTAAAATGAATTCAGTAGAACGAGAAGACTATTCCAAATCACAGTCATCTAAAAATTAAGATAATATGCGATGAAAATTCTTTTTTGTGCACGAGTGAATATCCGGTGATAAATAATAATTCTGCTTGTAAATAAAATAAAATGGCTTCTTAGCTGAGCGATAGAAAATATAAAATAATAAAACTGATTATTTTAAAGAAAGTTCTGCTGATTTTCTAGAGAAGACAATGTCCATATTACTGAAAAGTATCGATTTTTTTTTTTTATATCTAAAGCAATCGAGACTATTAAAGAAAAAACACAATTTCCGTAAAATTAACGAAAGATGTGTTTTAAAGAAAAAAACATAAAAAATTTAAACAATTTTTGAATGAACATCTAAAACAATATTACTCGTAAGCTTTGGTTTTCAAATGAAATAATGCGACATTACAGTCACTGTTTAGTAAGATTACACGTATACGCGGCAAATATTTAAAAAAAGCTTGGAACAAACTCGGATTTATGCGAGTGTGAAGTGAGTTCAGTGTATGGCCTGGAATTGTAAGGGCTTCTGAGAAACATAAGCTGTATCGTGAGATAATTAAAATACAAAACACATTTCCCGTGTGTATTCTACAGATATTTTTTTTGTATCCTACACCCGCTGCAACGAGAGCACTTTATAAGTCTTTTTACAACATAAATTTATTATTCTAAATTCATTTTGTATCGGAATTAAAACAAATGCTTAAATCGGTGTTGTATTTCATTCTTGTCTAATTCATTTAATAAAGTAGCTAAAGTATGTTTTGGGAAAATACTAAACAGTTAATGGATACCAAAAAGAAAAGAAAAGAAAAGAAAAAAAAAAAAGTACCCAAAACCTAGGGCGGATTCGGAGAGACAATTTGGACAGGGAAATTATGTAATTACATAATATCCTTATATGGTAGACGGTAGACTTGAAAATACCTTGTTTCATAAAGAGAAAATCAAATAACGATCTCATTAGAAATTTAAAAATGTTTTAAAAATACATAATTATTATAATTTAATTTAAATTTTGTTTTATTTTTAGGTAAAAAAATAAAAAAATAAAAAAAGTATAAAATTATACCTCTAAATTATAGTTTACAATTTGAATAATAAGTTATCAAAAAGTATAGAAATATATAGTATTTTTGTTAAACTTTACTTACTTTTTATTTTTGTTCGTGAGCAAGTTTAAATATTTCTCATTGAACTGTTTTTAATTGAAATTACAAAAATAAAAATTAAAAGTAAATAAGAAAGGCAAAAGATCGATTAGAGTTGTGTTTAAAATAGAATAAAAAAGGTAGCATTAATAGTTTTACTAGAAAACAGTATTAAATACTACATAGTTAGATAATTAAATCCGTATGTTGTAACATTTATACAAATCTTTTATTAAGTTTCTCTGTTGTAATCAATTTTTCCGTTGAGGTTTTGGTTCTTTGGGGGATCCCGGCGGATGCGTTACTGATCCAAACTGAACTTTCTTTTTACGATTATTTCCAAACATCTACTTTCGCATTTATTGATTAAAATTCACTATGGGAGATTTAAAAAAAAAAAAGAAAACCCTTAAAATTATATAATATGCGCGAAACTTACTTGGTCATGCCGGAAATTTCTTCCTTCGTTACCGGCTGCGTCCGATAGCGTTCGTTATTGCGATTATGGTGAGCAGCAGTGGACGGTTGTTCTTCGTCCGTCTTGATGGCGTTCTCTTGCTTCAGAAAGTGTTCCAGAGTGATGATTCGTTCGACAACCGACATGGGCCGTTCCTTCAACGACGGCTGTGTGGACGTTTCTCGCGAACACAGTCCAGCTATCGAATGCCGTTTGTCTAAATCACCGTTGCTCCAATCGGTCCTCTTTAAAATCGGTTTTATCGTAACGGTCTTCGCCTCGTGGCAAATATCGTCCCAACTCCCAGTGCCAGGCGCCTCTAGACTGAAACTTCGATCAACCCGTACGGTCGCTTTTAGTATCGGTTTTTTCGGCTTATCTTCCGTGTCGTCCGGTTCCAGGCTGACGGATTTTTTCTTCAAAATCGGCTTTAAAATATCACCACTGGCGGCAACTGTGGCTCCTCCGCCGCTACCAGTGCCGTTGCCGCTGGTGCTATTGCTATTGTTAGTCAATGTTATCGACACGGAAGACAATCTATCGGTAGTAAAATCGAGACTGCTGCTGGCCCGATGTTTCAATATCGGCTTTACCGTATCTGACGAGGTCGCCGCCAGTCTCGTTTCAATCGACGAATCAGGGGACGACGAAACGCTGCCGCTACTATCCGCGTTGTTCGCAACGTCACCGCCAGTCGCTTCAATTTGAGAGCACTTGCGTTTCAGAATTCCATGATGCGGGTTATCGAGCGACTCTCCGCCTTGATACGATTTCCGTTTCAAAATGGATTGCAGTTCGGGAGCGGACTGCACACTCTTCCGACGAACCAATTCTTCGAATGAGGATCGCCGATGAGTTTTCAGAATCGGCTTAAATTCGTAGACGGCGCCGACGTGCACGTCCGGCGAGCAACTCCGGCGCCTGTGCGACAGCGATTCCGTCTCATCCAAACTACTGTACTTCTTCAGAATTCCCTGCCGTTGACTAGGCGCTCGCACAACCGTTTCTTTACGATTCTCGTTCGAAGCGCGATCATCCGACAAATCGTGCGACACCTTTCGTTTCAAAATTGAGGCCGGCATCGGGTCGGTACCGGAAGCAGTACAACTACTGATCGATTCCTCGCTCTTCTTCTTCAAAATCGAAGGCCTGTGGTGATGATGGTGCTGCTGCTGCTGCTGTTGCTGTTGAAACAACTCCGACTTATTGCCGACTTGGTCGTTGGCTGCCTTACATTTCTCAACCGTTATCATCGACTCTAGTTTACCGGAGTCGGGCGATTCTTCGTTCGGCATCGAATGATCGACCTCCGATTCCTTTTTCATTCCGACTTTACCGAAATCCATAAGGTTGTACTGTCGACCGGTAAAACTGTCGCGATTTTCGTGTTCATCTTCTATCTTCCATTCGTCGCCGTCATCTTTCGCCGTCGATGATATTCGCGCACTGGCCGAATTATCGTTCCAGTCGCAGCAGTCTTTACCGCTAATCGATGTTTCTTGCCTTAACCGTTGCTGGCGATCATCCTCGATGCAGAAAAAATTCTCCCCTACACTACGGTCAGCTGCGGATTTTCCACTATCGCTGCTACTACCATGAGACTGTTCGCTCTTTTCGACAATTTCGACCAGCGGACTAGCGCTTCTGACTAACTTTTGCAAATCGAAATGTTCTTCTTCCACCGCGTTATGCTTACCGCTACCGTTATCCTTCGGATGATCGAAAGCAATACCGTTACTAGCGGAACTAGCAGACGGCGCGATGATACCTTTATCATCGTTCGAAAAATGCCGTATTACTTGCAACAATCGACTAATGCCGTTACCATTGTCGGTACTACAATTCGACGGTCGCGTCTTATCTGGTGACGATAAATCATGAGTTTGACGACACTTTGTCCTACCGTTGCCGTTAAAATCGTAACCATTTCTCGCATTTATCGGCCTGCAAGGACTGCTACCATTATTATTATTATTATTATTATTATTATTATTATTATTATTATTATTGTTACTGCCAACACTGTTACGTCCGTTGCTGATGGATAATTTAACGTTCAATCGACTGGTAAATTTATTTCGATCCGATTCATTTTGCTTTACAGATATCACTTCCGCTCTTTGTACTGGCGAACCTTCGCTGAACGGCATACCGCATAATCTAATTTAAAAAATAATCAAAAAAAAAAAGAATCGTGATAACAAATATTACTGCCAATACTTTATACTATTTGCAATTTTATGTAATAACAAGTCGCATAATTCGCTGCTACGCGGTTTACATCATCTATATTATTTAAATTTGATACCATATTATGAACGAGATCATAAAGTTGCATATTCCACGAATGATTAAAGCAACACTAGAAGAGAAGCTACAAAATCACTGTTATATTGGTAAATTGCAAAAATCGGGCCATCTTCTTAGCCACTCTTCCGATATCGTTCAGCCGCATAGTGCATACGGATACGGTTCTTAATATCAGCCACTGTCTGTGTAGACAAGCTATGCGGGGGGAATTCATCTTCTGGCGCATGCAGAGATTACATCCCCGACGACAACTGAACTTCGAGATTATGACAAGGAAATTCTAAAACATCGGCAACATCTAGTCGAATTTTGAATTGATCGCAAGTAAAATCATCTCAATCGCTATCTGGGAGCCCCGGAAAAAAAAAAAAAAAAAAAAAAGAACAACCTTATTCACTAAATAAATCGAATTTATTCCGTGATGACCAAAAAAAGGTGTTTTCACCCCCTAGAAAATAGGGGATACAACTCCACTGCTTAAATCACTGTGGATTACTTGTCCTTTGCACGAGAAATAATTTCCATTTCGTTTTCTTAAAAAAAAAAAAAAATCGAGTTGAAGACGAGATATTTAGGAAAAACGATTTTCGGGGGGGGGAGACTTTAGGGGTGGTTTTCACCCCTTGAAACTGCATATGGGCCGATAAAAAAAAAAAAAAAAACACGTGTCTAATATTTTTTTATACTCTACAGCATATCAAAATGGGCGTCTGACAACTCGTGTACTTTCCTTGTAAGTTTAATGGCTATAAATACTTTTGCGTAATTTATTGCTTCGTAACACTTTACCAGTTTCATTGTATGGTTCTGTGTAAATTCAAAACAATACTTTTTTATACTAACATTTTGCTATAAATTGAAGAGACTTGAAAAACGGGTTAAATAACCCACCTCGAGATCAAACAGAAAAGTATAAATTGGTCGATATAGCCAGAACAATATTTAAAGTAAAAGAAAACGAAATGAACTAAAAATTTTGGCAAAAAAAAAATGGCCGCCTCATTTCTATACAACTATTCAGTTTGAATTCAACCTTTCCTTAAATTTAACCAAGTTTATTTTATCATATCACTCTAGCAACCTTCAAAGCATCCAAAGAGCCGCAATAAAATTACGTGTTTTTTAGATTATTTGTAATTCATTTTTAATATTGTACTGCCGGCATTGTTGTTTTTAATGGTCGATCGGTACAGAAACATCGGTTTAATTTTTTAATTAATATAAAAAATACCTAAAAATATTGGAATAGCTAATTAGATAATAATATTTCATTAAAAAATCTCGGTGGAATCCTCAAAAGCTTAAGTATGAACCGAGATCGACTCAACATTAAAATAACGGGAGTGACGTAATACTGTTAAGCGTTTCGTAAAATTCGGTAGCCATAGGCCGAATGAACGGCTCAATTTTACTTTTCGTTCGAAAGAATTTGACCGCTATTCGTATCGCATTAATTTCACTTACTCGTTCATTTTACTGTCCGTCGGCGAAGTCCCTCGTAGAGACGAATACGCCGACACCCTTCTCGGTATCTTTGAGTTATCTGAAGGGCTGCTTTTCTTGTCTGACGGAACTTTGTCGATGACGCTGACTGCGACCACCGATTTTACCGGTGTAGTAAAGTGCGATGGAGATGCTGCATCTGCGCTAGTTCCACTATTGTTGCAGGACCCCGATTCGGTCGTTTTGGTCTTTAATTTGGCAGTTGATTTACAATTATGACTAGAATCAATCCGATGACTAGTAAGACACGATGATTTCGATGACTGCGTTGAAATCGATGGTGATGATAATAAGCTGGATGAGAAATTGTCGATACATCCGTTCTTTCGACTTCCTCGATCACCTGAAAAACAATTACAATAAATTTTTCTGCGGAGAATTTTTTATAGAGACTTTACATCGCATTATTCGTAACGACATATTAAAAAGCCCATAATGTACTAGAGAAGAATAAGTAACGCGTAATAATTCTTTCTCTTTGAAGTTTTCAATTCTCATTAGGTCAGCATTATACTAAAAATTGTGTAATCCCAACGGACTGGAGAAAGTTCATAGTCATTCCCATTCAAAAAAAAAAAAAAAAAAAAAAAAAACGGAAAAAACAGGAAAAAACATTACAGAAGCATTTTAATTCGGACCAATTTGTCTTGCTTCCAGCATCAGCAGAACATTCGAAATTATATAGTTAAAAATCATTCGCTGTGGTGGATAGAGAACGGCGATATTTCTCCTCCTTATATATATGTTTGGATTCCGTCCCGGAAGAGGAACTTTAGATTGTTTAGCTTCACTCCTTACCGATGTCTAATCATCGTACATAGACAAGAAATTTCTGATGGCTTCTGTCCTGGATATAAAGGGAGCGCTTGGCAATATTTCGCTACCTATCCTGTTTGATGTACTATTGGTATTCTGGTTATTATGGCGAAATTTATGTGTAACTTATTCTTAAATACACGTCTTCATTTCTTAAATCCTACTACTAAAGAGATGGAGGAAGGTACTTCGTACAGAGGACTTGTGCAAGAATCTGTCCATATCCCTATATACTTTTTGATATCTGTGTAACCCGAATATCTGACAAACTACTAGCTCCTCAGTCACACATTTTATCCTATGCTGGCGACTTTATTGGATATATAAAACAGAAAGATATATCTAAGTGCATATTAAACAATCAAGTCTCAGTCAATGTATGTACAGATGCTTTTGAGAGTATAGGACTCGATTGAGACACCATCCAAATCGCCTATCGCTGTTTTTACTCTACGTCAAAATTAAAATTCAAAATCAAGCGGTAAAGTTTACCAATTATGTGAAATGTCTAGGCCAACAACTCGATTCCAAGTTAATCTGGACCTTCCATATCAATGCATTAGTTGAGCAGATCATTAAAATGTACTCTTCATTATAGGCAATCGGTAATTCATCGTGGGGAGGAAACTCACTCACGCTAGGTTTGCTTTATAAAGCAACTATTAGATCTAGGTTGAATTAAGGTTTGATTGTCGATGCAGCTGCTTCCGACACGCGACTTAAGAAGGTACCCTACAGAACGTAAAATACTGTCGTGACCACCTAAAAGAACAACAGCAGAAAAATAATTGATGAGAACTACTGCTTCGTTCAAGTTGAACTAATTATCAACTCGTGCAATTATAGCGCACAAAATAAATAGATTACACGTATGAAAAGATAACAAAAGCAAAATTAATGTTAAGCCGTTGAATTGCCTCGATCAGATGATACAATTTGACTAGTATAAAAATTTTGGTAAAACCTCAGATTATCATTTGATATTTTTCGTTCATTTCATTTCCTCCTTTTGTCCATGCATTCGTTTCTAGTTCACTTTATGTACGAATTTAAAACATTTTAAATTACGTAATTTTGAAGCAAAAAGTTCTTTGTTAGGCCATTTTATTTTTATTGACAGCTAATTATATTCTTCGTTAGATTAAATTGTTTTCAAGATCATTGTTCTACATGTATTAGCCCCTGTGTAGGTGACTCAACTTACTGAGGAATGTACTTTATAATTGCAACAGTATTTTGAAATTTATTTTATATAGCGTATTTTTAAATTTAAGCATTCCTCTTTATTTTACGGTTATTTTTCAGATTTTGTTTTCTTATTTGTTTACACGCAATAATGTTACCACTATCTTGATTTAAGTTTGTTCATTTACTACTGTTGCGTGCAGTTTCAAACGAATTCTACCTGTAAACGACGATAAATTGAACAAATTAAAATCCCGGCAAAAATGGACTGCCAGGATTAATACGATCGGCGTGGTTTTCACTTTAAATCTGTATTGTACATTATAAAAAAAAAAAAAAAAAAACCCAAAAAAAACAACACTTGTTTCAGATCTCACGTTTCATAACATCAGTACTGTAAAGGAGCATGCAATAAATGTTGTATGGCAGAGCAACAGTGCTTATGGGACTGGCGACCATGGTAGATTGAAGTGCGGTTAGTTCTACGTTGTTGAACAGTTCTCGAGCTATTCAAGTTTCTCTAACGCGGATTTCGGTTTCTGTGGCGCAAGTAATGAACTAGTTCGAAATATGAGTGCGGTCAACGACGTATCGCGTAGGCTTGAGCACAGTGCGGATCGATCCGCTTTTGTTTCCTCTTAAAGAAAAACGCAACACATTTAATCGAAAAAGAGACGTACAGGGAAGAACTGGCACTATGCTATTGTCCGACTGCATGGCAAACTTTAAGGCCAGATAAAAATCGGCTAACGTGATACTATCCATGAAAGGGTTTCCTGTTCGCAAAATCACAACAATAATGTATATTAAAATCACAACTAGAATTATAACGAAAAATTGCAGTTGCGTCGCGTGTGGCCGTTATGGGTACAGGCGAATTTGAGAATCCGGAAGTGCGAATGAAGAACACTACAGTAGACGAAAGATGAGCCCTACCCGTATGACCCGTTCATCAAAACAGATTCGTCTTCGTGGAAACATGTCTGTTCTTCGGCAGCGAAAAAAATCGTCAGACGAAATCAGTAAAGTTAAGCTGATTTGTTTCTTTTATTGTCATAAGATGTGAGACTTATTATGACGTAATCGTCCCTAAAAGTCAAACCATAGGTCCCGATTGCTTTTTTAATTGTACTGCGAGAAGTCAAAAAAGGAGTGCATCGGAAACACCCCGAATTGCAAGACCCGCAGTAGGTATGTTGCATTCAGATAATGCCGGTCCGCACACTTCTAGCCACACAACATACACATACGTCCGGAAAAAACAACATCGAACTGATGTCGCATCTTTCGTATTCTCTCGATGTGACACGCTGTGCGATTTTGAACTATTCCCATTCTTAACCTTAGTAGCGTTCAACTGGAAAACATAACACAAGTCCAAAATTCCGGCGCAACTTCCTTCAAATTACGCATTGAAGAGGATTTCGTGAAAACATTCAAAAAAAAAAATAGGAAGCAAGTTGGGGGATAAACGAATTGCAAGTAATGCGGCAAATGTTTTGAAAAAGACCCAACCAAAATTTCTTCATTTTGTAATTTTGTAAAGTAAAGACTTTTTATGGTAAAAAAAAATAAAACAAAAAAAAAACTGATATTTTTGATGTGTTATTCCACGTACAATTATCGCATCCCGATGAAAGTTGTACTTACTCAAAATGTTATACTTTACACAATTTTTGATCATCAACTCCTTTCGCAGTGTTGCAAATTTTCTTTCCCAAATTCAGACATGCCCCGGGGGAAATCGAACTGGTTTTACACTAGACGATTTCAAATTGTTTTAGTTTGAAAATATTAAACAATAGGATCCATGCTTGTCGATGAAAAATAAACTTAAAATTATAATACATTTTCATTACAAACGTTCTTCAGTTAGTTAATTATATTAAAATAACACGGCTTATAGAAGAAAAAAAAAATGAATTGTTTCATCGTATACACGTTTAATTTATTTTTGAAGTTATTTCAATATTGAAGCATTAAACAATTTTAAAATTAATGATAAAACTCCTGCAAAAAGTCTAGACCTTTCGACGAAAGAATACTTAAAAAAAAAATTAATGATCGGAAAATGAAGTTGATGAAGAAAAATTACCATCAAAATTATTTTGTTTAAAAAATAATGAATCAGATTCAATTACGCGTCTCCATCTGAAGAAACGCCTAAACAGCTAAACAAAGTAATATTTCTAGACTTTGGGAAAACTTTTAAAAATAAATATTATATTTAAATTTTTATTTCGCCCAAAAAAAATTACAATAAACCAATAAAAATATGTTCTATTTACAAAATTAAAAATGCATTATTTTATATAACAAGCAAGGGCAACAATGAAAGTAGAAACTAATTCCACAGTAAATTTCTGACAACAGGCAATGTGCTGTAATTACTTTTTTACTGTCGGAATAACTCTTCGCTACATTTTGAAAAACCCTAATTACCGCTAACGCCAAGAATACGGGGAACTCTCTTTAACTCGCTTTCCATGCTCACGAAAAAAAAAAAAAATTAATGACCAAATCTTTTGTAACCCTGTTTTTCGGTATTATCTGTCCTCGCCGGCTCAATTGAATGTCTGCACAGATCAATTTCCTTTGTGACAAAACTGTGTCCTTCCGCGCTTCTTCCAACTATTTTGCGACTTTTTTCTTTTGTTCTTGGGCCAATTTCCTTGTAGACGAACCCATAACAAAAAAAAAAAAAAAAACAACTATCCATATAGTTTTTCAAAGCGATTTTAACAGGCGACTAAACCATTATTGTTTAGCGTTCGCGTTCCTAATATTCGCACTGCTACAGTCCTTGCAAAAATTTAGATAAACACGGTTCCTCTTCCCAACTAGTAAGTTTTTTGACGTTATTAAAAGCAAACATTCTTAATTTCCTTGACACGTGTTCCGTTAGGTATGTTATTAAACTTTCCAGACGGTTGAATTGCTCGTTCGTTTTAGTTCAGCACCATCCGCTCTTATTATTTTGCTTTTCTTTCATTTTAGTCGTACACGTAATGATGATAAATGAAAATACCATTTTTTAAAGCAAATTTAATTAATCTACGTTACTTGATAAAAGTAAACCCTATTATTATTTCTTATTTTTTTGTCTGACCTCCGCCATTCAACAGCTTTCTCAATCTTTTAAAATTTTAAAATATCTATCTGATTGATCGTTATAAAATTATAAAGCTCTCCGCCGTTAATTACCGAAGATAGTTCGTCGATGATTAACCTTATCGAAACAAGTAAGGTTTTCCAATTGTTCAAACATAAATATATTAATCTCTTATCCTACTACACTTAGTACATGTTCTAAAGATCTTCATTTCCCGTTACATTTTTCGTATATATTGGATCGTCCTTTTCGCGTAAAATTGCTTATAGAGTGTAATACGAGGGTTGGCCGAAAAGTAATGCATGCATGCTTGTAGAACGCGAATGAAACGAGCTACAGATGCGCGTCTGGCAGCATTCGTAGGTGACATTCCTCCTTTACACGCATGCGCAGTTTGAAATCCTTGAGCGCATCCAGTGTGCTGTGAGCAGCATAAATATGGAGACGTGTTTTCTAGTGTTATGTCAACGCGATGAGTTAAACAACGTGTGCTGTTATAACGACAGCTGAAAAAGTGACTTCTACTGTGAAATTCATCGTCGTTTAAGGGATGTTTATGGTGACGATGCTGTTAATCGGCCTATTCTCAATCGATGGGTAATAAAATTTCGTGATTGCGAGCCTGGAAAAGCCATAATTGTTGATGAAACGCGTAGCGGACGTCTGATCACTTTCACAGACGATAAGCATTGCAAACTTGTTGATGATTTGATTCAAAATGATCGGCGAATCACTCAACAGCGTATCGCAAATCATGTTGGAATATCCAAGGAACGTGTCGTCGGCTTCATTATTGAACAATTCGGATACCGTAAAAACTGTGCACAATGGATACACCACCATGCCGTTTAACAGACGAGAACAAACAGCGTCAATGAGAAAGCTGAAGTTTGAACCGATTCCACGCCCTCCTTATTCCCCCAATTTGCGATTTTTATCGTTTTCCTCTAGTGAAGAGAGACCGCCTCAAGGGTAATCATTACACCTCGGATGATGAAGTGAAAGCAGCTATCCCGGATTCGAGAAAAGTCGGAAGAATTTTTCAGTGACAAAATGAAGCAACTTGTTACACGTTAAGAGAAATGTGTTAGTCTAACTGTGACTATGTTAAAAAATAAATAAATGATTTTGAAGCTTAAGAATTGTACTTTAATTTACTTTTTGACCGATCTCGCTATTTCTTTTCGTTTGAGTTCCACAAGCATGTGTGCATTACTTTTCAGCTGACTCTCATAAATGGTAAAGAAGTCGAATTTGGATTGGAAACCTCATTACTAATCTCCTCCATTGTTGCACTGTGCCAAAAATTTATAGATTACCGAAGGCGCATAAAATAGGGCAACCCCTCTACGACGCCAATAATCTGTTCCATTAATGTGATCTTTCGTATTTCGTCAAAGGATATATCGTGATGAAATTGAGAAAATTTGTAGGCCATTGAATTCTTTAACTTGTCCAATTTAAAAAAAAAAAAAAAAAAAATTGAACAAACCTTAATACTGTCCATCTTTTTATCTTCCCTGCTAAATAATTTATCGTCACTTCTACACTGCGCCCTTTTGATCCTTCTTTAATTAACCGCCTGCGAAATAAGGGCCCAATTCCTCTTACTTCCTCCTTTCATTATTCGGGGATGTCTTCCTGGATGATCATCTTTAATTCCACAACCGCATTAGCCATCTATACGTATCGCGCTTCAAAAGGCTCCACCTCATTAAATCCCTTTCCCGATTATTCCGTGATCTTGCTCTCTTTACAAATCTTTTGAGCGTTCTATTCTTCATTATTGTTTTATTTATGGAAATTCTTCTAATTCCTTCCTATTCAAGCTCGATTATGTTCAAAATACATATCTTCGCCTCTACCTTGGAGACCGAAAATTTACTCCGATCCCTACTATATATGCAGAATATCACATTACACATCTTTTTATTCAAAAATCTTTTCTGAACTACCGTTTTCTTATTAAACGTTTTTACCTCTACATCCTCGTACACCCTTGTTCCTTCGTACTACTTTATTTATCATAACTGACTTTTTACCGCCAATAAAATTCCAATAGTATCTCCTCCACCTCTGTCTGCCACCTTCAATTTTCTCCCTTATGATAAGCCGCCATACTTTTCCTTCAAATTTTTTCGTTTCTTTACTCTATCAATTACGTTGTTACAACTATTCTATCAAAACCTATTCTTCAGCATGTTGGCGTTAAATCGAAATTTTTACATCCGCAAACCGCCTTATGGCAGTTGGTTCAATTGTTTCCTAACCTTCTCTTAATTATTCCATATATATTCGTTTAATTTCCCGTTCTTCTGTTCAGTTTTCTACGATGAGTATACTGCCATTTTAAGGGTCATTCTCTTTATCTCTTCCTCTCTGACCTCTCGAAATATCTTCGTTATATCAAATACCATCATTGTATACATTGAAGAAATATGTAAGTAATAAAACATTAAAGATGATATATTATGCCCTGGTTGAATCGCACTTAAGATATGGAGTACAAGCATGGGAAATAGCCGGGAAATAGCCGGGAAAACGTATATAGGCAAAGTAAACAAGTTACAAACGAAATGTATAAGATTAATATCAAAAAGAAATTACGTACATTCAAAAGAGACTTTAAAAAAAGAAAATTTATTAAGCGTAAGAGGGGGTTGTACTTAAGTATAAAATTCTGGGAACACTTAAAAATAGACAGTAGAGCAAAGATAGAAAAAAGAATAGAGATAACTACAGAATTAAGAAATAGACCCAGATATAAACTCCCGGAAGTCAGAACAAAATACGGAGAGCAAACGGATAAATATGTGTTGGAGCAAATGCTAAATAAAATGCCGGAAGAAATAATAAAGGAAAAAATGGAGAGGAAGCTGAAAGAGGGTGTTAGAAGGTGGTTACAAATAGAAAAGAATGTAAACAAAATAATAAAATAAACGAAAGGGAAAGTTAAATAAAGAAAACTATGTGGAAATGAAGTGGATGGATGGATAAAAATGCTGGATGATTGAGCGCTTATATACTTTAAAAACCTATAATAAGATAAATTATAAGAACTCCGTCGACAAGCGCAAGCTTGACGGACGTAAATATAAGATTGTTAAATGTTACAATTGAAATATACGTTTTTTTTAAAAAAAAAAAAAAAAAAAAAAAAATGTCCACAGTGTAAGACATCTCATCTCCTCTTCCCTCCCGGTCTACCGACTTTGCAATACTTCTATAACGTTCTTTACTTCGTAACCTTTTCTTTCGTCGCCATTTCCAAACTGATTCCTTTTGAACACCTGAACACTCTACAACCGAAGACAGTGACTTAGCAGATCAGCTAGCTTGTTTAGCTTCTTCTACCGAGAGATTTCTAGCATTCTTGAACCCGACGATATCACATTTCTCTCTGTAGCTGCTCATTCCTTATTATGAAGTAACTATTATTCTTCTTTACGTTATAACCCTGACGACTTCTATCTGCCCGTCCAACTAGATATTCCGCCTTATTCTTGGTTTCTCAATTTTTCTTCTTTACAACGTTCACCTCTCTCCGCAATCCGTCGTTTGCACCTTGCATACAGTTTACTTCCGCCGTCGTTTTTCTCTTTTGAACTTATATTTTCTCCATTTTATCTTCTGCATCCTTCTACATCTCTCTCTCTCTCTCTCTCTCTTTATATGCGTGATGATAATGATATCTTTTTTTGAAAGCTCCTTTATGGCTGCTAATTGTTCCTCTTTCTATTCATCACTTTAGCTAATAGATTCTTTAAGCGTGTCCTTCAACCTCTCCTTTCTTTTTCCATCTGTTATATCAGCTCTTTTTTTGTTTGCGACCCTTGATCGCGTGAAGATCTAATTGCAAATTCCTTTCCCTCTCCAGTTTTTGTGGCCATTACCTACGTTGACATCCGCAAAAGAAAGAAAAAATAAATAAATAAAAGTAAATCATTATAAGTTTCGTCTTATTTGTAAATCTTATACAGGTCACTACGAATTACAGTCTTTATCAGATTCATAGTAACAGGTTTTTTATTCACGCAAAGACGGTATAACCAATTACAATTATGGAACTCGGTAAGAATACTAAGAACTTGATAAACACAGTATATTAATGTGTTCACGATAAGATTTACGATGAAGAATCGAGTATGACAATTCACGTTCTTCGCTGATTTTTCGGAACATCTTTATGGTAGATTTGGAAAAAGGGATTTTAATGAGTAAAGACCTACAATAAACTACACTGTACATTTATAAGTAACGAACAGCCGGTAAAGGTGAATATCGATTATTACTTACGCATATAAAAAAAATGAATAAACAAAAATTCAGTAAAATTCAAGTGCAATAGATTTTTCGCGATTAAGTAATTTATAACTATAGTAAATACAGGGTTTTGAAAATCACGAACGTAAACAAAAATGATCAAAAGCAACAAATGCATGAAAGAAATGAAGATGGGATTTTTTAAAGGTAACCGACTAACCAAGAAAAGAAAACAAGTATTATAAACAGGCATAGTAGTTTAGTAAGTCGTATAGACTAACATTATATATGTCTTTCTGGATTTGAAATTCTTAAACTTTAAAATACTTAGATATATCGTATTTTTCCTGTGCTCTTCTGACGAAAGTAAGTGGATTAAAAAATAAATTCAATTAACGCTCGAGGGCTTTTTTTCAAATTCTTTATCTTCCAGATTGACTGCGTATATTATTTAAAACTTGAGTTTTTGAGTTTTTAAATTTTAAAATTTTAAAATTTTGGGAGTTTCGTAGTTGTTCTATATTTTAATGATCGGGAAATGAAAAATCAAATTTTTAACTAATAGAGGGGGCTGCGGATAACTTTATATTTATGGGGGGAAAAATAACGCTGCGACTCTGAATATGAATATGATAAAGAAGAAACTGAATTTACTCTCTGTTCCCGACACATACTTCTGTTCCGTGTTTACATTTTAAAATTTTCATAATTCATTCGCGACAATGTTCGATTCTAGGTTTGTGTTTTATTTTTATTTTTCCGGTTGAAGATTGACTTCGCCTGAAAACGTTTTTACCTTAAGTATAGTTTTATTTATTATTTTTGTTTGTTTACTATTTAGTAAATAGATTATTTTTTAATAAGGAGGCGATAAAAAAAATTATTAAAAAAATTCGGAGCAAAAAAGAAAAAAAAAAGGAAATAACAAATAATTCAGCACGCACGTTACTTTGTCGTGTATAAAAAATGCGATTGATAAAATAATTGGACAAATTTTACGAGAGAATTTCGGTCGGTATTTGGAAGAGACGAAAAAAAAGAAAACAACTAACGGTGGTAAAACTTACGAGTATACAGAATCCAGTGTTCGTGTGGTTCGCAAGTTATGTTGGACAGACTAATAGGCCTATATACCCTTGCGGGGTTCAAAAAATACGGAACAGATTGTAAACACAAACAGTGGAAATATCCGCGTTGTCCGAACATAAAGAGAAAAATAAACAGGAAATAAAATTTAACAAGAGGCACTCAAAATTTCTAGCCGAAATTCGAGAATACAAACAAAAATTTAACAAGAGAGTTCAAATTTTAAAAAAATGTTTAAATCTCAATAGAGAAGACGGGGTCTTAAGATCAATTCGAGCTAGAGAACTGCATAAAAACGAAAGTTCGAATAATCAATCGGAAATTCAGAAATAATGATCTTTTATTCGACATATTCATTGCTTGAGATTTTTTCATTTAGTCTCAGCCTATATATTTTTTACTCTGATGACGAATGAGTAATGTGCGCTGTCAAAAGTTGCGAATAATTGTGACGTAGAATTTAACGGAAGTAGACAAATCACGAACATAAAAAAATTTATAGTTACCATGTATCTCGTGTCCTCGGTTGAATATAAATGTCTCTTATCTTTATTCAAAATAAGTACATTTTCATCGCTTTGGGCTGACATGCTCTAGACTTTTAGGGCCGATCTTGAATATCGCCTTTCTGAGTGTTATTTTTTCCTCACCAGAGCGAACTATATGCAGGGATCTCTCCTATTTACAATTCCTTCTCGCCAGAAATTTCAAGCAACTATTGGCTTAACATTAACTTTATGATATTACCTAATAATGTGTAACGGATGCGAATTTCACAAATAATTATTGCTAATCGGTAAGACTAAGCCCCTATATTAATTACAACGTAATTCTTAAGCTACCGCCAACTAGAAAAAATGTCCCAATTTTATGTAACGTCTGTTATATATTATAGGATTTTTGCGATTGTTATTTAAAAAATGTCTCAATTTTATGCAACGAAAAATGTAACGAAAAAATATCTTAATTTTATATAATGAAAGTTAAATGTTAGGATAGGATTTTTGTGGTTATGTTATTTTTCTTTTTGTGTTGATGCCAGTAAGAATTACGTTGTAAATTTTGATCATTTTATACAAACTATAGAAGAGAAAGAGATAGAAATGAAAGCAAGAGGGGTCAAAGGGCAGAGCCCCTTGCGAGGCCAAAATAACCCAGTTATATATGTATATATATATATATATTATTGCTTAATATTATTTCTGCAGAATTCAATAGAAATGAAAAACCGTATTTTAGTTTCGGTCAAAATCGTCATGCCTGCGAAATACGCTATAAAAATGGTGCAGAGCAAATCTAATTATAGGCGAGGTATTGTGAAATGTCGATAAAGGTGAACTCATTCGTCGAGCAATTTACTTTTTTTTCAGCTTAATCCGAGAATCGAGATGACCTTTAAAAAGGCTTTTATAAAATTCGTCGAATACCAATTAATTCGGATGACTTTTAATAACGCCGTAAATTATTAGATTGTTTTTCCCCAGAGAGAGAGAAAAAAAAATCACTATAAATGCCTCAATTTTCCTTTATTAATCAATCACGCTATAAACAAATAATAATATATTTGTGCGTGCGAAATGAAAAAAAAAAAGGCTATCCACCAGTTTTTTGAAAAGCTCAGTTAATTTCAAAATGACTTTTTCAACTTTTTATTTTTACAGTAAATATAGTAACTGAAAAAAGTTCTAATGAGCCTTGTGTACGTACAAACACCTTTTCTTTCGAGTTTTTTGCGACTCACTCGCCAATAACTTGCTGCATCAGGGAATAAATGAAATTAAAATGATTGCAAATAAAATAAATTACAGCGACGACATTTTAAGAAGAATTAGACAAATCCCTAAAGCTTAAGGATCAAGTGCTTCCGTGCTATTAGTTTTTGCTTTTGTTCCAAATAGTATGCAATCTATTACCTTTTTGGGTGGGAGAGACTGGTCAACTACAGATGCTAACCCAGCGCAAGAAGAATTTTTCTATACTTTCAATGTGCAGTAGCGAGATTTGAACTGAATCGGGTGCTACTCGAACGAAACATATTGCCTAACCAACTGGTTACAAGCCTATCATCAGGTAACATTGCTTCGTTATTATTAACCGTTGCACGTAATTCTTTAGAATCGCGTCCCCCCCTGTCCTTTTTTTTCTTTTGCATTTTTTAACACTATTTTCATCGTAAAATTTTACGTCTAGTTAAAAATATCCCGCCCACCAAGAAAAAAAAAATCTTTTACAAATATAAAACCCAAATCATTCTACTTCCATCGACAACTGCTGATCACATTTTTTCTACTGTTAAAGGAAAAGAAGCACGCCCACGAAAACAGAATTAGCGTATTCCTCTATAGTTTAGATATAGTCAAAAACGTTTATTCCAAAACGTGATAGGAGTTTTTTTATCCCAGCTGAGAATACGCAAAATTTTCAAATGCATACCTTCGTATTGCCAACTGATTTTTATTAGAACGATCAACATTTTCGAAGCCAATAACGCATATGATTCATTTCCGCCTTTCTAAAATGACTGTCCTAAAAGTGCTAACAGTTTACCTTGATACGGTGAACGAAAATACAGGATTTATTAGCTATCGATAGAGCATTCGCTGTGCGCGGTACGACAATTTGGCGCTTCGCTATCATTGTTTAAATAAAAGATAGTCACGTCAAAGTTGTCAGCTTTTAATCATTTGGAATTACTAGCCAATAACAGGCGTTAGTGAATTAGTGATTACACATCTAGTTTGCTCTGTAACCATAGGAACAAAGTCGAACGTGATCAGTTGCGTTACCACTTTGCAACATCAATCTGAATAAACGTTACCAAGATAGTTACGAGCTTTTCCCTTTTTTTTATTTGTTTTTTTCATTTTTTTAAGGATTCAGTATACGTACGTGTATGACATACGGCATCCTAATAAGATGGTTTAGAAACGACAAAAATATTCAATTAAAACATGCGATAGATCACGAATGGTTTGACTTATAAACTTAAAAATTGGATCATAAATTACAATTAAAATTCTCTTTAAGACAATGTATAACTTCAAACTCTAACCGATTACCCTGGGCTGCAAAAACCCAAAAAACCCGACAAAAATATATAATATGGAATTTAAAACTCCTTAAATTTTTACTATACCTACACTCTCCAAATTTCTTCTACAGGCCCTAATTAGACAAGAATTCCAAAATGCTATTAATTCTCAATTTCCAACACTTGCAACCGTATTTACAGATGATTGGAAGAGGTTGGGTGATGTCGGTGGCTTTTTTATCCTTCTAGATTCTGATTTTTCCGAATCCTCCCGTCTGCCTCCTTTCTGTTTCATATCCATAAACGAAATAATAATTATCTTACGTTCCATTATTTTCATTTTCTCAAATCGTCTTTCTTCTAAAGTCTTAATTATATCAGATATCTATTCTCCCCTTCCTGATAATTCCTGTGATATTATTATTTTCCGTATACGCTCACTTATCCGCGTTCTTTCTTCCCTCCATTCCATTCAAATTGATTTGATTTTTGGTAACGAAACGACGGACTCCTTGGCTCGGTTTGCTTCTTCTTCTCGCCTCTTTTTTTAAAAAATCCCATTTCATTCCGCTATGTAAAAGTTTTCATCATAGGTTTTGGTCGGATATATACGTTTCCTCTTTTGATAACAATTGTTTTTTACATGTGTCTGTTCAACCTAGTCTTCCTGCCAATCTGTGGTTCTCTTTGTTTCCTTTACTTCGTCGTTATGTTGTTGTCTCCATTATTCGTCTACGCATTGGCCACTCTCTGTTGCCTTCTCTCGTTTTCGTTTTTTCGTTAGTTTCTTCTTCATATTATCCTCTTCACCCAAACAAAGAGCATGTTTGCGATGCTGATCATATGTATATTAAGTGTTCATCCCTTTCAATCGAGCGTTCTTCTTTCTATTCCAATTGTCTGCGAATTGGTATTCCTACTCCGTATTGTGCTTTCCATATCCTGTCTTTTCCTTCTCCACACATCGTTCCCATTGTTTGTTCCTTCCTACTAGAAATATCTAACCGCATCAAAATATAACTAATTCATTTTCTTTTCTAATTGTTTCCTTGGTAGACGAGCCTAATATATATATATATATATATATATATATATATATATATATATATATAAAAAAAGACCTCGAAATTCACCTTTAAAAAATTCATAACTCACCAGATAACTCTTTAAACATAAAATTCAAAATATAAAACGAAACGCAGAAGTTCTTTCATAAAATATAAAAATTATATAGAACCCCCTTTGAGCCCAAAAGCAGCGAAAAAAAAAGGATGTTCACATGAACAATAGCCCGAGTAAAAAAGTTGAGGAAACTAAAACGTATCTAAAATGTATTTATAAAGAGCCACTTTATAGGAAAACTATAGCCGATCCGCCAACTTTATATTTAGGCCTTCGGGACGAAAAACGCTCAAAAGTTTTGAAAAAACACTTTTTTTTCGGGCCATGTTATATATCGATGGAAAGATTGCTAGATTATTCTTCCGATTTTAACATCAATAAACTCCGTGTTTCCTTGAGTAACTCCTCCTACTCTAGTCCGGGAGTGGACGGCATTCCTTTCCTAGTTATTAAGAGCTTATCAATCTCCGCACTGAATACCTTGCTTTCTATTTACAACTCTTTCTTACATACCTGTGCCACACCACTAATTTGGAACTTCTTTATCGTTATCGCTATTCCGAAAAAGTATCCTAATTCCTCTTCCGTGCAATTTCTTTGGCTTCAAGTTTTGGAAAACTATTTGAACAAATCATTAATAGACACCTAGTTTGGTGGCTCGAATTCAACAATATTCTTCCCAGCAATATATTTGGTTTCCGTACGGGACTAGGAACGGCGGACTGTTTATCGTTGTTTCCATCTGACGTATACAAATTCTTCATTCGCAAAGAATATACTATTTCTGCTTTCATCGATGTTACACCTCCGCTTTCGATAACGTTCATTTATCTTCTCTTCTACATAAAATGTGTTTCATTAATGTTCCTCTACAGTCTACCTCCTTCGTATTTTTAAGCTTTTTTACAATAGATTAGTTCAACTCTCCGCTCCCTTCTTCTCAGATTCTAGAGTGGTCTTTTGAGGTCTTCCGCAAGGCTCGTGTCTTACCTCTGCTCTTTCTCACAGCTACTTCCACAGCCTAGCTACTCTTCAGATGTCGTCTGCTTCATTATTCTTTGCCGATGATATACTCATCTACCCTTCCTCTGTTAATCTTTCCGCTGCCATCGAGGAGCTTAACAACTTTCTTTTTTCTCTTGATAATGCGTTATCTGATCTTCATCTATTTCTCCTGGGAAATCAGCCGCTATGGTATTCACTTATCGTCCTTATAGTCGTTCCTCAGTCAACCTATCCGTGTGTCACCTCCCTATTCCACTAGTTAGTTACCTCGGCATTATTCTTAACGGCAACTTGTCCTTTCACAATCACATCAATCATCTTTGTACGTAGGCCCTCAAAAGGGTCAATTTTTTGGAGGCTCTCTCCTCCCGTAACTGGAGCGGAGACCCTTATATCCTTCTGATGCTATATAAGGCCACTGTCATTTCCAAATTTGACTATTGCCCGTTCCTTTACCTCTAGTGCTCCTAAATATCTTCTCCTCAAGCTTGATAAAATCCCGTTGAATCTGTGCCTCTTCAACTCCTCTCCGATTATAGACATTTTGGCAGAAATTGGTTTCTATCCTTTATTCATGTGAAGACTTTGTCTAGGTGAAAGATTCCTGATCAAACGTCTTCACATTACCAATTCCTACTTGCTTACAACAACTGGCGTTTCTCCCCTCGTAAAACTCCAATTCTTTCCTTGACTTTGATTTCTTTACAACTCGGGGCCTCCCCTCCTTTTGTTCTTTCCTAAACCAAATATCCTTATTTTATCTATAATTTCCCAGAATTTATTTACTCGCTCAGTTTACTCTTTCTTCCTTCGTATGTCAAGTTTCCTCCCTCTCCCGCCGCTCATAAAACATTTAATTATATCTTATCTTTTTCATGGATGACTCAAAGTCGGTTTTGGGGGTTGGAGCAACGTTTACTCTGCCGGACTTCGGCTAATCTGAGTCGTTCAAACTTCCCTCCTTCTGCTCCATAAGTCGAACCTGTCGCAATCCTACAAGAAATCCTTTTTATAGCTTCTACTAACAATATATCCAAGGTCATCTGATTCAAAAGACGTTTTACAAGCTATTGCTACTCCCTTTCCTAAACCATCCGCTGATTATATTGTGCTTCACATACGCTTCTTAATTTCGCGTCTATTTCACTCTGACTCTGTCCAAATTGATTTATTGTGGATTCCTAGCCATTGTGAAATTTCGGGCAACGAGTTAGTTGACTCGTTGGCATGTTCGACTGCTTCGTCACATTATTAGTCATTTCTCAGTCCAAAGTCTTCTTTCTATGGCTTTTTGTTCCCACCGCGATTATTGGTCTGATCTCTATCCTTCTTTATTTTCTAATGCTGCTTCCTTTTATTTAGCCATACTTTCCCTTGGTTCCAGAATTTCCCTAACATGAGCCGATCACTATCTCATCTATAATTAGACTTCGGTTAAATCACAGCCTGCTTCCTGCTTCGCTCTTCCGTTTCTCCATTACCCAGTCACTCCTCTTTGCCCGTTTGATACGCTGAAAGTAAACTTCATTTGTGATGCGAATCACATTTTACTTGAATGTCCTTTCATTTCTTTAGAACGCACGATACTGTATTTCGGTCTTTTGCGTCTTATCCTACGCCTTACAGCGCTTAATGCTTTCTTTTCCATCTCCCTTGGTTATTCCTCTTTGTTAGCTTCATTCATACGCTCCATTTCTAATATTTTTCCAATATAATCGTCAGCCGACATGCCCAAAAAGAAAGAAAAAAAAAAAAAAAAAGATCGCTACTTGCCGAGAACCGTTTAAACCTGCTTTTCCGCAGAATGAGATAACTGCAGTTGAACCAAACAATGTGGCTCTGGTCCGTGTGTAACACTGACCCACAGAGACCATCATCCCAATTTCACGAGGAGAATTCTCAATTCTATCTAGGTTATGGTTTGAACATAGCATTATCTGACGACTATGTTTTCAAAGGAAGTCCCATGCCATTTTTCTATTCAATTTGTCGGCATGCAGACTGAACAGTCTGCTAAAGCGGTGTCAGTAGAAAAGAAACACCTCAAAATCTTAAACGCAATCCAACAGAATCGCTTACAGAATTTTACATTTATTTTTAAAATAGCAAAATAGAGGATTCTGAAATCACTTCTTCTCTTACGAAGTACATTCAACATCGCATGAATATAGAAAGGAAACCAGCGCATACTTTACCTGTGCCGGTAATGTTTAGCAAGACACCTCGTACGAACCGAATGCATGCAGCAGCGTCATTTATTAATACCTTTATGTCATATTCGAACAGACGAAATATCGCAGTTCTACTATTAACAAGTCTAATAACGACGGATACGGTACAAATTTCATAATTTCTCTGAAATTACAAAGCGATTAAGAAATCGGATCAGCTGCACATTCGAATACTTGAATATGCATTGCGAAAATTATTCAATATCTAAAACTTCACAACTGACTATGACATATTATAAGAATGTGTTATCTGGTAATTTAAGGAAGACACAACTACAAGCCACTGCGTCTGTTCAGCTATTGGCCGATTTCATTGATTTCAGTGTTCTGCACGCGTGCAGAACGGATGATCAATGCCAGACTGCAAATACGCTGATATCAAGAAATCTACTTGTCGAACAGACAGGTTTCCAGCCTCGTCGTTGTTCTACAGACAAAAATAGCCAGTGTTTCCTTTTGATGCACTACTGAAGCCTTTTCAAATAATTTACACGTGTTGGCGGTCTATTTTTTTTAAATTACAAAAAACATTCGGCTCAATCTGCAGATTTAAAATTATTCTACAATCAAGGTTTAAGCACGTTGTTATTTACATCAATCAGTTCCGTTGTGAAGGAAAATATGTTTCTCGATATGAATCATCAATATCCAGCAAGTATAATTTGATTATTAATATTCCTCAAGGTGCGACTATTAGCCAGACATTGTGTTTAACTGGCATTTAGTAAAATAAGAAACGAAATAAACATCGCGGAACCGTACTGCATCACTCGCTGAAGTATTACAAGAAACTGTCTCTCATATACAAAAGTGGATGAACCAGAATGGTTTATGTTCTCAGCAATAAAATCAAAATTTATTCATCCAGAAATATAATCAACAGATCATCTCGTTCTTATCAATAACTTCATTGTTCCATCATCAATGTCGGTTATCGTAGGTTGGAATCATCACATTCTGCGCACTACAAAAAAACAGGTCTACTAAGAATCAACTTATTAAAGGAATTGGCGCGCGCATAACGCTAGATGGAACATCACTTCTTAAAATCTATCGCCGGCTTATTAAATCAAAACTACGGCGTGACCAAGCTACTCACGTTCTCCTTCAAATTCGCCCGTACGCTGATTCTATTCGCACTAGAGTTTCCACCAGCTGATCTGAACAGGAAACTAAAGTTATTATAATTCGTCATTCGTTTGTTACGTTTAAACTTTGATAAAATTCTCCTCAACAGTATTTTGATCGCTACCACTTTCAAGGAAATGGCCGCAACAACGCTGCTGCACCTCCCTAGAATCACTGAAAATGAACTTTGATCAATCGGCACATGTAGACTCTGTGAAAACAATCAGATCTGCAATAGTAACAGAGATGGAGCAGCAAACACATTACTAATCTCAGCTCAGACCCATCTTTGGAAAAGTGATGGACATCATAGTATATTGGCTGTTAGCGCAAAGTCGGTGCTCTTCTTCGTCGAATCTTTACTAAGTATACACGTCCCACCCATCACAATTCCCTCTCAACAACAGTCCAACTCCTTCATAATGCATCTTCTCATTCACTATTCTCATGTATTTCTGGAGCGGCCTTTTGTCTCTTCCTCTGTGCTTACTCTATCCCAAAGTTCCATTTTTCCTCCTACTTTTCTTATTATTCGATTTTCCAAATAAGTTATAGTTGAATGTATTTGTTTTTTTTTTTTTTGTGTTTTTTTAACGAAACATTAAATGCGTGAAGTCACATCCCTTTTAGCTTTGTTGTTTTGCATAGCACAGATATGTGTGTATAATAAAAAACGATTGGGATGAAAAGGACAGAACAAAGTGGGAGAAAGGTAATGTAAATTCAGAAATAGATTAAAATGAAAACAACAGCTAAAACGCATACACGAAGATGGAAGATAAAACATGATGCAGCGCGACATAAGAGGAAACATAGAAGGTTGTACCGAATGAAAAGATTGGAGAACAAAACAAAAAATAGGGTAAAAAAAGTTTAAGGTAAATACAAGTTTATGATCTAGAATAGCGCGTATAATTTCTGGAAAGTTGAAATATCAAAAAGGAAAGTTTCCCAAAGAACCAAGATCGGGCTAAATTCGTTCATTGCGCTCAACTTCGATATGACTAGAAATGCATGTTTACATTGCTCATTTAAAATAAGGATTCAAATGAAGGGATCTGTGAGCGACAAAAAACAGAAAAAGATGAATCAGCGAAATAAAGAACAAAATTCGCAAAATGGCATAACGTACAATATTGCAAAGTGGAAGCAGAAAAAACAGTACAGGGTTTGAAAGATGTTTCCGGACAGGTTAAAGAGCAGTGCTAACTTTAAGTAAATAGCATAAATCAGAAAAAATTGAGGAATGCGCTCAGTTAAATTCAAACCTAATACTGGAAGACGAATTTAGGAGACAAAAAAAAGAACGAGAGAGAGAGAGAGAGGAAAAAAGGAGGAAAAATAAGCGTGAATTAACGCTTATAAAAGGTAAACGTTTAAAAAGTCTGCATTGATGTAATAAGAACGAATTTTTGATGAGAAAAAATTTGAAAAATAAATAACAATTAAGATTGATAAACGATGGCCAAGAAACTAACAGGAGGGAGGCGCCACTTCAAAGAAGATATTGGAAAGGACTTTCAGGCTCCAAGATTCAGACAAAGTCCCCGAATTTTATCCATATTTCGTGCTAGATAGTTTCAATTTTGGCCAAATCAGAAAAAATTCACCTCACAGCAAATGTAACGAGTACAACGTATTTCACGTTCATACTATCTTTACAGTGCAAATAAGTCTGCTTAATTCAATAAAAATAATCGCCTCGCGACAGTAATTTCCAGCTGTACTTCGAACACGGCAAGAAGAACTCGACAAGCCTAATCTCACATGATTAATTTCATCCGCATAGAAACAGCTAGAAAGACCGCCGTATTATAAAAAACTCTATCCACTTAATAGGAAGTAAATATTCGAGTTATTAAAATCTACATTTTTTCGCTTCCACGGTCTTCAAAGACAAAAACCCGAATATTGCAATGAGGTCTAGAATGTTCTCGCACAACACGGACAAAGCAACTCGATATACATTCTTCGTTGAACATCCATTTTGTTAGGCGTATTCATTGTATCGTTGACAGCCCTATCGGTGTGACAACGAAAACATCGACATATCAAAAAATGTCCCTGAAATGTGTTGCTTTTTTACTTTTTTTCAAACAAAAATCAAATGTCACGTGTTAACAATTTTTCAGCCGATCTCAGCGGTAGTCGGGTAATATTTTAGGAGGGCGTTTAATCAGCTGCAGTAAAAAAATACGTGTGTATGAGCGTGTATGCATATATTCACACACACATATATATATATATATATTGTCATGAGCCTACAGTGAGTAACGTAAATAAAATATTGATTTTGTGTTTGGAATTCTGGCTTTACTATGCTGTGGGAAATGAAAAACATAGATTAAATTTTATATTCCTTATTTTATTTATTATCGATCAACACAGCATAGTATTTCGTATATAATTCTCTCGTAATGTTCGAACCGAGTAAAGTAAAGTAGCTGATTAAATGGTTCGAACGGTTGGGAAGTTGGAATATAATTCCGATGCCGTACCAACACAATTATAATAACGTAGAATTAACTAAGGCTAGACGCGGATACACTGCCCGACTAAAGCGACGTAATTTTGCCAAAAATTACGCGTTTGATAAGCATGATGTGTCGTTGCGAGTGGTCGGGCAGTACCGACAGCTGATCGACTACCTGGGTTTTCGCGACTCTGGCGCTCGTTCGTCAAGAGAGAGAATCCGTTTTGGCTCTAAAAAGAGTTCTCGTAATTTGAAGCGTTGCGTGGTCAGCGGACCCGCATCAATTTTTAAATTAAATTATTTGTCCGTCGACATAATAATTAATACGTGTGAAGAATTTTTAATATTTTCATATTCGCGTTGTTTATCTGTTAAATGTGTCGATCACCTGCTTTGTTCCAAAATACTCTAGTCACCGACGCGTGGTCTAATTGTGTGAATATATCTTTTTATCAATAAATTGAATTTATTCGCGTCTATTACGTGACATCAGAATTGATCACACGACAATATATATATATATATATATATATATTGATAAGTTATAAAATTTTATCCATATATGTATTCACATATTTGTCAGTATTACTAACAAGTTTAAAAATCACTAATAAAAAATTATTTTTTTTTTTTAGAAATTGCATATTTATTTATATTTCTTTACATAAAATTTTGCCGAATTTCAATTATATTAAAATTCTTAAGAATAAAGCTGTTAACAGTCCTCGACGGCGAAAAAAAAGACCTGCCGCCCATCTTGCCTACATAATCTTGTGACAATATTGCTATACACGTAATATAATTTGACGAATTTAAATAAAATGAAAACTAACCTGAACAAAAATTATTTTTAAAGCGCGGAGAACCTTCAGCGGCAGTGGTAATCGGACGTTCAGTTTGAGCAGATCGCCTGCACTTCGTGCTTTTTTCGCTAGTTCTTACCGCATCGGTTGTTGTTTGATTATTACCAGACTTCTGGAAAAAAGTGAATTAATCCAATTAAAACGATTTCCCGATAAATACGTGCTATTATTTTAAAATGTTCCCTTCCCATAATCTTGCGCGCGCACACACACACACAATATGCACAGCACATTTCTAGAAATTAATAAACCTTTGGATATGACTTGAAACAAGCGAATTAACCGGCTTTTAAAGGATACCGAATAAGAAAAATGAAAGACAATAACTGCCTTTGAGGATTCTTAATCGGGCCCACATTATTCATAACAGTCGTGACGAACAATGAAAAATATATAACAACTCCGATGAATTATTATATTTACGCCTAGTGTGTTTCAATGTGATATTATTCGCATAATCGTGAACTGAAATTATTCGTAAAACTGTTTTTTCCAAAGTACTATAAGCGATCTAAATCACTGGAAACTTTATCCTAGAGCTTCACTTTCTTAGAGGAAACTAAAATCTCGTTCAGGACAAAACACAACTTATCACACCCTACTTACAACACTCGCGGTAAATAGAAAATAATAACGATTCCCTACAGATGTTAACTTTAAACGGATAACTAAAATAGAATTAAAAACGAATTGTATTTAAAAATAAAATATGTTAAAGATGCTTAACTACTCACATCCGATTACTGCAAAAAACACAGTGACACAATTATATTAAATCCTACGTACTAAGCAGATATTAGATTATGCTAAATATACGATATAGCATACAACGTCTTAAGAAGTGTAAATATCATTCAAAATGCGGCCCCAAAAATAGCCTTAAAAGCTTTTCATGCGAGCTAATATAAATGGGCAAGCCGGCGGATCTGACGACACAACCCCAAAACCGTGTCTGCAGGACGAAAACTCGTCCAAGTATTTTATCGGGGGACAAAAAGTAACCGGAATTCTTATACCAGAGCCCAAAATTCACCCAAGTTTCCCCCGATTTCCCCGAGGTTTTTATCACGTTTCCTCCGTCATGTACCCCTACAGCCCCGCTAATCCGAACACCCTGTTCTCCGGAAAAGACCTCCCCAATCCCGAATCTTGTTCAGAAACTATTAAGTAGTCTATGTTTTAAGTTTACTCGTATTTAATTTAATTATAATCCGATTTCCCGTTCGGGGATCCAAATTTCACCCAAAATTTTACGCTCAACGCTGGGGACAGCAGTTCGGAAATCCGAACGAAGTACAACCCTGAACCCGTTGTATGAACTAATCAGATATTCAGGACCATATAAACATTAACTAATAACTTAAATCTACAGCCTGAAACTAACCTTAGTCCCCTTTGCCTCCTCAAATCCCTTTTTACTGATCCAGTATAATACACATCATTTATTTTTTCTCATCCTTCTGGTCATCGCAGTCGCTATGGAAGCCTACTATCCAATCATGCGCACGCGCAGCCGCCGCCGCCGTTTTCATATCGAATATATTGCATTCTATTTACTTTTGCCATGATCACCAAAGCCTCGAACGACACCCCCATCGCTCCGCGGCGTTTCCTATTGAACTGTAATTTATTTCTGAGTCAGCCGCCAAAGCACACCATCTTCTACATTTGCCGTCTCCAAATTGAAGGTTGGTGATCCACGATTGAAAATTTTCTTTTACAATGGCCGATCGGAGCAGTTGTATAGAATGGCAGTCGAACCAGTTGATAAGATTGTCCATCCATGAATTTTAAAGTCTTCCTCTCTATCTCTTTCCATTTATCTTTCCTTCCAAAAGGATTTTCAGAATTCCGTATTTCCTCGTATGATGTGTCCACTGCAGCTTCCGTTTCTTGATGGTTTGCATTACTTCAAGGGTCTTTCCCATTCTTTCAAGTACCTCGATATTAGTGACTTTTTCTACCCACGACATTTTCAGAATGCGCCGATAACGGTACATTTTAAATGCGTTAATCTACTTTTTTCCAATGATGCATTCAGAGTTCAGCTCTCGCAGCCATAAAGCAAAATAGAGAAGATGCTTAGCAGCCTGATTCGAAGTTCGAGCCTCAGGTCTTGATGACTGAATAAGCTTTTCATTTTGGTGAGAGCTCGTCTGGCTTGCTCAATCCTGCTGCGTATTTCCGGAGTTGATCTACAGTTTTCCTCTAGTATACTTCCTAGGTATTTAACGCACTGAACTTGTTCAATCGTCTCTCCCTTTATCTTAATTTTGCATTTGATTTGGTTTTTAGATTTTGCTTTTTTGAAAAAAACGATCACTTTCGTTTCGGAGATGTTCACTTTTAATCCGTAACGTTGGCTTTTATCAACAACAATTTTATTCAGCATCCGTTGTATAGTTCTTTCTCGCTAGAGGCAAGAATTAAACTGTCATCTGCATAGCGCAGATCATTCAACGTGACTCCATTTACTTTAAGATTTCCCATATTATCGTTTAGTGCTTCTTAAAATATTACCACCGCATATACGTTGAAAAGCAAGAGAGACATGACACAACCCTGACGCACTCATTTTTGGATCACTACTTCCTCTGATGTGGTATTTTCAACGCGAATTTCGGCACTTTGATTCCAGTATAGGCGACCTATTATTCTCAGATCATTCCTATCAATAATAGAAATACTTTTCAAAATTCCGAACAATTTTTCCTTGTTTAACGCAGTCAAATGTTTTTTGGTAATCGATGGCGCATGCGTAAACATCAACATTCATGTCACGACAGCGTTGAGAAGCACACCCCATCAGTTCACGCAAATGCATACCGCTGCGATAGCCGGCATCAAAGCGCAACGTCCATCCGATATTAATAAAAGTAAATCTATTATGAAAATAGTGATTTAATATATAGTTAATAAGTTATCGGCTAAGCCCAAGTCGGATAGCAATACAATTAATTAATTTAAATTTATACTATTAAAAGCTTTAATAACGTCTCTAAGATTAATAGGCATACGTTGTACGATTTTTATTTAAAACATTTAATAGTTTGTAAAACATCGAAGGTGTAGCTAACTCCGCCGACTTGTTTTCAAAAGCTCCCCATATTGATCGTTAATTGAATTCTTTTAATTTATTTAACGTACATTTCTCATGGATCCTGCTAAAATTTGAGAGTAGAGATATAGCTCGATTATCCGAAAGTATTTTCAATATTCCATTTATATCGTCGGTGAATCTTCTGACGGCAGGTAAAGGATCTTTTTGTCCACTTACCATATCCATATTAGTAAAACTATCCTCGCTTTGCATCTCAGTTTCAGTAGTTTTTTGTATATAGTCGATGTTTTCGTCTTTTTTTATATTATCACTGTGTCATTTTCCATGCATTCCTCTACATCAGTGTAATTATCCGTTGTTGCATTTAGACAATATTTAATCTTTCTCGCGGCACGCAAAAATGAAATTGTGTCTAATGACAAGAATATACGGTATGAGGTCCCTTCGTATGTCAGGATTAATGTTTTAGGAATTTTTGTAATTTCTTTAGCGGGGATAAAAAACTGTCTTTTGGAATTTAATAGATGTTCATAGCCCGATATTTCTCACCCATTCCATATTTTATAAAGGTAATTGATGAACTTAATTTAATATTTTAGTGTAGTTTCAATAGTTGAGTGCGGAATTGATGGACATATATTTGAAATGATGATTCTCGTTTTTGGATTAATTAATCGCTTCGGTTGTATTTCATTGTTGTTTTCTTTTATAATGTTATATTTTTCTATTACCAAATCGACAAGAGATTTACAACCTAAGAATATTGCATACCTGTTTCTTGACCTACGTGAAATATAGGTAAGTTTTTTGGTTGTACTATTTCTCCAATTTTTAGTATATCATTTTTTAGGCTTTCTCCCTTGGGTATAATAAAAACTATAGCTTGTTTTTTTAGATAGGTTCAACGGCTTGTGCATAATTAACTTTACTTTTTGTTGTTATTGGTGTATTATTAGATCTAGATGGAGAAAATAGATCACTATTACATACTTCAGATAGCTGACTGGTGTTGGTTGTTTTACTTACCACATTGTTTGCTAGTAGAGTGGGCTGCTTGCATGGTACTTGGGATGGCGCTGAAGCTATTGTAGAACGATCGGGCGGCATAACGGCGGTGCCGTCCGTACACCTAATTTGTTTATATTAGAAGAATCTCCGGTATATATCACCCGCGCGTAGAAGAAAACCGATCATTCGTTGTACGATACGATTTCGATAACGATTTTAACGAAACATGAGTATACACGACTTTTTCCAACTTGTACGATCATAACCTTTTATCCATTGTACAACACCGTTATACAGTCCTTGAAATGTAGAGAATTTTAAACATTTGACACTTTTATTCATATCATGTGTTGTATAACTAAAGTAACACAAATTTTCAATTTAAAGTGCTTCGTATTTACTTTTTACCACCTAAAATACAACACTACACGGCATTTGTATTATAGGTAACAATAAGAATAGAACAGTGCAAAATTTTATTATTCTTAATGGTTAATTACTGTGGAAGCTTTTTAAGCATTTAAAAATGTAACGTCATTTTGAAAACATGCTTAACAAACGGCTTGTATGGTGGCTAGAACACAACAACCTGCTTTTGGACAAACCAGTTTGGTTTTCGCCCCGACTTAGGCCCTCCAAATTGTATCAGTCTCTTCCTTGCTGACATTAACAAATCATTTATTTCCGAGGTATTTACAATTGCAATTTTTATTTCGCGGATGATATTCCTGTTTACTCTTCTTCCCGTAGTATTCTAGTTGCTAATGAGGTACTAAACAGGCTCCTTAAGAGCACCAGAATTCATATCCGCTTCTAAATCAGCAGCTGTAGTCCTCACCCTTCGGTCTTATAACCCAGACACAGTCGAGATAAATCTAAAAAATCATTTGATTCCAATGGTCAGTTCTTTCCGTTATATGAGAATCATCTTATCCCCTCGCCTGTCATTCCACGAAAATATCGACCATTTATATGCTTCCTCGCTTAAAATCTTAAACCTCCTCTTAAAGTCTTCTCACCTACGAGATGGAAAGGTGATCCTTACGTACTAATAATGATATATAAATCTCTCGTACGCTCCGGATTGGATTATTGCAGTTCGTGGTAACTCTTCCAAATCCGTCCTCTACAAATTAGATCATCTACAAAACATTGCCTTCAGCTTTGTTTCGAAGATTTAAGGTCATCCCCTATCCGAGCCATTCCATCTGAATCCAACGCCAATGTTCATTCGGAGATCTTATTTAAGTTATCGATTTCTCATCAAACGTTTTTCCGCTTCCTCTTTAAATGCCAGTGTCCCTTCATTTTTTTTTGCTTCGTCACTGCCGTTTCCCCCAATAAAATTCCTATTCCATCTCATATTTCTGTTTGTCTTTCCAAATTTTCCTCTTTTGTCGTTCCCAATCACAAACTTTCATTCTTCTCTTACGTCCATTCCAAATTTTTAAAACCACCAAATATCAATTTCACGCCATGCTTCCTTAAATTTTCTTTCCCTCTCATATCGTCGGCGCGGAATTAAAGAAATAAATTCCGTATTTCGCGATCACTCTTTAATCTTTACTGACGAATCGAAGAGCCCGGGCATAGCTGGGGCCTTATTCTTGTGCTCTCGATCCAGCTATTCTCAGCCAATCTTTCTTCTTTTGTTCTATCTTTACTAATGAATCTGGTGCCATCTTACAAGCCAAAATCATGCCACCTTGATTCGCTTTTCGCTAATCCTAATTCCTTTTATCAGCTTAACCCTGTTCCTCCTTCTCATCCTTGGTTCTATAATTACTAAATTATCTCGCCTTCGTTTCTCACGCAGTCTCATTGCTCCTTCTCTAAATTGTTTTTTCTTAAATTTCTCTTTTTCCTATTGGTTCCTGAAGCTCCTATTATGTTTGTGACACAGATCTCGTGCTCTTCGAGTGTTCTAGTTTACCTCGCGAGCATAAGTTACTTTATTCTCAACTTTTAAAGCTCAGCCTCCCTACTCCTTTCAATGCCTCCTATGTTTTTTCTCTGCCTATTCTCTCGGGTTTTCCTGTTCTAGAAGTGTTTCTTGATTTCATTGCTGATAAAATAAAAATATAACTTCTACCCTGTTTCATCCATCTCTTCCATTTTGCTAGCCAATGCTCTCTGTTAGTAAACGCCAAAAAAAAAAAAAAAAACAAAAAAAACAATAACAACAATAATAATAATAATAAATAATGTTTGTAGTTCAACATCTGTGAGCGTTTTTTGACTTTTCGCCTTTTTTTTTGCACACCAAATTATTAAAGTTTGCACTGCAGAACTGATAAGGAACCAACAATTTATTTCGTAAATTATTTCCCCCTAACTTTTATACTCCTCTTCTCGGGTCCATAAAAGAAAAGATAAGAAAATGTATACGCCCTCTCGTTACCGATAAAATAAAAATTTTTTCGTCAGTACCGTAATGTTAAGTGAAATTAATGCAAATATGATTATTTCATAGTTGGAAGAAGAATCTGCTTTTAAATAATATAGGTATTTCAATTTGTAACAATTAAAAACATTATATTACAAAATTATGAAATCCCAATTACAAAAAACAAAAAAAAAAAAAAAAAAAAAAAAAAAGTATTTGTAAAAATGCAATCAGCCACAGAAACAGCTTCGTTCCGCTGGAACACCTGCACATAGCTGAACATAATCAACTTGCAATTGTGAAAAAATAAAATTTTGCAAAATAAACTATCGTGACCCTTTCTCCACTAAAAGTTAGAAAAAATAAGATGTTAAAACTTTTCCGAAACTTCTTACAAACCTTTTACATAATAAATGAACGGTCCTTAACAAACAAAAATTGACTCTCGAAGTGACCTTCAATATATAGTACTTTCAATGTAGTTATTTCGTTTCTTCAGTTATAATAACATGAAAGGACTTTGAAAATGTAGAATATTAAAAATGTACATAAATATATATAATTCAAATTATTTGAAAAAAAAAAACTTTAATAAGTTTTATCCGTACCGTGTCAAGATCAAAAAATAAATAAATAAATAAACAAGTTTGTTTATTACATATTGTATCTTTTAATTAAATCAACAACTCCTTATTCCTTTATATACCTTTTGCGTTTTCTAAATTTGTTTAAATATTTTACCTACACACTTGTTTAAATACAGTAATGGAAAAAAAATCAAAAAGACTTCTTCAACTTCTATCCGAACCAACAACCAGCAAATTAAAGACCAAATTACTTCTTCAATTCCAACAAATCTACTTTACATTCCACCGAAGCAACAGTAATTCAATTATGTTTTTTTGGATAGTTTTACTACTTACGAAATTATAAAAAATACATTCGTACCAAGGCTGTGTCCACGGGGTGGGATTTGGGGGTTAACCCCCCCCCCATGACAACTGAAATAGTTATTATGAATACACAAAAATCTGAAAAAATTCAAAAATTTAAAATAAATATTGATAATTTTTTAAGCTGTTCTTACCTTTAAAAGAAAAAAGAAAAAATATGGTCCATATTTTTAGGTACCTTATTAATATTTTATGTAAAATTTTTTTATTACGAGTATAATCAATAACATATGTAATTTTTATTAATGTTTATACGGTAATTTATTTATGTAAATTATTAATATATAAATCAAAGTGATAGAAATGATTAATAGTATGAATATTAGTGAAAAATGTATTATTTATAAAATAAATATGTGAAAAAAAATTTCACCCCCCCTCAAAATTCTGGACACGGGCCTGATTCATACATGGTTAACACGTTTTCTGATCTACCTTATTTACTTCATTACAATAATACAGCTTTCTTATTTCTGGTTACTTACCTACACGTTGGCATCGTAAAAGAGAATATCCTCCATTAGAGTACCTAATTCACTTTTTAACTAATAACTTTTTTAGTCATAACTGTACCTAACAGCTTTTCATTTTAAATATATATATTAACTTTAAAACATTCTAACGTTGCAAATGTAGTTATATTCTACTATGCGATACTATTTGCAAACTGCAAAGTTCCACTACAACTCCTATTAAAATACGAGTTTAATTTTTTATAATCAATAAGGATTAAAAGTTTATTTGGGCATTTACCCTAAAGCGATAACATCGTAATACTCGAGATGAGTAAAAGATCACATCCAAATAGGTAATACATTTTTAACGCAAAAATACATTTTCACAACTTACTTAACACCTAAATCGATTAATAATATAAACAAAGTATACAGGTATTAGTAAAACCGAACACAAACGAAAAAGAGATTGATCATTTTCAAATTACTCGCATTAGCTTATTAAAATTCACGTAATAACATACACCACGCTTAATCGTATCTTCGCAAATAATTAAAATACAATAGTAAACTAAATTCAATAAAATATACCTGGGCGACGGAAGAGTTACGACGTAATAAATTATTTAAACGTAAATATAACTTTCAGAATTGTCACCTGATAGCGAATAACGACTGCAATATAGTTCGTTTAATCAGCAAACGCTGTACGAAATTTAAAAGCCGCGTTGAGAACAGATTCGTTTCGCAAACAGTCGCGTACGAAAAATTAGTGACTAAAAATGTAATCAGCCGATCTAAAAAAAAAAACGTGATGCAGTTGATAACGGGTTTAACTTTTTTTTATTTTGGAAGTTTGAAGTGCTATCACCGCTTTATAATGAAATTATTCACGAACGATTGAAAATTTCACCTGATTTTCGCGTAATTTTATTAACATTCTTTTCGTCTATAAAACAAGAACTGTAAAAAAAAATTGGCGATTCGAAGATCCAAACGCAAATTTCAGGTATGAATCAAAAAATTAGAAAAAAGAAAAAAAAATCGACAGTCGGGTTTTTTTAGCTTTAAAATTATTTATAGTCGTATACAATGATTTACCACAATAATATTCGAAAAACTATTCTAAAAATTCCAAAACAAAAAAAAAAACAGATTTTTCGCAAACCAAATTTACTAAACCAAGTAGCTAAAATCAAAATAAAATGTTAATAAATCGTAATCCCAATATTTACAGAGACCATTTATTGCTGTATGATAAATAGAATGCTCATAAAAAAAAGTACCGAATACAATATTCTGTTGATTGATATGTTAACTGAATAAAGTTTAAGTTTTATGTTTATAAACTACGTAAAATTATTATAAAACACTTAAAGGAAACCGTAATTTGTTACTTGTTGCATAACACAATTTAATGTATTTTAATATTTCTTTTATATTTTATAGATTTTGAATATGATAAAAAAGATAAAAATGATTATTGAAAAAATAATCGATAAAATTCAAAATCAATCCGTATTTAATTTTTTAGCAATATGTTTAATGTAATAAAGTAGACCGCAAAAAATACGAAATTACTCGAAATTAAAAATAATACGAATAATCAATTTTGATTATTTTAACGTATATTTCATTTATGTTTGGACAAAACGTATTAAAACAACATAAAAAAAACAAAAAAAACAATTAGTTTTAGAATTACTATATCGCACGTTCAATAGAAATAATAGAAAAATTAACCTCTTTACACGTAGATTTTATTATATAAACTGTCCAGACTGACACAAACAGTTTTGAATTTTAATAATTTACTATTACAGTGGTTAATTTTTAACTTTTATCATATTCAGAGATCTATAAATCATAAAAAAAAAAAAAAAAAAAAAGTATTAAAATACATTAACGATATTGAATAACAAATTACAGTTTCAATTAAGTATTTTAGAATAATTTCATGTAGTTTGTTAAAAATTAAACTTTATTCAATTAACACATTTTTTTTTTTTTTATAAAACAGAATATTATATATTTTTTCGTAATTTCATAGCAATAAATGGACCGTAAACAACAGCAAGGTTACAGAGTTTCTTAACATTTTGTTTTGATTTCCGTTGGTATACAGAAAAGATAATAACGCCATACTTGATAGATTCGGTTCAGCAGATTTTTCACTGCCAATCTTATATAACTCTTCTCGCAAAATCTTTCACGCCCAAGTTCGCTTGCCGTTTTCATTTTTAATAAATATACACAAATGAAGTATATTTTCAGACTGAATCAAATGGCGCTCTTTGATTGAAACACATAACCTCTCCAAATCAGCGATGTCGTGTTTCACAAACTTCACTGGTAAGCTGAATGTTACTGTACCGCACAAACGAAAGTATAATCAAAATCTGCAAACATGTATTTCACCACATAAACATACATCTATGCGCATGTACTTATTACGCTTTTGTTTATGTGACCTCATGTCATGCAGGAAAAATGTGAATACATCGTTCTGAAATCATTGGTATTATCTGCATTTTTCTAGAATCTAGAGAATAGAGTATAATCGCACGAATTCGTAACGAAAGTAAATAATAACAGCGTTTCTCATCCGCGTACGATAAGATAATGCGACACTCTACCAAGGTCGGGACAGTAACTGTTTTTAAACTTAAGGTTGACATGAAAATCAGAGCCACTATAATATGCGCGACTAAATCGTTATTCCTCACGATCGCATACTCGGTAACATAAAATTCTTTTTCAAGTTCGCCGTCATCCTTGCTGTCCTATTTCCCAACGTTTGTTCCTTAAATTCGTTCGACTTAATTGTCTTCTTCATCGCAAATCGAAAAAATTTCATCTCGACTACAAAATAGTGTTTTTTTATCTTAAATTGCAATTTTGGTAGCAATTTCTTTTTAAATGCTAAACACGAGTGCGTTGTTTCGGCTAGGCGCAGAAACTAACCCGAATAATCCGTAACTTCGAGCTTACTAGTCAAGAACCTGGTATTATTATATAACTGAACATTTCGTTCTCGTAACATTGTAAAGACGCAAAATTAGATGCGGCCGCAAACTGCGAACTTAACAAAAAAAAAAAAAAAAAGAAATTAACCTTCAGCGTTTTTTTAGTTTTGTTCATATTTTCTAGAATTCGGCGCAGAGTTTAACGTAACCACCAACGTTTCTCCAAAATTTCAACCGATAATATGAAAATCGGTAACTATGAAGTAAAATACCATGTCGTCGTAATTAAAATTCTGCAGAGCTCTGCATTAAAATTACCATAAAACGTGCAAAAACTATGTATAAATGATTTGGAAATAAGGATAAATTTGCAAATGAAACATACAATTAAAGAAGTATTTGATATAAGTGTACAACTGCTCGAGGATTATGCTTTACGAATAAATATGGCAAAAATATATTATACTGAATAAAAAGTATAAATATCTCTCGATAACTTAATCAAATATGGTTATAATATAAAATGCTTTTTTACAAAAAATAAATACTGACTTTAAGGTTTATTTTAAAAATGCACTAAAAAGTAAAAAATAATTACTCCCGATAAAAAATATATATATATATATCAGAGTGATATAACACCTTAAGGGTGATATCGTAATTGTTATACAACACTGATACCTTAAGGGGAGGTTCTCATCTGGAGGCCCCAAAACGACGTAATTTTCTCGAATTTTTTTCTAATAGAGGGAAATAAATTAGACACTCAAACTTTTTGTCACTTGCTTAGTGTGTTATAAACTACAAAAAAAATAATTTTTTAATAAAAAATATTGCGACAATAATTTTTGACATGTCTTGTAACGTGACCGTCTCAAAAAAAGGTACCTTACTGTTGTCCACTCTAGCACCTGCAAAAATGATCAAAAATCAATAATCGAAATTTTTTTATAAACTATATGAGTGTAGTTGGAGCCCCTACTAGAATCATCCATGAAAGTCAAAATTTACCAAAATGGCGGACATTTGAATTTTTACATAGTTTTTCGCGATTTTTCGCTCTTTAAAATACTGTAAAAAAAAAAAATTATGCATATATCATCTTGATTGTAGTAGGGGCTCCAATGACTTAAATCTACTTTAAAATGAAAAAAGAAAAAAGGCGATCCGTCAAGTAGTTTTTGAGAAATCTTGGACAACAGTTTGAAAAACACGATTTTTCAGGAAACGCGATTAAAGATTTTATTAACGTTTTTTCTGCGTTAACATAAAAAAAATGTACCTTGTGGCTAATCAGCGATTCCAGGGCCATACATCAGTCCTTCCTCAAGTTCATATTGCTTTTGAAGGGTCCTTTGGTCGGCTTTTTTCGAAAGTGCAGCTGCTCTTGCTCCCTCCAACAAACTGTTCGTGGGCAAAATTATTGGCTTCAAGCCCAACTGTAATTCCTAAGATGCCCATAATTTTTAACAGTGCTGTATATCCTTCATTAAATAGACTAGTAGCGATGTAAGCGGAAATTTCTACAGTCTTTGCACCGCAGTGAAGGTGTTTCGGAGCGAGCTTCCAGACGCAAGAGTTCACTGACTCATTCGAGTTTTGTGTGTTTCCTCCAGTGCAACGTTCCATCAAATCATCCGATGACAAAGACTCAAAAATAGGCTTGAATGCATCTTGAACGTTATCTGCCAGAGGTGGTTTGTGCTCAAATAACTTAAGGGTACCGTTGGCTTCTGCTACGCGCCATTTACACCAGCTATTCTTTCCAGCCGGACAATATTGGTGCTGCGGATTTCTAGCAGTTGAGATATTATGGTAAAAGACAGCCCACTCAACATCCCGTCGAATCGCCAATCCATAATATGTTGTTAAGTTACAAATTACTTTAACAGTTAATTTACCTGTACCTTTACCTCCGAGATTCTTTGTTTTCTTTTTTAAAGCCCTGAGACGAGTTCCCAATCGTTTCTGGACATGACCCACGCATTCTTTTTTTCTTACTATGGGGTCGTCGTAAGGATTTACATCTAATATGACCTTAAACGTTTTCGTATCGCCATCACCAATGTATGAGTCATACTTTATACCGAGTAATTCTTGAGAACGAGATAACATTTCTGTGATTGCGTCCACTTCCATTTTTCCAGAACTACCGTGATGGTTTGCCGTGCATGTCTCTTCATGACTTTCTTTCCATAAACTAAATCTGACGGTTCCTTCTTTGCTTTTTTTATTGGCACTAGCTTGACAGAAAGAATATTTCACGCAAACATTAAGAACCTTACTGGTATTTTTTCCGATAACCGTGGCAAAACCAAGAGTCGTACCTTCAAATTTTTTCGGAGTCATAGCATATATGCGACATCTGGTGGTACTTTTGGTAACTCTACTTACCGTAGTATAGAAATATGCACGCGTTATTCAAAAATATTGATGTAAAATACACTCCGCTCGAACTACCGCTCGATTTCAATTTTTGACTAAAAAGGTGGGTCTCATTTTTGTTCCATAAATTTAAAAAAAAACATATATTCGAGCAAACGGTTTTGGGAATATATTCTACATATAATTTACTACAAAAAAATGAAAAAAAAAAAAAATCGATTTTTTGGTCGGTCCTAATGAGAACCTCCCCTTAATTAGGGTCGGCATTAAATTCATGTTACTATATCTAGGAACAATTTAATGAACATTTAATGCAGTTTTTAATTATTCTTTTAATATGAACTTGATTCCGACTCTAATTAAAGTATCAGTGTTGTATAAGAATTACGATATCACCCTTAAGGTGTTATATCACTCTGATATGTATTTTCTTATTAGGAGTAATTATTTTTTACTTTTTAGTGCATTTTTAAATTTTTATAATAAATCTTCAAGTATCGGTATTTATTTTTTGTAAAAATGCATTTTATTTTTTAATTTTTAGTGCATTTTATTCAATTAAATTAAAACATTTTAATAAAAAACAGATATTTCCACGGTGTGAAAACATCAAAAGCTACATTTCCATGGTAATTTGGCAAATTTATAATATTTTAATTCAATAAATCTAACTTGATGTTGAAACTAATCATGAATGAAAAGCATCCAAACAGGCTTCAACTCCCGCATTATTAAGGATAACTCAAAAACTACCGATCAGATCTTGATCAAATTTAAATGGGACCACATGAGAAGCACCAGTTTTTAAATAAAAGAAGAATCATCAAAATTAGTTCATCTAGAAGAAAGTTCTGAGGTAACACACATAAAAAGAAAAAAGAAAAATACAATCGAATTGAATACCTCCTCCTTTTTTGAAGTCGGTTAATAAATAGAATGAATCAAATTAAACGTTTTCGCATAATAATTGATAAATTAAAATTTCAGATATTTTTAACATAACGCTAATTACAAATATAAGAGGAAAAAAAATGATGCAATTTCATTGAATATTTTACGAAGCAGTATTGCATACGTTAGAAATAGAAAGACTGCGGAAAATGTTTAAAAAATGTCGAGCAATTTTACAATAAAATTAATAAAATCTTATAAAACTGTAAGTTATCATCCATTTGATATTTTAGCCAGGAAAATACTACTAGAATATTAAATACAAGAACGCATTAACAAAATAATACAATTATAAACGCGATAACGATTGAATGTTAAACGTAATACACGCATACTTCGCTTTACGGTCTAGATAGGTTCCGGAAAAATTGTCCGTAAAGCGAAAAGCCGTATATCGAATCAAATATTTTAATACAAATTCTCGTACAAACTGAATAGGATCCGTTCTAATCTCTTATAAAATGATACAATTTTTTGTCTAAAAGGCTTTTTTGTTTTACATAACAAACATAAAAATAGCATAACTTCAAAGTAATTAAAATTTAAATCAAATTTATTATCTACAAATAAATTTGTACCATATAAAATTGTTAAAATTGAAAATTAAAGATATTATATGTAAACTTATAATCTGATGTTAAAGATGTACGTCGAAGAATCGGGGTAAGCTGCAATATGCTGCCATTATCACTTTTAGAATGATGTAGTTTAAAGAATTGTTCCAACGTTGTCTGTCTTACCTTATTTTCGGCTTCTTTTTTCAGCTTTGACTGAGTTAATTTCTCGAGACATATTAGCGCTGCGCGCTTTGTGCCAGGATCATTTTGAAGTAGGATGTTTATTCCTTGTTGGCAAAAAGAAAGTGCCTTCGTCAAATGCACCAATTTCAGTACGTGGCATACACGACAGGTTCTGGTTCTTGGTTTTCATCAAGTGCACCTTCCGTTTCAAGTTGAATTAATTCCTCAAATGAAAGTAATGCTCCGTCAGCGTCTAGCAAATCAATCACATCATTTTCTTCTAAATCCTCAAAACCAAGAAATGGTTTGCCGAACTTCGCAAAAAGAATCGACTTCAGCGTCATCAGTTTTTATATATTCTGGCCCTATTTTTTTCCAAACACGATTCATGGTAATTGAATGCAATTCCTTCCAGGATTCACCACCAATGTTGTCTACAGCATCACCAATGTTGTAGTTTTTCCAAAATTGTTTGAGTGAAAGTTCATTATTTGTTTCACTTATAAATTTCTGAAAAGTTCTACGCAAATAATAAGCCTTAAAAGTGGCTATTGCACCCTATGATCCATTGGTTGGATTAAAGCCGTTGTATTTTTGAGAAGATACTCAAACTCCACATCTCTAGATAATTCGGACAAATTAACTGGGTGTCCAGGAACATTATCCGAAATAAGTAATGCTTTGTTGCTTAAGTTATTCTCTTGCAAATATTTTTTTTTCTTCTGGATCAAAGATTTAGTCATTCAACCTTTTTTGTTGGATCTTCAAATGAAAGGGAATTATTTTTTATTCACCCTTTTAAAAGTCCTCGGCTTTTCTTTTTTTACTTAACCGCCAATGTGCGAAAAAAAATACGACTTCTGCTTTTTTTTTTTGGACTTAAAGTGAAACATGAGGACCATAAAACGAAAAGGTGTCACAATTCAAAAAGGCCGTTACAGCGAAAAACCGTAAAAAGAGCGGTCGTAAAACGAGGTATGAGTGTATTCCAAAAACGTCCTTTTAGTGCTAGAAAACAAAAAACAGATATTAATAAGTTCCGAATTCTTCTTATTCTTCTTCTTTGCCCGTATTACATCATTGTATTGATGTAGGCCTTCCTTAATATTTTCCATCCTCTTCTATCCTGGTGTTTTTCGAATGTTAAAAGTATCATCTGGCCATCTCCTGTTTGGCCTTCCTTAGTTTCGTTTTTCGCCGTATGGTTTCCATACTACCAGCTCTTTTGTCTATCTTCCATCAGATTGTCTTCCAATATGCCCAGCCCATGCCCATTAATTCATCGCTATTCTTTCACCGATATCTTCAAACATCGTTTTTCCTTTAATTTTTCCTGATTTTACTTTAACTTGAACTCTAACGCTTATCATAAATAAATTACGAACACAAATGTGTTAGAAAAAAATGATATTTGTAACGTTTCGGACAGCTTACATTCACCATCACCAGCTTCTGATGATGATCAGTGTAAGTTGTCCGAAACATTAAGCAAATATAATTTCTTTCTAACACAGTTGTGCTCGTAATTTATTTATGATGAGTACTGATCACTGTGAAAGATTTAAACATTTATTGAAGTCTAATGCCTAGTAGTGAACGTTACATTTTTCTTTCGGTCTTCGTTATTTTTTCAATTACTTGTTTTGAATACATTAGATTATATGCAGACGCTTGTTTACTTTTTATAATTCAAAAATATCAAGAATTCAACCTTTCTTTATATCTGGGATTTATAGATTTCGAGAAAGCGTTTAATTCAGTGTACATGCAGTGTCCAAACGCTTAAAGCAAACGATATAGACAAGATATATATCTTTCTTCTAAATAAATAAATAAATATAAATATACATATATACAGCTAACGTGAGCATTTATGAAACAACACCGACATTACCAGTATTAAAGGGCGTAAGAAGACAAGGAGGTACTGTCTTCCCCATATTGTTTACAGCAGTACTGTGTGCTGAAATCATTGAACTGGAATTCAAAAGGTATAAATATCAATGGAAAATACCTACAGCATTTGCGTTTTGTAAACGACATAGTAATTACAACTCAAGACAGAAACGAGTTACAAGACATGATATGCAGGGAGCTGATTGTAAGAACTGTAGGGGTAAAAGATAAATACGCAAAAAACAAAATACATGAAATATGATCAAAATCGACAAACCCAACAACCAATGCATTAAAATAAAATTACAAAAAGGAGCTATAGAAGAAGTATTTAGGTAAAGTCTTCACAACGACGAAAGAAAAAACAAGCCCAGATCTTTCCAGAAAAATAACAAATGGATGCAACGCATATCACAGAATAAAGAATACGCTCAAAGATAAAATTAGTAAAGAAAACGGAGCAAATGTAATAATCAATGTGTAATGGCAATAATGGCGCACGCTGCAGAAACGTAGCCATTAATAAAAAACAAGTTGTTCGGAATTACATTATTTAAATATCTGAAGGAAACCTAAATTGCTTATTTTCATTTAGAAAGGAAAATTAAAATCAAATATTTCGGATTATTTTTAATAATATTTTCTGGTTTTCTTTCCTAAATGAAAATGGATTATGTAGGATATTTTTATATGATATATAATTCCGAATTTATCTTTATTAGCACCTCTTCTCTGTTTTCCACAACTAAAGATGAGACATTCCACCGAAAAGTATTGCACGTATTTTATTTCATGTTCAATCTTAAGATATAGATTATTGCGCTTATAACTTCAATTATTTTATTAACTATTTAACAGACGGAATGTATGTATACGCTAAACTATTAGAACAACTTAGTTTATTCGTAATGAAAGATAATATTAACGTAATTCATAGACGTTCGATAATGTAAAATAAATAGCACATAGTTTTTTGAAAAACAGAAGTAAATTATTACAAACAGAACAACTTAAAAAAAATGATGGACGAGATTTATATATAACTACAATTACAAGAATAAGAATATAGCCAGGAGCCGACTAATTTAAGTAATTGTCGCTTGATTATATAAAAAAAATCACTCCCCATATCATTCCAATTATTATGGCCATCCTTGGATAAACTAAGAAATATTAAAAATGCTGCAGGAAAAGCAAAAATGGTGCGCATGTTTTAATTCAGAATGTATCAGCCAGCCCCTCAAAACTTGTTGTTCCCCATTAGTGAGTTTTCTTCCGTGAAACTATAATTTAATTTTCTGCCATCACTAGCATGGCACAGAAAACTAAAGCATCGATGGTCTTGTGCTGGTCTAGTTTTAACTATAATCACAATTTGTGATAATCTTGCACAATTTTGGTCATACCATTGGATCTTAAAGTATGCTATTATATACGTATCATCCGAAGAAATCTTCAGTTTCATAATCAGATTAAAAAAATCTACAATAATCATTTATTTTTATTGCATGGTTTGTTTTCTGCTGTTTCATTATTTTTGGGATTACTAGAATGAAGAGACCCTAGATTTATTTTTAAAAAACTTCTGAATGTTTCAGACATTTTTTTTTAAAATTCATTTTCTTTGCATTCTTTTTTTAATTCACATTGATACTATGATAACCGTTTTCTATCATCCAACATTTTACATTAAAATTATATTCGCTTTTATTTATTTTTTACGTGAAACGTTTTGAATTTCAACGCATCTAAATTATTTATTTGATTATTTTTAAATCGTATTGAATTTTAGCATAATTACATTAAATAATATTCAATTTTTAAAGAAAATTATGGGTATTTAATCACCGTTTAATAAATAATGTCATCTTAATCCATATGTCGTTAACGTATAAAATTAGAAAATCAGCCTATCATATCATACCTAAAAACAAAACTACGTTGAATAATTTGTCTTAATGTGAAATATAGTATGCAGCGACGAAACGTTTATAGAAACAGTGGAAACCGCTTCTCTTAAAATAACGAAACGGTGGGATAAAAATTTATATATTTCCCACTTTAATTATTTTTGGATTTGTTAATTTTTGATTTCTATTTATCTAATTGTATTTTATTGGTCTCAAAAAAAAAATAATTTTGTGATTTATTATATTGACGCTTCCTGAACTTCTTGTGAACTCACGTCGAGCGCTAGTGATAATCTGTAAAATAGGGGGGAAAATGGCTAAAAAAACATATATACTATACTAAATTGTAATAATTTAATCAAAACGGACCTACCTAAAAGTGATTAATCGGAAAATCAAATCTATTTATCGGGGAACTGTGCGACGGACAAACTTTGATATCAGGAATAATTTAAAAATCTGACATATAACATAAAAAAAAAGGGCAAGCGTATAATTTTACTAGAATCAGCAGAAATAATCCAATAAACGTATTCAGACGACGGTGCTTTTATTAAATACGTGATATACAAATTCCTGTCCTTTCATGAATTAACAATCTCCGAATAAGAAAAGAAATAAAAGAAATATGAAGATAGCTTTAACGCTGAAAAATAACAGCAATCATTCCGCATACCGTTCAGAATATTCCATAGAAAGAAAGAAAAGTTTCTCTTGTTTTATACCTGTTCAAAAAAATCCCGTATAGTTCAAATAAAATTAGATTACGATATTCAGTGAGGCAAACGATAATCGTCGAATTTCCATTACTGCTCGTTTAAATTTTTTATCGCTTTTTAATCTGTCGCTCTCGATAAACGAATAGCTTACTCACCGACAGGTCAGCCGCGGGGTATCATCATATATCATTATTTTCCTACTATAAAAGCTGGAAAAAGCAATAAAATTCATACCGAATAATACCCGCTTTGCAGCAAGTCGAGGATTATTTAAAGTGTATCTGCTTAAATTTAAGATGATGCACTCGGAAAACTGCGTGAAATGTAGTTTCACAGATAATGTATAACACCATTTCGATAATAATACAATTCAGGAATTGCAGAATAGAACAACTTGTACAAAATTAGCTTAAGGAATCTAACAAGTTTGGCACAGATGAAATTAAACATCATAAAAATAACATGTATACACGCATGCATACATACATACATACATACATATATATATATATGAGTATATATATATATATATATATATATATATATATATATATATAACAATAATTATAATAATAAGAAGAAGAGTTATAAAAAGTAAAATAAGTTAAAATTAACGAAAAAGCAGTACAATTAATGTATTTATTAAACAAAATATATGGACATGCAGAAATATTCATAGAACATAAATAACTACGTGCTATAAAAAAAAACAACTGACAGTTCCATAAATTCAGTTAGAAGAGTCCTAACGAACTGGTTATCGATAAACAAATTTTCTATAAAAAAAAAAACCCTCCCGATCCTAAAAGTAGGATGCTAATACTTTTTTTTTTTTTATGAATATATCTAAATATAAATAAAACAATATTGCAACTTGAATAACCAAAAAAAAAAAAAAAACAACAACAAATTATATACTTAAATAAAACTAGAACATAACGTAACTTCCTACAACTCAGTTGCGAAATTTTATCAGCTTTTACCTGGCTTTATTAGATTTTTAATTACTTTTGAGATAAATTGGAAAAACCGAAAAAGGTGTTTTTTTGTTGTTTTTTTTGAAACTGAATATTTCAAAAGCTTCGATTCGCACGAATTTTTAATATGTCTTTCTAAGCCAAATAAGTTATCTTTTCACCAAATAACAATGTGCTGTTTTGCCCCGTTCCGATGATACGTGTTTGCAAAAAAAATTACTATTTCTACATATTCAAAGCCCGATGATATGCGTTATATATAAACATGTATCGTAAAGTTTAGATCGTGTAAACATGGATAAACCATTTCTTAACGAAGAATTAAGCGAAGGAATCAATATTAATTGACTTTCTAATCAAGTTGAATTAAAATAGTGCTCACTTTTTTTATTCAATAATTTTTAATTAGAGTAATTTACACACGTGAAATCAATACAAAATAGGGAGCTCGTTATTTTATAGGTAGCCATAATGTATAATAATCAGATATATATATTAATTAACAGTCAACATTCTTGTTTGTTGGTTTTTCTCATTGAACTTTCATTATTCACATTTCTTTCAACAGCAGTCTCTCGGATAACTCGCCAAATGTGACTGCCACAAATGCCGTGAATTGACCGAACTTATTTCCATTCTTCAACCTTTTCAGCTCTAAATTTTTGCAGTTCTTCAGCCTTCAAGAGTATTATCCTTATTTTACTACTATACTTATTTACATGTTTCACAAAATCTTCAGCTTCTCTAATACAATCGTTCGGTGATGATGACAAGTTATGGGTTGTGACGTGAGGTAATAATCCGCCGATGCCATCACACGCTTCTTTTCCGTTTCCAGTTACAGAAAAAATCCATTTTGCTTCATGGAACCCACTTCCCAATTCAAAAAATTGAAATCCGTTCTTGAAATAAGCAGTAGCGCCATCATCAAATATTATGGTGATATAATTTTTCTTATCTATTCTACTACGTAGCCGGCGTAAATAAACGCGCGTTGCGTACTTGAGCACAATTGAATGTGGTTCATGACATTTAATACTGAAATTTGAAGATGAGGGTAGAGTTGTATACAATAAGAATGTGTTGGGGTTTGCGCGTATCGCATATTGGACGTACGCTTGAAAAAATAGTAATTTCCTTTACAACCCCGTATTTCCGGAACGGGAAAAAATGGCACGTGGCCATTTGGTGGAAAGATAGCTCCGCTGGCCTTAAAAATCATATTTAAAATTCGTGCAAATCGAAGATATTGAAATATTCGATTTCGAAAAAAATCACTTTTTTCGGGGTTTTCCAATTTATCCCAAAAAGTTTTTAAGTGATTAAAAATCGAATAAAACCAGTTAAAAGCTGATAAAATTTCCTACCTTTTAACAAAAAAAAAAAAAAAAAAAACAAAACGTCCCGATACCGTAATTTGGGTCAAAGTTACGAACATTTACAAAAAAAATGTTAATTTTCATTTTTGAAATAAAGCTTTTACGATGTAAACTTTGATATCGTGCTAAAGGGCTCCAAAAAAAAATATGTGTCTCGTGAAATTTAATGTAGATTGCGACCTGTAGTAAGTTTAAATAAAAATCGAAACAATCGATTTTTATTTGCACGTTGAATCCATATGGAATAGGCCATATTTTTTTTTCCTACCTTGGGCGCGCCAGCGGCCTTGACCCAACAATATGATAAATTAAGAGATAGAACTAAATAGCCAGGCGATCAGAAATGGAACTCACAAAGGACAGCAGGAGTGGAACAACTAAAGGCAATGGGATGGAAAGGATATAGGTCCATATATATTAAATGATTATAAAATATTAGGTTGCCATCGATGATAACGCCTAAATATTTAATCTGTTATACTTGTCGAATATTTAAATTGTACATAGATTTAATTTTCTTACTTTAAAACGTTCGCTACACAGCGGCATATATTTAAGTTTTGTTAAAGGAGGGAAAGGGAGATAAGAATTATACACCTACAGAAAAATAAAATGGACGGTTTTCTATATATAAAAGCGATTAAGGTAGAAAATTAATAAATGAAATGCGTTAGAAATTTAAAAAATTTCACATAATTTGAAATTATAATATAATAAAGTAGTGAATTAAACAAAAAAAGAGATATCTTCGCGCAAAAACAATTGAAATACATAATTAAAGAATTTAAAACAGAAAATAACGTAAATTTCCCAAACACTTTCTCTTTTAGTACCGTAAAATTGAATAAGAAAAAAGCAGAGAGAACAAGAATGAAAGCGAGATGATTATCACGAAAGCAATTAGAAACGAAAAATCATCGCTGCACATGGCGTAAAATTAATATTTCGCGAATTATTATCTCTGTTAGCCAATAACGCCGCAAAATATTTATCAGAACGAATGCGCCACGCCACGGATCGAAGATTAATTAGCAATAACAAAAACTATTATTCCGTCCGTAATATTTTCGCACTTCTCAGCAGTTTAAAATCGTACCAGATTCCGAAAAAAGTTCACAAAAAGCAAAAACCGATTTTTTAAACTTATAACTGTTATCAAAAAAAAAACGGTATAAATGAGAAGGAAATTAATCACCTCGAGCAGAACCGAACAATTTTGTGCATCTTTATAAAGTCTGGGTTTGCCATATATTTTATTAAGCATATAGACATATATATATATATATATATATAAAATATACATACCGTTTTCAAACAGTTGTTATATTTTTTGGGGCAAAAATTTCATTTTATGGGAGTGCATTGATTTCTTTTTTTTCCCCCGACCTTTGTCCGTTGGCCAGTTGTGATACTTCCATGTTACGAATACGGAAATAACGAAATTCTCTTTTTAAACATGAATTTATACCGAAACGATTTCTTTTTGGCGTTCTGGCTGAATAGTACAGACTGACTTACTGAAAAGATTAATTTAATTATTAGTTAGTGGTCAAATGGTATTTAAAGCCAGGCCAAAAAAGTAAAAAAAAACAATAATTCTACCAGACTATTGCGAACGATTAAGGGCGAAAATACCAACTTTTTGTAATAGCCCACTTTTTATTTTCATTATCTGTTTAAATTTTTTCCGCGCACTATCGCTAAAGAAACGACGCAAACTTCAATTGCTAATAACCTTCAAATCATTTCCACTACGACCTATATCGAGGTATTAAAGCAAGCTCGCTGTGTATTGTTTCAAAGAAACGCACTAACCTAAATTTACCAACGCCGATTAAAAAAAAAAAATTAAAGTCCTCCATTAAATCAGTTCTGAAAACACGAAATGCCAATAATCAATGATACCCTAAAACTACGACGTTCAATAATACAAATCTGGACGAAGAACAACGTCTGAATCTACTGTTGCGAGTATACTCCTGCATCGTTTGCTAACGAGAATTATTCGCAACCACCTCACCATCAGCATCAAGTCCATTGTCCTACGTAAGTACGTAGTGGCATCATATTCCTTTTACCGTTTCCTTACATTTATCTCGATCCAATGCTATGTGGAATGCCTCTGACAATTTGTACCCAGTTAGGGTATTTACTTGACTAGCCCATCGTCTTCCTCTGGGACGTTTTCCTTGCACCTTGTCCTGTATAATGTTTCTTTCTGTGTAATTTATATTTCTGGCTATGTGACCGAAGTATCTGATCATATTCCGATTTATTTCCTACAGGAGCCTGGTTTCTATCTACAGCATCCGCAGCATTTTCCTGTACACTCCGGTCATCTCGAAGGCATTTATCTGAATTGCATCTATTTTTTTAATAGTCCAGGATTCTGATGCATATTTCGTAATCGGGAAGATCAATGTGTTCACTAATTTAAACTTGATATGTTCTCCGTTATATTTATATCCTTCCACATTTTTTTTTTCAATTTCGTTGTTGCAGCTCTCGCCATTATTGCAATGCGTCTGAGGATTTCTTTTTCACATCCCCGTTATGTAATTGTAATCAGAGATCCAAGATAAATAAATTCGTCTACCACTTCGTATCCTGCAATTTCTTTCGTTTGATTCCTCGAGGCTCTGTCTACTATCGTTATCTTTGTTTTTGCCTGATTCACACTTCCAAGCCATACTTTCCACTCTTGATTTTCAACTTATTTAAGAAATCTTTAGCTCCTCTAGAATTGATGTGTTGGTTCGGTGTGCTGTCCACGCTATCCGCAGCATTTTCCTGTACACTCGCATCTCGCACTTATTCCATATGTCCAACACTTCGCCATCACACTTACACTATACATTAAGGACTGCCTAATTTTTATGAAGGATGGGGAGGGGGCTAAGAAAATTCTGTAATGCTTTTACGTTCTGGAAACTGCAAACGGAATTTTTGCGCCAACTGTAAATTGCATTTATAGATTCCGAAAAAAATGTTAAAACGTTCCTGAAGTAGTATTTTTTTTCTTTCTCGGAATGACGTAATCAGTTGAAATCTGTTCTTCTCTAAGCGTTGTAGAACTAGCATCTGAGATCCAAAGAATCTAGTTTATTTAAAGGGTAGTAGTAAATCGGTTGTCACGAGTGGATTCGAAATCAGATTCTTTTTTTAATTGTAATGTTTCATTCAGATTTTTATTAATTAAACTTTTTTCCTTTCGTGGTGCATAGTCCTAAAGGTCGAATAAATTGATTAAAATCAAATAATTTAAAAAAAAGGCTAACAAATAAAATTTAATACATTGTGTATCAGAAACAGACCCATGTGCTTCTCAATAAATCAAATACACGAATACGGCGAAGGAGGGGAACGTTGAACTTTAGACAAATTATTTTTGAAGTTTCCGGTATTAAATACAAACACGACTATTGTTCAAGAAATAATATAAAATGGCACTGAGCGAGAGACAAAAATTCTGCAACAATATGATGACATTAGCAGTACATTCGATTGTGTTCAAATTCTGTAGAGATCTGCTTTATATTTTACAATGGATTTTGAGATTTTTGAAACGCGCTTTCCATTTAAACGCTGTAGCAGAATATATCGAAAATAATCATTGGCTAATAAGTAATTAATATTTTCTTAATTATCGGGTAAACGTAATCATCTCTGAACATATTTTATGAATTCGATAATTTTATTAGCTTAGACTGAGTAGACACGAATAGTGTGTTAACAAGTCTGCCGAGTGGTGAATGAATATTATATGTAGGTTATTATATTGTCGACCGCGATAGCCTAGTTGCTAGAGTGCTTGACTTCCGTTATGGAGATTACGGGTTCGATCCCGAGCGATGACGAACTTATTACAAGAATAAATAAATAAATTAAATAATCGCTAATAGTCACGTGGAAGGCAATGGAAAACCACCAACATCATATACGCGCTAGGTCAGTACACAGCAGACCCACATGGGACTGCACTGGTAGCGCGATAACAAGCGGCTACTAACAGTTCCGAATGTAGTCTTGCGTGTGTACACCTGCGTCGCATATAACAATTGTCCAGTACACTATGCCTGTGTCTGTACAGCTGAGATGTACGAATAGGTAGTCGACAACGCTCAGGAATTAAGTATGGCACTATAAAGAAGATATCGTCGACAACAGATGAGAATAAACGCGGTGGTAATGCAGCATTGGATTCTTCACCACTTAGGACTCAGTGTCAGCCGTAACCCGCAGAAGCCATTGGGCGAAATGTATTGAATTCGAATAGAAATTTCAACTTCAAAAACGTCTGAATTTTTAAATCTCTAACATAAGTTAAATGGTTTAAATAAAAAAAAAAAAAAAAAAATCTTAAAGTCTTAAAATAATAATTTACAACTAAAAATAAAATTTAATGTTTTAAACTTTTACTGCTACAAGAAATCATCATAATTTTTCGTAATTTGTAATAAGCGGAGTTCTTGTATGAATGAGGAACAAAATTAAAAATAACTTGGCGTATTTTTTTATCATACTGAAACGTCGGTACGTGCTTATTCGTTTACGCCCTCAGGGATGATGCCATCACGATTTCGAATACGGATATATCCAGTTTTTTATATGAAATTTTAATTTTTTCTTTTTCTTTTATTATCACAAAACACGTCTATACCTCGTTAAAAAACAACTTCGTCCTTTTTTTATACTTTTGTAATACCCAGCTTACAATTCAGCATTTCCTTGTAGATCGTCATTTCTATTAAACCCACACAGATCCGCAGATATGATATCTGACATCCTTTGACAAATTATATCTCTATTCTTCATCTTAAGATCTAGAGCAATCCGTTTTATTTAAATCCTAAATATTCGTGTTTTCTATGTTGCAAGACACGCAATCTTAAGCACGTAAACTAACTGATAAGAACATACCCTAACGCGGTATACATATTATCACATGTTATTACCAAAAATAATAATAATAATGATGATAATGATGCAAATATTTTTCATTAATAAACTTTTTCATTTTATTTAATTTGATTTGAAAAGTTAGCAGCAAGCGGCCTAAACTTGTTTTTTAACTTGCTACATACCATGATTGTGAGACTGTATTTCCGAAACATGTCGGTATTTATATTAAAAAGTTAAATTAAAAATGTTTTCAATTTCGAATTTCTCCCCCATCTTTACTCCTCTTAAAATACTCAACTTATTGTCTCATACTGTTTAGAAATGCGACCTCTGTACTTATATTCTATCCTGTATCTGTTTTATTCTGGACTAGTGTTATTTTATTTACGATAACTTTTTCCATATCGCTTGACTACGTTCATTGACGGGTCCAAAAGGCGAAATAGAGTTAGCTCTGTCCTTTTCCGTTCTACTTTGAATTCGACTCTCAGCAGTATCTTTTATTCCCATTAAATTTTTTACGTGCGCTGTTGATTCCATTTCCTGTTCTCTAGGTTTTTTACGAAGTCTTCATAGCCTCAGATTCTAAAATTGATCCGTAAGAGTTAACTTATTTCCTCTTTAGATTGTATAGTACTTTTCGTACGCTCCCTTTTTCACTCAATTCTACTATGGACTGCTTGTCAACATGGACATCATTGAAGGAATTCGATAAATTCATTGACTCCTTCCCCCACTTCCAATGTAAGATTCCAAGGCCTAGACTACGGTTTAACTCCCATACTATTCATTTTTAAATTCTAACTTTACCTGCCTCTTCCTTCTCGTTCTTGCCCCCCCCCCCCCAGGCATTCCACAATTCCGGTCATTTTCACCTTCATTATATATCTCCTCTCAGCATTACTTTTTCATTTCTCACCTACATATGCGCTATTTTGAACTCCTCACTCCTCTTCCGGGTGACGCTGATTTATTTTGAATGTGGTTGAATTGGTTCCCGTAATAAACTGGAATTACTACATTAGCAGGTCGAATTGGTTCCCCCCGGGTTAAATCAGTCTTCAATTTAAAACGGTCGAATTGGTTCCCATTGTGACTGATTGATGAATCAGTGGGTTTATGTACTTTATTAAAACGTGATATTTGACCGAAAAGAAATATATTTTTGATAATAGTAGTGAATTTCACATAAGAAATAACGTTAAATGAAATTAATTTACCCCTGATTGCATTTGATTTTTTTTTTTTTTTGAACATATAGACATGAAATATAAATCGTGAATATTTATACAAGGGAGTTAAGCTGTGTGAACATTCATTCATTGGTAAAGTATTATAAAAGTGCTAAAGGTAGTTTACAATTATTTATTTTCCATTTACAGTTCAGATTTTTTTAAACCAGATAACAATAATACACAAATTGAAGACAGCTTGCAACATAGGTGTGCGATATTCGCTTGTAAAGTAACGAGAGAAAAGTGTATTTTAAATATATCCATAGTTGAAAGTAATAAAAAAAAATTATAAGTAATACATACTGTATATACTGATGGGAAAACGATTATAAATGATACAAAAATTGAACAAAAATGTACAATCAATATCTTTCAGAATCTGAAATCACGACGAAAGTTCATGTAAAAGGCATGAACCTAAAGCTTAATTTTAAATAAAATTAAACTCTTGTTATTTGTCCCGGCTGATATTCCATCATAGCTTTGGTTTCAAATGATATTTTAATAACAACACAACACAAACAATACAACACCTTATATCAAAAGACCGAATACTGATTAAGAATAAAATCGGAAAACAATTTCACCCGCATACAAATGAGAAACAGTCGTTCTATTATGACTCGTACGGTGTCATATGTGAAGAATAAGAACGACAGTAATAACATCGATAACAACAGCGATAAAACACATGGTCAGTTTCATCTCAGGTAAAAAAGGACCCTTAAAAAGGACAGACTTAACACAACAATAAAACTGGGGGAACCAATTCGACCAGCAAAATCTTACCCGAAAACCAATTCGACATACGCCCCAAAAAAAAAAAAAAAAAAAAAAAAAAAAAAAATCGACATCTCCCTTTATTTTATACGGATGCTTGACACTTTATCATCTTTCCACTATTTTTTTTTTTTAAAAAATTTAATGTTCCCACATCATATAATATATTTTTGTTATATTCTTTTATTTCCTTTTTCTTCTGTCTGCCCCTAAGTTATGTTTATTCCGCATTTTTAAACTTTAAGAATACGACTTTTTTTCTCTTTGCTTCTAATTCTGTGCTACTTTCTTCGTTGACAGACCGATATACACACACACACATATATATATTTCTTTTTAAAGAAAAATGTACATTTTAAAAAATCCTTGTATATTGTACGAAAAAAATTTGGTTTGAAACAATCGATAAGGAAATGTATACGAAAATTTTTTTAGAATTTAAATATAATCTGTAACCGCGAAATATGTAATATAAATGTAGAGTCACTTGACTGCTTTTTATCCAAGCTATGTATATATATATATATATATATATATATATATATATATATATATATATATATATATAATATAAAAAACGCGTATATGGCGAAATTATTTTTAGAAAGGGACTAATAATATAAGGGGTAAATTAAAAATAATCTAGCGTCTAAACTACACGCCGGTTATATTAGAAAAGTTACAGGCACCATTAGGTAAAATCTTAAAATTATCAACTGAAAATAAAAAACAATTAATCGCAACACCACAAAACCAAAAATAATTAGAAAATATATATTTCGATTAGAAATATTTACTATTTCACGAAATGAAATTCATAATTAAGAAATACACCTAAAAAATTTTAAATCTACAATGTTAAATTTTAAACGAATATTTCGTTTAATTTTTTGTTTTTATTTTTAATTTCGGGCCTCGAAGTTTATCCATTGAGAGTCAGTTTTTAAAAGAGTATATGAAGTCACTTATTTGCAATCGTCCGTTATTCCATTATTACATAAAAGATACAATTACGGGTTCGGCTCTATACAAGGAACGACCACTTTAATAATAATACTTGTTTTTATTCTACGCGTAAGTTCTGCAAATCGCATTGCAAAAAAATATTTCATTACTGGCGTGTGCAATTATTATTTTCTCTTCTCTTTTCTTTTAAATCATTCTGTTATTTATTTCTATCTTTTCGGGAATAACATTAAATTGGAAAACTTCAATTAAAAATAAAAAATAAAAAAAGGAATCAAATCAACATTTTATCGGTTTTTTTTTTTGAATTTTACGGGGTGGATTATTTATACGCATCAATGATACACAGTGGCCAGGCACATTTAATAACTTAAAAGAAATCACAGCGTGTACATTTACATTTCATAATTAGTATTTAAAGTATTCCACTGTAATATAATGCACGACCGATGCAAAGAAACAATACGTTTTAAATCATCGACAGCGTGTCCTTTCTGCAGGTAATAAAAACTAATTCTCAACTGACTGGTTCTTTTCATGTCGGTCCGTAAAATAAATGAAATAGAACGAAACAATTAAACGGAAAACTGGAGCAATCTTAAAAAATTGTGAAACATTTTTAAACAATATGGAATCTTTGTGAAAGCAGAGTGTCAGAGGGATTCTTCCGTTTGACGGTATTTACTTCGTAAAAACCGTTAATTTCACGCATTGTCGAAGTATATCGCAGGCAGACACATCTGAAATATATTCTAAACACGCTAATTACCGTTAATATAAGTTGCCCGACATATAAAACAAAGACATCCGTACTCTTACCGAACAAACACCGTCCCCAAACGCGTACATGTAAATTAGTTTCTCGATGATCGGCACAGAGGCTAGAGCTGATGCTCGCCGTTGCCGAACACGACAAGGCTCAATTACGAACAACTTTCTTCGCTCATCATCATCTATTCGCAGAGCTGGAACCAGCGTTCATTCAATTGACAACCAGCTAATAATAATAGTAAAAATTAGTTTTGATCATTCACGGAGTCCTTACTGCTCGCGATAATTGAGCCAATTGTTGTTTCTGCGGCGCCCCCAAAACGAGCCGCTTTTGCACCGACACTATTGATCACCGCTAACCGCTAATTATTTCCATGTAAACTATTATTAACTGTATAACAAGTGCGCGCGTTTTCCTCGAACAAACGGAAATTGACTTGTACGAACAAAACCACGGTAATCTGTCCAACGATCGACGTACAAAAACCAACAAATCAAAACGCACACCGCCAACCTGTGCAACGGTAGCGCATGCAGCCAACTGCAACTGCCAGCACCGGACATGTGTGACCAGTCGAAAAATTCCAGAAAATCGATCCTACATACGAACGCGAACGTTGAAAACACGCTTTTATTTATTCGCTTTTTTCACCATTGTTCGGTTTTGTACTTTCTACATTCTCCGTGACAGAAGTAATTGCCATCGAACGCTAACACATACACCATATTACACTCCGCCGGGATCCTCACAATAATTCAGACTGTAAATCATCCTCAGCTTAACGGTCAACATTTTCTATGCAACGCCAAAGGAAACTGGACAGTCGATGTAAACACATAATTATACTGTACAGCACGAATGTAAAGAATTAATGCGAGTTTTTGGGAACGTTCGTCTTACAAAGATCATCCCTATTTCCACTAATGTATTGCGCCCTTGGACACCGGAAGTAAAAAAGTTACAGAAAATTTATCTTGGAAGAAACTTGAAAAGCATTTAAAAGACGGAATAGTTTTCCGGCTAATTAGAATCAGTTAAAAATAATTTCTCATTGGGCGTCCGAAGATTTTTTTGTTGTACCTATTGCGCGGTAGCCTAGTGGTTAAGGTGCTTGACTACCAAATGTCATAGGTTATCGAGACTTGTCTCGTTCCGCATCCAAGTCGCTGCCAGGTTTAAAACCAGCCTGAAATAATTGGGTGCCAGAGAATTATCTAGGGAAAAGTAAAGGCGGTCCAGAGAAAGGAACTGGCCCCAGTATTCTTCTTATATCCATTAGGCTTAGTACCATTATGAAAAGCTTAACTTCACAATCCATGATACCTTATCAAGGGTGCGGAACTTGCTTTACTTTTACCTATCATACATATTATAACGAGAATTTGTTAAGCATTATCATCAATAAATGGTAGATGAGCCGTTGAAATAGTTATGACTGCATTTAGTACTACTCTTTTTCTATGGGACACATCGTTTTAATGAAATTATTGTACAATTCCGCGTGCTTTCTCTAGAAAAAAGTTAAAATTATGTGGCAGATTTTTCGGAAACGATAAACGCCTACGAATGAAAAAGAAAATGTTCGTTAACATCAACCACAACGATTAGTTCGTTTTCAGCAAGTGGAGAAATTTCGAGTTACAAATCGTCGTATGTAACGTAAATAAAAACTGATTTGACCAAACTGTAGGTAACTCGCAGAAGACTATCCGATAGAGCAAGAAAGACAAAGACGAGGCGTTTTCATACATTAACGCTTTGAGCAATATTTTGATATTCCCTTTGCATTGACAACATGAGGTAACCAGAACACTAAAGCAAATATCCACTTAATTTTGTATCTCCAGCAATAGTAGGGTCGAGTTTCAAAAAGGAAACTATAAATATATACATTATATATATATATATATATATATATATACGGATTCGATATAAAAACGCAATCACGCGTCGACTATATCGAGTAATACTGAGCGGCGAGCGACATATGTAAAATCCCGTTTTGTCGGTGTAGTTACTCCAAATCAGATAATTATAATCAAATAATATTCGCTAGACCACTTCAATGGTGGCGACTATGTTCCGCAGAATTAAAATTAAAATTATTCCATCTAGTCGATGTTTACCACTTTACTGTAACACTACTTTCACTTCGTAATTATCTTCAAATACAATCTTTTATAAATCCGGTTGGTTTGTTAATTAAAATTATTATTTTTTTTACGTCATCTTAAATTTACACTCCTAGTAGTACGGAAGAACTATCACCAGAATATCCGGGGAGCGTCCTCTTCATAACGAGGTCCGAAGGACTAGTTTTTATTTATAAATATACATACAAGCATATATATATATATAAATATAAATATTTGTATATGTATATATGCATTATGTACGTGTATCTGTACAAGAGCGTCGCCAGCCGATGAGCCAGGAGGGGGGGCAAGATGATAGAAAGAGAATATGAGTTATAGGAAAAATAAAATTTATAAGTTGTAAAGGCTTAATATTTTATTAAACAAGAATAAGATCTTAATTAAAACATAATTTTCGTAGGTTTCTGGCAAATTGTCCATGATTACGCGCCTACGAATACTCATCATGGCCGGTTGATTAAAAAGTTTCAAAGCTCCAGGGGGACAGCTGGCGACACCCATGTATCTGTATATGTATATATAATATTATATGTATATCAAAACACATGAATAATAGAACCGTACAATTCGCAATAATTCGCAAAATACGGATAATAGTTTTTGCTCATTCATGATTATGCAGCATTATACTCGCGTTTGCTATGTAAAAAAAATGTTATTTTCGGCATAAAAATTATCTTCCAGTCCAAAAATGTTTATAACATAAAAATATTTTCTCGGACGGGTCATGCACATAATGGTTTTTATTATTCTATTTCATGTATTGTGCAGTTCACGTAATAATTATAACTTCGTTGACTTATTTGTTTAGATGCATCACTTGTTATGGTTAGCAATCATCCTAAAGCTGTATAGTAATTGTACCATAAATGGTAAAAAAAAAAAATTAATATAAAAAAAATACAACTTCAAGATTAATTCTAAATATTTAAAAAAAAAATCAAAACACACGAAAAAGTAAAAAACAATTTTTCGATAAAAATATATTTTAAATTGTGATACACACTTAAGGATATTATAATAACTTTTAAACTACATTAATACTTTTCAGAATCGACACTGTTTTAGTGAGTACAATAATAAAAAATCACTCGTTTCGTATAAGTCAAGAATTGAAAAATTCGGAAATATTTAATTTGGTTTTCAATTATTGTTGCAATTTGCGTGCGTGAATGTGGTGCCAACTCCAAAAAGTTAATGTTTAAGAATAGTCATAATATTCTTAAATATATTACTCCGAAAATACACCTTTATCAACTAATTATTATTTTTATATTTTAGTGCATATTTTTTTTAATTTATGAGAAAATTTTAAAGTTTTTTCTAAAAAAACCAAAATTTTACTTTACAATTTTTAGTGTAGATATTTTTGAATGACAATAGACTAATAAAAAATGCTGTTACCTTCTAAACTCCATAAAGTTGGATATCGGTTCAAAAATAACGTTCAAACGTAATATTTCTGACAATAATGAGCTTGAAAATCGCGAGTTTCAGATTCGTTATCTTTATTCGGATCTACATCAATTACTCGCATATAATACCCTTTAAAAAAATTAAATATTTTTGGTTTCTATTTTTCCTATATTCTAATGGAAATTTTTTGGCTAACATTTGTCCGGCTATATTCTCAGTAGAAAAATTATTTTTCAAAGAATAGTCACTCTTTTCCCAGTTATTTAATAGCTACTCAGGCAGTACTCTCACTGGCAATCATTGGTACTCATATAGGGCTACCACTTTCGAATAAATGAAAATTCGTTAGAATCAGTCCACACGGATAAAATTTATGCACAATTATAATATTAACACGCATCTTCTACAACGGCTCGACCTGTCACTTTGTTGCAAAAAATGCTGTAGTTTACTAACATCCTGCCTCTATACAGAGCTCAACACGACCTCCCTCCGTCCTTTCTACAATTTCTATAAAATTCTTCTCGTTATATCCACAAAATCTATACCAGTTTTCGCATTCACCTAACCTACCCCATCCGATTTAATATTCTTTTCAGGCTCTTTAAGCAGCTGGCGCCTATGTATTAATTAAACGTAAACGAAAAAACATTTAACAGCGGCATTTCTTAATAATACATAACATCAGAATTATAAACCAAAGAATTTTTCTATTTACATAGATGTTTTCAGAAAACAATTATATAAAAGACCAGAAATATGTGTAGAAGTGTACAAAAAAAACCTAGTTATAAAATATACAAGTTCCGTCAATGATGAGAGCTTGTAATTGACGTTTATAGGAGTTTCAAATTTGTTTTCCTTATTCGAATCTATATTTCCATGGTCGTACTCACCGGCCCCTTAATTTCAAAATTCTGAATCATAATTTTAAAATTGGGGGAAAGGGATCGTATTTTTCCTGCGTTCTAATAAGGGAAAAACGACAATTTAAAAAGATTAACCCTCTAGTTGATACAGAATGGGCTGGTGGCCTTTTTGAAATCCCTTAGCTAATTTTATCCGGCTGTATTAAAAATTCGACTTCTTTACACATCAGCCCAAGTTTTCATGATAAGTTCGTCGCGTCTGTTATATTAAACATAATAAAAAGTATACCTCTAAAGAAACTTCATAAAGCCTGCACTAGACGATACCATTAGTACTTATATGGGGCCGGCCGCCATCACTGATGATCGGTATACTTTCAAGTGAACAAAGAATCACTGAAATCAGTTCACATGGCCAGATTACGTACGAACAAACATACGAAAACATCAACAATGAACGTTTAACCATCTTTCTTTGAAGTCAGCAAAAACTGAATACGAAATCATTTATTTTACATTTGTATTTCTTTAATTATGTAATCTACATGCAATACATGAATGTACAAAAACCATTATTCGCATTTCATGAATTGTTTCAAAATTCTGAACACTTTATGAATTGTACAGCAGTGGGGCTGTATAATAGTTCATGAAATGTGCAAATTTATGCTCATTTATTCTTATACATATAGTTTATTATTATTGCGTTATCGTTGGTCACAAAAGAGGGAATCGTGAAGTAAAGGATTTTATCAATAAATAGAGTACGTAAGATATCGAATACGATAAGTATTATAAACTAATAAAATTGGCTTAATATTATATATTATTATGGCGATTAAAAGAATTCTAACAAAACAACAATACCTCGATAAAAATATATCGACAGGCACGACATATATCACGAGTACACATAGCATATTTAACGTAAAATAAAAACAAATATTCACTACTCCGATAAAAATAAAAAGAAACGAAAAAGAAAAAAAAAAAATCATCGAAGCAAATAATGTAAATTTTTTTTCATGTGTCATTTAACTTTTGGAAGTTCCGAATGTCTCATACACGATGACTCGATTTAGTTCCCTCTCTCTATACCATCGTATTTTAAATTAGGGGTGGGGGGGGGGGGGGGTCGTGACATGTTTACAACGTACGAAAAATATTTAAAAATTCATTATTTATCTGGACTCATCACATATAGACTAATCCCGCGCAATAAAATTTTTTGAACTTTCGATGCACGCAGACAGTAGGATTCGAATTTTTAGTTCTTCTCGAAAAAAACACACCGCAACGAACTAACTATACTACGGTAGCTGGTTAGGATTACTAGAAAACAAGTGCAGTCAAGCATGATGTTTCATGCGCTGAAGAATCCGTACGTTAAGTTAAACATAACTATAATTTATTAAAGTCGAAATAAAGAAATCAAAAGAGGAAGAAACACATCATTTTTCATGCTTTTTTGAATTTTTCGCCAACTTTGAAAGTTTCGTTAAGGAAATGTAGTACAATTTTGTTCCCGACAAAAAGCGATCATTCCACCAACATAACACATGCCCGGAAATGAAAATATTTTTTTTTTTAAATTTCACCTTTTGGCGTTCGGAGGTCCAAATTCAAAGTTAAAACCAATTCCACTATACTATTCGTTTATTAAATTTTTTTTATTTCTCTCTGGGGAATATTTACATCTCTACCTTTGTCTGTTGTGATTATCATAGTGAACGATCCTTAGATACTTTCTGAGAAGACTCATCAGTCTACCATCGCAAGTGAAACCCACGAGGGTTGATAAAACTTGTTACCCCGTATTCGAAGAAATGGCATTACAAGATTTCAAATGTGCAGCAATCCACTCAGAGCAATTTGGTCTTCGGGTGGTGGTATTGTGATAGAAGGACATGTTTGTTTTAATATGAAATCGTGACTTTTAGCTATATACATTATTCATAATCGATTAATAGTTGTAAATAGGGCCCCCATTTATCACCGTGGTCAACAATAATTTTACACATATATTACTATTTTTAAAATCAAATATAGTATTCTTCAATTTTCTCTTCTAAATAAAAATAGATTATTTATGTTTCCTATAGATTCCAAACTTTTAATACTAATTTCATTTTTACTACTACACATCTCTTTTCGTTTCTAGCTGAAGATGGAAAATTTCTTGGAACGTTTTTATACATTACTTTATACTTATTCATTGTCTCGTTATAATTTTATTAATTATTTAACAAACAAAATGTACGGAATACAATATATTCAAAAAAGAGAGTACTTGCAATAGATGCATGTAATATTAATATCACGGTTGGAAGAGAAATTATTGAGCGATAAAATGATATGGATCAACTCGAGTTATATTTAAAAATAAAAAAGGTATTTTTCGAATCAATTTTAAACTTAATATTTAAAACACTGTGAATCAGCTCAATTATATTTGTTTCAGTCTGTTGTACTATTACATCTTGTTGTGTACGACTTCAGTAATTTTTTTTTTTTAACCTAAAAAAAAAAGGTTGAGAGAGGACACTGAAAATACATTTCCTACTTTATTTTTATTTATTCCACAAAAATGTTTTGTAGTTTTGTGGACTTCAAAATTACATACTTTTAATTAGTATTAGTGTAAAATAATTTGTAATATATTTAGAATAAAAATCGGTCTTTATTCTGTAATGTCTTGAAAGTGCTTGTTTGGGAATAACGAAAAGACTTTAAAAATGTCTAATAATAAATATAACTATAAAATAACCGGTTTACTTCACAACAAAAAAAAAAAAAGCTTAACAAGTACTAGTCCGATATATACGTAGAAACGAAATACTAAAACCGATTATTTCTTCCCGATACAAAGATAAGAATAAATTTAAAAACCAAACTTGATAGAAAAGAAGAAAGTATCTCCTCCGATATCACCACGGGGAACACGCCGTGCAAAATAAAACGGGAAAAAATATTTCGACGCGGACAGTAAAAAATTTTGAATAAAAAACCAAAACAAGAAAACGGAAATTATAAATTGAAAGCAAAATCGTGGAAAAAATCTTGGAAATAGGAGAAGAATTGAGAAATAGCAAAATTCGGATCGCGTTCGTCTATGCGAAACAAAAAAAAAGAAGACTTACAAACTGAGAACATAGTACTACATATTTGAGAAGAATCGTGCTCCACGGAGTACTTTTATTATAAATAGAAACGGGAAATCAGAATCAAACTGCAAAATAAAAGATAAGCCGGAAGCGAGCTCTAGAAAAACCGAAATGGAAATGGGATAAAAAGATGCAAAAATTTCACCCGGCCTAACGGAGCGTCAAAACAGATTTGAGGAGACATTTATCCAGGAGTAGAGATATACATATATATATATATATATATATATAACATATACATATACATATATATATATATATATATATATAAATAAAATAAAAAAAGAAGATATTCCGATGATTTAGAAAACGAAACGTGATTGAGAAAATGGCTAAGAGACTGCTACCATTAAAAGTTTATAATGAAGATATACGTGTAGATTTATATAACGGTCCGTGTACGCGAGTGAGTGTGCCTCCTATACATATATTTACATTTAACTTTGTCGTCCGCGCGCAATGTCGGTTAATGTAGCGAGTAAGATAGCCCGATATAGCATTTTTAAACTTTAAAAGCACTAGAAAGGCTGGTGAAACTTAATGCCTAGATATATAGTATGTAATAATATTATTATGAAAATATATATATATATATATATTTAAATGCTTTCAAAGAACTACGGCTTCTTATTAAAGCGTACAAAACTGTCAAATTACAAATAAAATCGATGTTAATCGTTAGTTCGGTAATGTAACAGGCACACTCTTCTTATATTGTTAAAGATAAGACGGTGAAATTAGAACAATTCAGAGTAATATTAAGCGCGCACTACAAAGAAATAAATATCGAAGTAAATGGAATAATTATACTAGTTTATCGAAACAATATTTCCCAAACATTACAGACAGATTAAGAAATAAGAAATTTCTACCCAATTTGTTTAACATAGAATCTATATCATTCGAGCATGGTATTTTTAAAGTATATCTATATATAAATTGAAAACTGTTACGTAATTTCAAACAATAATCATACACGAAACATATTTAACCGTAGAAATAATAAAACATTCGATAGCTACAGATTTTCGTAATCACTTATTTAGCGAATTTAATTTATTCGAAATCGAAGGAATTAGGAATCCCGTAGAAATAATACAATTACGTGTAATACGAGTATATTGTAAACGTTAATATTAATTTTTCTAATAGTTTTATCAATTAATAAAAATATTATCAGATGCTATATTACGGAAAATCAAAAATAACTCTATGGTACTGTATTGAACATCATAGCAAATATATTTTAATTAAACCAATTAGCGATCCTAAAATTTTGTTAAAAAAAAAAACAACAAAAAAACAAAAGGAAACAGGGTGCCACAATAGCAACTTGTCTCAGCTTTTCTGAACACATCGATTATCTACGTACTCTTAAAAGACTTAATCTAGCTTAGATACCTCTTTCCAACTGCTTAACAAACGGCCCTTAGTATATTCTCATTATTTTTAATAAGTCTATAATTAAATTCAAACTCGAATATTGTTCGTTTAACTGCGGCGATACTAAAAAATCGCTACTTTTAAAATCAGACTGTGTACGAAATTCCCATCTCCGACTTTTTTCAGATACCCTAAATGCTACCTCAATCCTTGCAATTCATGTTTCTTTTTTTATCAGTACGTAGATCCTTCCTCGGATACAGGTTTATAACAGAACGTCTTCGTTTCCCTTCAAGATTATTTATTCGTTCATACGTTTACATATAACTCGTCCCTAAAAAAAATTCCTTTATTATCGATAAATTATCCCCGCACAACTATAACATAAGAAAACTTCCTAATTTCCTCTACAACTTCTATAATATGTTGCCATGTCCCTGAAATTATTTCCTTTACTCTCTATGACGTTAAATCTTTCACTCCCATTCAATTATTAGAAGTTAATAATAAAATACCTCATTTCACATTCTTACATTCATACATTCACAGTTGACTATATTTTTGAAAAATGAAATTAACAATTACAAATTCGGTGAAAATTTATAAATGTTGTGGCGTATTTATTTTTCATGTTTTAATTTATCTCATTATTCCCATCACTTATAATTAATCTGAATTTCGTTATTGTTATTTATAACAATTTTAAGCAAAAACTAATTAAATTAAAATAAACGTTAAAGTTACAATTTCCATTTAATTAATTCTATTAAAAATTACATTAATTAAATGAACTAAACCCGTAAAAAATGAACACTTTGTACGATTTCAGTGAACATTTAATTTTGACTTAAAACCACTATTGGCAATATCTCAGAATTTTTAGTGGGTGGCCGCCAGGTGTGTGTGTGGAGGAGTGGATAATAAATATCGAATTATATCGACTTTATTTCGATCGGCACATTTTCATTGAACGGACTATAGTAGATAATGAACTAAAGAAAATCCATCGCCACCTAAAACATAATTGTACTTTACCGCTAGCAAGTTTGGAAAAAATAAATGCGATAAAGATATAAATATCTCGTCGAAATAACTCTCTACTCGTGCGTTTTCATTTGCCTTGTTTACAAACCGATCGTAGGCGCCTGCTGGCGCGTTTTCATTTAGCAAATAAATACGTTTTTATCACAATTTAACAAATATCAGCTAAAGCCAACGTTAAAAGCGATATTTATAGCGAATTCGCTCCTCGCCGCTCTAAGCTCGACACGTTTACAGAGATACCTAACGAAAGCTTAATAAACATATTATATACAAGTCTTGAATTACCTGCTTACTGGTAGCCTTGTTGCAATCCCTGTAGAATTTATTACTTGCAGCACCGCTGTTGTCGGTAACATTCGAGGACAATCGTATTGCGACACTGCCAGCCGTATCGGCATCTGAAAAAATTCACAATTTTCCGCCTTTAATCATAGGCAACAAAAAACCGCTTCTACAAGTCGAAGAGCAATAATGACATAGTTTTAAATCAATAAGACCGCGATAAGAAATTGCACGGCCAGATAAGAAGGCATAGCCGAGAAAGGTTAACGACACAAACCGAAAACAACTGCATCCTAACTATAAAAATAAAACCAGAAAAACAACACGAAATAGAACAAACAATGATGAATCTCTCTCCCACTGAGATAAGATTTATTCACATATTTGTAAATACATACAAACATATACACACATATATATATATATATATATATATATATATATATATCCATATATACCACACTATTAAGCCGAAAGATTTATTCTCATATCGGTAATCTAGCGGAACTTGATGCATTGTTAAATTGGTCTTGTATAAACACAGTTTTCATATCAAATAAGTGTGTAATAATAATGTAGCACAAAGTCAAAGCAAAAGCAACTTTCTTAAAAGCTGATATTACGATTTAATTTGTATGTAGCATTTTTAAACTAGTTATTCAAACCTTAATTAATTTTATTCCGTTAATTAACGAAGTGTTACATCCCCCGCCCTAAGCCGTAATCTATGGGTAGGACGATATAATTATTTAAATACATTATTTTGCATTAATTTCTCTGAATCTTTTCATCTCCCTTCCTTTTGTACTATCTTTACGGCCGAGTTAACGGCCATTTTACGTGCCATAATCCATATTTCCTCACATCGTTCTTCTTCTAAATTTTTAATTATCTCCGACTCCATGTGTGCTCTTAAAGCTATTTCCTCTCATTTCCCCTCTCACTCCTCTGACCTTTTCATCCGCGGTATTCGCCCTCTCATTCACACTCTCTTCTCACTTCACGCTATCCGCATTGAAATGCTCTGGGTCCCCAGTCATATGGGGATAGAGGGTAACGAAATGGCTGATTCTTTGGCTCAGATTGCTGTATCCTCCCGCTTTTTTTTCTCTAAAATTCCCGTTTCGAATTTACTCCCATTGTGCAAAAAGTTTCATGTTAGATTTTGGTCAGATTTTTACGTTTCCTCCTTTTCTAATCATTCTTCCTTTTATTTTTCCATCCAACCTAATCTTCCCACGCGGCCTTGGTTTTACGATTTTCCTTCGCTTCACCGCTCCGTTATTGTTCCTATTATCCGTTTACGTCTGAATCATACTCTTCTTCCTTCCTCACGCTTTCGTTTTCATTTCGCTCTTTCCCCTTATTGCCCTCTTCATCCTGACGACGTAGCCGTCTGTGATCCTGACCATATCCTCTTTTAATGTCCATCCCTCGTGAACGAACGTACCTCTTTGTATTCCAATCTGCTGTCACTCAAACTCCCTACTCCTTATTGTGCCTCGTATATCTTATCGTTTCCGTCGATCTCAGTTGTTCCAATCCTCAGTTCCTTTATCTTATCAATAGCTGACCGAATCTACATTTAACTGATCCTTCTCCTTCCTTTCGTTTCTGGGCGAAGATCCTTTGTTGATATGCCCAAAGGAGGGTTAAAAAAAAAAAAAAAAAAAAAAAACATTATTTTAAATTAATGCGGTACGAGGGGAAAGCCATCAAACAAGTTTCATATTTCTCCTTCCACATTGCATTCTTAATATTGATTAATATTAGTTTTCTAACACGATTTTGATACATAAATGCTGCTACATTTATCTAATAATAATGTTATTCCCATATTTTCGTTGACAATTTCCCCTATTAAGATGTCTCTTGTGATTTTAAAGTGGTTTTAATTAAATTGTAGAACTCGAAATATTTGCTTTTCATTAATTTTACAGTTGTAATGGTGTCATTATTACATGGATCAACTAAAAATCAGAGAAAATCAAATAAAAATCAAATAATGTAAATACCTAAATAAAAATAAGAATAATTTAGAGTAAATGTTGCGAGTGCGAATGCGCGCGTGCCTGAAACTGTTGTACTCGGTTGGGTTAGCCAATCACCGACCATCAAGGAATAAAGGATCTACCTGATTGGGTCAGCTCCAACGGTCACTAGCGGAAGGGTGGGAGAATTTGGAAATGACGAAAAAAATGATTTTTAGAGAAACGCAGTCGTTCTGTACCTTGGCTAAAGTAGGTCTCTCTCAAGCTAGTCAGACGATCATCATCAACCTCAGGAAAAACAGTTATTTTCTTATAGTTGAAACCAAGTGTGTAAATTTGATCTCGCGATCTATCGTCGTCGAAAGTATTCAATATTCTTACCGGTAGTAATTCGTAAAATATCGAAAATAGTAAAGCAGAATAACCATCGATTCCGATTTCTCCGTACCGATCGATCTACGAACCGCTAAATCCCGGATCACCACCGATAATTACGTAGAATTTTGTTGTTATTAACGTTAATTAATTTTGTACAATATTTCGTTGATATTTTCGTAGATGATTATTGTGTTTTTTCAGCGGTCAACCGGTACCGAAAAATAGGTGTCAAGTTTAATCAAATACATATTAGTTAAAATTTCAATAGCATAATTTGATCATAACTGTAAACTAAAAGATAAACCTTTAAATAAATAAAATCCACGAGAATAAAATCTCGTGTTTGGCATCCCTGGCGGGGAATTAAAATATAACGCCTAAAACACAATTATACCATTTCGCAATATTAATTGTTTTCTCCATTTTTTGATAGTTTTTTTTTTTTTTTTTTAATTTCTTAGCTCAATTTTTGTTTTATTTAAAATTTTTGTTAGTCCAATTTTTACTCCTCTATCGGTTATTATTTCATAAATAATCTTTAACTGATTCAAAAGTGATTCAATAATGACTTAGTCTTTCTGTATTTAAGTGTTGTTGATGCTTTTTTTAAAATTTCATTAATGGTTTTAATCAATATTACCGCTTGCTGGAAATTGAGCAGTCCATTTTTTGATTTTCTACTCTTCATTTTAATCGGAAATGGTGTTTTTGCAATTATGTTCTCCTCGGGGTTTTTTTTTTTTTTTTGTTTTGCGTTTACTTCTTTTACCGTATTGCCCATTACTTTCCAGTTCTCGTTCATCGATTAAATATTTTTCTCCGGTATTATTTCTTTTGTTCTGCAAATTTTTCTCAGCCTTCTGATTTACTTCCATTATTCCATAGTCTACTTTATTATTTGTTTTAGTGATTTATATGTATCTTGTTTGTTTCAATTTTCAAATCTTCTTTTTCTACATTCGACCTTCCTGCTTCATTTTTTCCATATTTGTTTCATTTTTCGTTCACATCGTTTATGTTACTCATGAAAAAATCAATCTACGATGTGATTTGCAAATATTATTTAGAACAAACGTAATAAATACTTGTGTAAGGAATTGTTTTATTTACACGCAATATAAAATGAAAATTTAGAAATTTAATATTTTTTTTTGGTTTTCGAGTAAAGTCATTCTAATGGTATATTACTTATTAAAAATAAAAATTTTTAAATTATTTATTTTTAAAATAATTTCAATTACTTCCGGTTATAAACTCTGTACCAGTTTCATTATAAGTGTATGCTGTCTGACGGAGTTTTATTCGATTAGTCTATGTGCTTTTTAAAGTTAGCAAACGTGTTTTCCCGACATTCAAGTTTTACCTACTTAATTAGTATCACCACTTTTTAGACGTGTTTTTCCCTGATATTCAAGTTTTACCTACTTTAATTTTGACGCTTAATGTTAGTTATTTTGCTTCAATTTAGTATAACAGGAGGTGTCAGCGAAATATTTGTTGATTTGTGTGCTGGTCACTGAAGTAATTAGGCGTGTATTTCCTCACATTTAAGTTTTTATTCTTTTTTAATTTGAAATTGTATTAATATTATTTATAAAAATGCATCTGGGTAAATTTCTGTTCAAAATATTAGCAAGCGTCATTTGCAACATACCGCATTGTAAACAATAATAGCCGTCAAATGGGCACTGCAAATTACTTGTCCGATATCACTTCTACAATAGTCACGGTAATTAGGAGAAGAATCCGATTGAAAGTTTATATCATTGTGCTGTTTATTCAAGAGAAGAGTTGGGCCTGTGGATTGGGCCGTTATGCCGCTTTATTTCCCGATCAATACACAATTACTCATTCATAGTGATAATATGAATGTAGAAAAATGATTAGTCTTGCTGATAAGTTCGAACATGCAACAGGATCTGGCTGGACAATAATACAAATTGAATATCTCAAAATTCGTCTAAACCATCGCAACATTTTGCATTATCATATAGTCCACTTCCTAAATCCATCGCGGTAAAAAAAGCTGTTATTAATGTGAAAAATATGAATCAAAAGTGTTTCAAATATTCTATGCTGATAAAATATATATTAAGGTGAATCATCCAGAATGTGTAAGTAATTATGTGCGGAATACATCACATTGTTAAAGGAATGCAACTGGGAAATGGTATAGTCTTTCCCTACATCATTGGACGATGTATCCACATTTGCAAAAAAATCATCTAAGCATGTATCTTGATGAAAAAAATACTGTATACCTAAAAAACTTGGAGCGACGAGTGAGAGAAGTCAGCTCACCAACGATCACACTATCGAATGTTTATATGCTGGCGCTGCTTATATGGATCATGCTAAGTACCTGTGTGTCTCATACACAACGCTGCTCTAATAATACTCCTGCCACAGTTGTTATGCCGGCGGAAGAAAATAAAATATTGAATTTGCAACAATACAAACAGTAACAATTTTGATATTTGCTGATTTTGAGTGATTTTTTCAAAACATTGAATCATGCGATATTGATGTCAATGATGAAAAATTTGTTAGTGATAGAGATGATAACAATGTTGAAATTAGTGGCAAGTGTCGGAAAAATCGGCAACGTGTGGGAAATACGCAAAAATATAAGCGGCAGCATACGAGATCATATGGTGATATTCAAAACAAGCCTCGAAAAACATTTACTCCTATACAACAGCGCGAAGCGTTTAGCTTTTGCTACAATGTGAACAGGGTACCACCACCAGGTTTAATGTCACATCAAAGCCTAAAATGTATCGTGGTCCGAATGTGAACTAATTGATATTGTTTCCGAACGAACGTTTTAAAAATCCCATCATTTTTAAATATTTTCCGCCGAGTTCGGCCGTATTGTGAAATAAATTTTAAAATACTGTATAGTTTTTTTTTTTAATAAACGTTCAACAGAATGACGCTCGTTGAATATTTAATTAGTAGTATAGTTGGACAGGTATCAAGCTTGAACTGGAAACACGATGTCTCACGTTCGAGAATATTGAAAAATTGAACAGTTACGCTGCATGCAAGCTCAAAGTTTGACAAATCCAAAAAAGAAAACGTATATTTAATGAAGAAATTCAAAAAAAAATTTGAAGTCCAATTTTACGGCTTTTGAATTTTTCATTTTGGCTAAATTAAACGCGTTACGAATAACACGGATACGGACGTAGAAAGAAAAGTTGGACAGACGCTCCTGCGTGCGTACACGTAATAAATAATAAATCGGTATTTTTCATTAATTTAAGAAAAAAGAAGTGTAAACAATTGTTTTACCTCTACTGAATAAACCACCTCCCGATGAGTTCCTGATAGAGGTACCGGCGTTCGAAGGCTTTGAAACTGGGACGCCGTTATTGTTTGCTGCAGACTGTTTGTCGCTATCCGCCGCCGCATGCTTCCCATTGCTATAAATTCCATTAACATTGCCAAACTGAGCGAGCAGCTGTTTTCTTCTCTCATCCTTATATCGAGCTATCCTTTTCTGTCGCGCATCCATAATAACTGCAGGAGCGCCATAAACTTTTACTGTTGAACACGCAGAACGCTTCCTTTACGTCACCGCCCGGCACCGTGTGATATAACCAATTCCTGGAAAGGAAGAAAATAAATTGGTTAAAATTGACACAACCAACCTACGCGGTAATTTTTATTTTTCGCACTTTGTCACCGAGTCTTCTTGTTAATTTAAGTTTTTGACTAGTTTTCAATCATTAATAAATACGATTCACATAGAAAACTACATAGAGCTATTTACGCGATACGTAGCTACGCGAGGGGGTTAATTGATTAAATTCCAGAAATTTATATTCAGCCGAGTTTTCATCAGAAGTGACACATTTACGTAGCGGACAACAACTGAAACCATCCAAAACATGGTTCACATTGTCCCGGAAATTACATCTCGCGCAATTATTTTTTCGGCGACTTTAATTAAAAATAAGTTTCAAACTTTCCATGTCCCGTAATAAATTAAAGTTTCGAAAAAATTTAAAACGGACATTTTACTGTTGAACGGTTTTTTTTTTAATGGTTGAAAAATTTTAAATTCACTGAAGTTTTTCCAATTTTTTGTACGCCTACCTACATAAAATCTTTTAAATAATTATATTTCCGTTGTTTGTCGGAAATTCTCCGTGTTATTCGGTAACAGTATGGAAATGTGCGATGTATTTCTATCAGTTCAATATACTTCAAATGGCAGTATCCCCACTCGCTCGGGTATAGGCTAACGCGTGGTGGCCATTCGAACATAATTTTTGCATTCTCGGTCCAATAGAATTGTAAAAAAAGAAGAATTGAATTTTTCGTTACTACTATTGGCAATGTTTGACCGTGGCAGCATATTTTATACGAATAAAACAGAACTCGGTAATTTTATTATCGAGTAAAGTACATTAAAAAATGCGTTCATTTTTCGCTACAAATGTATTTTTCTTATTAAAAATATCGTTTTTGGCTATTCTTTTTTGTTTTTGTCCTCGGCATTTCCCCGCGGTTAGGTGGCTACGTTGAAATCGTTAAATTTATTTCAGTAATATTATTGCTAAGTTTAATTTAGGAAAATAGTAAACGCCTTCTATTTACATGTGATAAAGTAAAACTTCTTCGGCAAATACTTCGGTTAACAACAAAAACCACCCCGGTAATGAAAAAAAAACATCAATTAAAATTCACGAAATTTCCAAAAACAACCAGCATAACTACGAGATAAATTTCACCAAAAATTACAGTAGATCTTTCGCGATAAATAGTGATGATACATTAACACAACTCTTACGCAGTACAGAGCAGAGAGTTGGGCATTATTCTGTAATTAATTACGATTATACGGCGGATTAAACAGGTAATCTGTTCTTCGTCAGTGTTCGGCTAATCAATTGCTCTTTTACAAAAATCGGATAATTATTACGATAATTTCGCGTAATCAGTTATAACCCGTAATTGATAATAAATGAACAATTATAAAGTACTAATCGAGAATTTGTCAAAACTTCATCGAAATTATTAATCAGTACAGTCGATAACATGAATAACGCGGTAAATATTAAAATATCCGGCTGATAATAGTCGTTAATCTGTCAATATCCTGCTGCGCGCGAAAATATGCAATAAATAACAAGCGATTGAAAAAAAGTAAACCAAATAATTATTTTTATCGCACAAGTAATATACTGAAAAACTGATCATACTCCGATGCTTGAATATTATTGTTGCTTCTCTTTCTATGTGAACACTCCTCTTGCTTTAGTTTTACCGATGACATTCTTTTCTCTTTTCCTCATCCCGCTATATTGTAGATGAAAACGAAAAAGTCAATTCGTCTCTAACTACTTCCGAACAATCTCTTCCCTCTTTGCACCTTTTTATTTCCCCTTTAAAATCTCCTTGTATTGTCTTTTCCCTTCGTCATCCCGCTTTAATCTCTGTATCTTTAAATTCTTATCCGTCGTAGGGGTTGCTTTTGTTATTTCGGTGTATTTCTTAACAATCGTCTGTCCTTTTATAAACATATTAATTTCCTTTCCTCTTCTGCCCTTAAAAGACTGTACTGAAAGCTCTTTTCCCAACAAAATGGGGAGGCGATCCTTTTCTCCTCATTTCTTTGTACAAGTCGATTATCCCCGCTCTAAATTCGATTACTGTTACCTTTTATCTACGGCTTTGTCTAAAAATCACTTCTTTCCAAGCCGGATATAATCCGAAATTCACGTCTTTGCCTTGGTGCTCTTAAAGATCATCTCTAATACCAGCACAGTTCTCGCTGAGTCAAACTCGCCTCCCATTTTCATCCGCAGATCCTATTTAGGATATCGTTTCTTGTGTAAACGCTTAATCATCCTCTGGACTTATTCCTTCATAGCTTTCTATTCTGTAAAACTAGCCTTTTACTCCCAAGAAAATTCCGATCCTAGCTCACATTGATTTGCGGCTGTTTTCACCCTGTACAATTTCTTATATAAATCGCCCTTACTTTTCTTTCAATTTTGCAGATCTCTCCAATCTTCCCAATATTATTCTACTTTCCTCTTTCCCCCAAATCCCTTTTTCTAATACAACAGTTTTATACAGGAGAATTCCATATCGAATCCCGTTTTCCTTCTCACATGACCATTTTTAGGTTCGCGACCTAATGGAGTTGGAGCTTCTTTCATCCTTCCGAGCATTAATTTCTCCGAATCTTTTCGAATCTCCCTTCTTTTTGTTTTTTTTTCCCCCCCATCACAACTGACCGGTTTTAGTGGTCATTTAGCGATTAATTTATTGCGATAAAGAATGTTTTGTGGAGGGGTAGTACTCAGCAGTACTCCCTCTGAACTTTATAATGGCTGGACAAGGTCTAGAGGCTTATTTCGCCACAGTTTACGTATTTCACCGGAGTTATCCAGCAGATTGTTAGCAAGTGGGTTCATATGGATGTTAAGTCGGGCAACATGTTTATTTGCTTATTTTTTGATTTCATCCTCCACAGACATGACACGTTCAAGTCATTATGGAGGGTATAATTTGAGACGTACCAGGGGGCTGCAGTAATGGTTCTCAGTACCCTATTTTGATATCGTTGTATTTAATGTAAGTTCGATGTTTTTGCGCAGCCCCACAGCTGTATACCGTACAGCCCCAGAGGTCGGTTTTAGAGCTATTTTATATAATAGAGTTTTATTGTCTAACGATAAGCCGATCTCTTAGCTAACAACCACGACATGGTTCTAGTTTTAAACCTCAAATGCTCCATTTTTTTTTTTTTTGAATGTGAGTACCCCAGGTCAGCCTAGCGTCCAAGTGCATGCCTAAATATTTTACGTTATTGGCATGTGGTATTACGACGTTATTTATTTTGATTGGCAGGCGTTCAATTTTTCGATTTGTGAATGAAATATGCGTCGACTTACTTTCATTGACTACTGTGCGCCATCGTTTTAGCCAAGTTTCCACATGCCGAAGTGACTCCTGCAGTTTTTCTGTGGCTGTGTTTTCACACTTATCAACGGCCAGGATGGCTGCGTCATCCGCGTACAAAGCTACTTCTGTATTATCCAGCATCGGGAAGTCGGTCGTGTAGATCAGGTACAATATTGGACCCAGAACGCTCCCCTGTGGAACCCCGGCCCTTACCAGAAAAATATCTGAGTATTCATCGGTTATTTTCACTCGAAAATATCTTTCTTGTATATATGATTTAAATAGTAGATAGAAGGAGTGAGGAAGCAGAAGTTTAATTTTATACAATAATCCTTGATGCCATACCCTATCGAAAGCCTGCTGGACATCCAGAAACGCGGCCGTACAAATATTCTGGTTTTCCAAGCTATTTTCAATAATCTTTGTTAATCTGTGAACCTGTTCTATAGTGTTATGGTTCTTACGAAAACCAAATTGAAAATCGAGAATAATTGTATTGTTAGATAATATTGGAAACAACCGTTTTAAAATTAATTTTTCCGGTATCTTTGAGAGGACAGGAAGCAACGAGATGGGTCTATATGATGATACCACCTCAGACGGTTTTCCAGGCTTCGGTATAACAGTTATCTGTGAGAACTTCCAAGCTAGTGGGAAATATTGATTGCGAAGAACAGCGTTATATATATTTGTGTTATAAATACAATACTTTTGCGTGGTAACTCATTTAAAAGCTCTGCTGTGATTAAGTCAAATCCGGGGCACTTTTCCGTTTCATATTTTTGAAGAGTTGCTGTATCTCACTAGGGGCAACCGGTGTTATAGGTAAACTCATTTGCAGCGGTTTATCCAGGTATTCGAGGATATCTGTGGAGTCATCAGCTTGAGGATTTGGTGTAAATACATCGTAAAGATAATCGGCAAAAAGCGCCGCTTTATCGAAGTTAGTACGAGCCCAGCTACTGTCGGGTTTTTGTATTGGTGGAATACACATAGTTGGCCGTTTAAAACGTTTGGTCACTTTCCACAGTGAGTAATCATCGTTTTTGGTCGGCGACAAACTCAACAGAAATGTTGCAAGCGTTTCGTTTTTATTTTCATGCAGTACTTTACGCAGCTGCTTGGTTTTTCTATTTAGTTGCCTTTTAATAGCCGGATTTCTCGTCGTATTCCAGGTTTTTCGTAATTTCCTCTTTTCACGCACTAGTGTTAGTATATGTTTTGGGATATTATTAGACGCCTTGGAAGGTTCTACAGTGGCAGTAGCTAGCCACGCAGCATTTTGTATGGTTTCTGTTAAGTTTTGAACTGCTTTATCAATATCGTAATTAGTTTTCAGAGGCATATTTAAACTAACGTTAGTCTCTAGATATTGTTTAAATAAAGGCCAGTTGGTTTTTTTATTGATAAGGTATGGCTCAGGTGTTTTTGTTATTGGCGAAATGCTCACCGTTAATATAACCGAGGAGTGGTCTGACTGTAGATCGAAACAGGAGTCCGCTCTCATATATAAAGATGGGATTCCTTTTGTTACAAAAAAATCGAGTAGATCAGGTTTTTTTCTGTGATCCTGAGGCCAGTAGGTAGGCTCGCCGCCCGAAAAGTAACCTAGATTTTGGATAGAAATTACTTTTTCCAGAATTTTTCCCCTGGGATTATCCAAACGAGAGCCCCATTTGCGACTTTTTGAATTCCAGTCTCCACCGGATATGAATTTTTCTCCCAATGACTTAAAATATTTAACGAATAGGTTTTCATCTAGTCGTTCATTTGGAGAGCAATATACGGCTGAAATAGCGACAGTTCCGTTAAATGAGCATAATTTTACCGTACAAGCCTGCATTCGTATTTCAGAAAATTTTTCCTCCTCGTAGTGTTTGATAGTTTTTTTGATAATAATTGCACTACCGCCGCGAGCTTTATTATCTGGCCTTCTTTTTGTGTACTATATTTACGGCCGAGATAATGGCCATTCTACGTTCCATAATTTATATTTCCGCCCATCGATCTTTATCTCTGACTCCGTGCGTGCTCTTAAAGCTATTTCCTCGCATTTTCCCTCTCACTCCTCTGAACTTTTTTTATCCAACCTAATCTTCCTAGTCGGCCTCGGTTTTACGATTTTTCTTCGCTTCGCCGCTCCGTTATTGTCCCTATTATCCGATTACGTTTCAATCATATTTTTCTTTCTTCATCGCGTTTTCGTTTTCGTTTCGCTTTATTCCCTTAATTATCCTCTCCATCCTGACGACGAAGCCGTCTGTGATCCCGACCATATTTTATTTGAATGTCCATCCTTCGTTAATGTAATCTACACTTGTTTGTACTCTGATCTGTTATCACTTAAGAGCTCCCTAATCCTTATTGCGCTTCGTATATCTTATCGTTTCCGTCAATCTCCGTTGTTCCTATCCTCAGTTCATTTATCTTATCAATAGTTGACCGAATCTAAATTTGAAATCTAGCGTAATGCAATATGGTAACTTTCGTATTTTATTAATTTTGTATTTTTAAACAATTTCGCGAATAATTCGATTGATCCGTAAATTCGGAATGAAACAGAGCAAAGCTTGAGCACTATAAACTTTTCAAGAAAATTAGTTCTAGAAATTAACTGACAAAAAGATGAAAACTGATAGTGAACTGAGAAGGAGGCCGTACCGCCTCGGGAAAACGAATTTCAATGATTTTTGGTTTAGTGGTAGTATACCGATGTGGGTATACTACGTGTAAAATATTAGGGTGCAATACTTTAATATAATTGAAAATTTCTGGCGAAATGTTCTATAACTTATATATAACCTATGCGTAAAGTGTGGAGAAATTTGAAATTCGTATTTTTCGATTATATTTGAGTATTGCGCCCTAATATTTTACACGTAGTATACCCACATCGGTATACTACCGCTAAACCAAAAATCATTGAAATTCGTTTCCCCGAGGCCGTACACGTCTCCTTGTGAGGAATATAAAGCGAAATTGATTGCTAAATAGTCGCAATTACTGGAGGAATCGTGGTTATTTTTTTATAATTAATCAGAAGATGTAATCGATTACGTCTAACTCCGGGGTTTAGCACAGTTTACAATCCCGCATAATCTGAACTAATTAAAAAATACCCGAATCTGATAGAGAGCTCCTACCGATGGACAGATCCCGATTTCGAAATAGTTATTCTTATCCTTTTCCCTGTCGCGTAAATATATATGTGACCTCTATCATTTATTCGGCAGTACTCTAGTTCTTATTCCACCGCAAAAACAAGTGCACTTTAGTAATCCTATCATTAAAAAATTCACTTTTATAATCTTAACTAGACTAAAATAATGAACTATATAAAACAACAATGACTTCCCTTTTTAACGCGGGAATTTAATTTTCGCGATAACATTATTAATTTATATTGACAGCTGAAAGCGCTAGAATTTTTTAAAATTTCAATATAGAAGAAAACAAAAACCCATCTCAGCAGTGATGAAAGCTGAAAATAATCTACAGAGAATGTTCACCCATAATGTATGCAGAGGATGCGGAAAGTTCATATAAATTGTGGTAAAGAGAAAATTTATGATTTTCCGGTGTTAATAGTACTAAACTTCTCTGGCTGGCTCGTAAAAAGAGCCTATATAGAAATGATGAATGTAGTCGAGGAAACCAATACAAAAATAGAGCAAACTATCAACAGGTCAAAAACACTGAATAAGTTTTAAAGAAAGTAATTAAACAAGTACCAGAAAAATATTATCACGAATTGACGTTCCTAGCAAGAAGACCAACCAAAGATACGGCAAGTCTGTTCCAAGATCGGCTCTAGTAAAGCCTTAGCTTCAACTTTGTGAATTTTTGTAAAATTTCCGTATTTATTTACTTCATTAATTACACTCTACAACTTCACTTATCGCTACACTGATAAGTAATTTGCGTGCATCGGTTAATAATCATTGCTGTAATGATAGGTACTTGCTTTTACCGTTCGCTACCGTCATAATTTGAAAACATTTTCTGACCGCTAGTGTGTTTTAGATTTTATGCATAAAAAATTATGCTCCACGCATTATACGAATTTTTAAGAAAGTTCGACGGCAACACAGATACCCTAATTCGTTTGAATAGCAGGATTAAATATAATAATGAAAAAGCTATATTTAAAAAAAAAAAAAAAAAAAAAAGATAGTCTCGTTGTTATTTTTGCTGCCAAACTGTTTGAAATCGCGAGATTAAATTTCTTTTATTGGACTGCGAAAAGAAGAAAACTAACCGAATATCGTAATAAAAAAGTAATTTCTGACTGAAGTTATCACTCCATTTGGAAAATAAGCGAATTATTCGGCGAATCCAATCATCCTTTAACATATTGGAATGCCCTAAACTCAGTGAAAATGCCAAAGACCGCATATTCAGCGAAATTCGACAATAAAATGAAGAGAGTATATATTCCTCAACCTTAACATTAATAAAAAGTAACGACAATGGTTTCAGCGGAGAATTTTCGGTTTCCAAGAAAAATGTATATTTTAATATAAACACGTACGAGTCGTCCTCTTGAATACACTCAGATTTTTCGTTACATTCGAGCAACATATTCTCAGGCTTATTGTGAAATATGTTTATTAATTATCGGAATAAAGTTGGTGGAAACTTTTTGCACCAAAACGATAGTAAGAAATTTTATATGCACACGTACAACAGCATAAAAAAATCAATCAGATCGAGCATTTAACTAAACAAATACTTCTCTGCTTTGGCAGAATAGCTAAGCAATCGAATCATACACGATTAAATATTATCATATAATAAAGAATCTTTCAACATTCTTTTGTTAATTAATAAAATATAGTAATTTATTACAAATACAAATATAACAAACAAATTTAAAAATAAAATGAAGGCTTACTTAAACAAATTTAAGAAATAAAATGAAGACTTACTTAGAAACAGGGTTATACCCGAAAACGTTTCTATGTAAGCCTTCATTTTATTGTTAAATTTGTTTGTTATATTTGTATTTGTAATAAATTGCTGTATACTATCATATAAGATCGAGCATTTAACTAAGCAAGTACTTCTTTGTTTTAGCAGAATAGCTGAGCAATCATATCTTATACGACTAAATATTATCATATTTCCGTACAATTTAGAAAATTTTGTAATACGAGTACTAATTTCACTTTTAAATAGAGCTCTTAATGTGATTGTAATTTTTCCTTAATAAATTTCCACCTTTTTTGTTACAAGACGAAGGCACTGTTTCACTTTATAGTTCTAAAGTTTTTTTTTTTCTAAACATCACACCGGTCTTAAGACCATAATTGACCAGGCTATTTTAAAATTATGTTAATTAAAACTTCAATTTCGTTCATTCATTTAATATTTTTTAAATTCATTTTGAATTTTTCCCTTTTGTTGTGATTTATAGTAGGTTTGTTTATTTTATTTCTATTAAATATAATTTTTCAATTTTTGAAATTTGAAAAAAAAAAAAAAAAGTAGTTTCTTAGATTAAATTTATGCAGTGGTGCGCACGAACATTTTTCCGTTTTAGAGAGGTACGGGGGGGGGTGGAATTAGGATTTCTGATATACATATTTATTTTAAATAAGAAAAGAAGAGATAAGCGTTGCCACAAAAACACGGAACCGTTCAGTGAATTATACGAATAGTCTTTAATAATAACTCCTTAACATCGATAAAATACAGAGCTGGTCGTGGAAAAATGGCCTAGCCATCTCAGCGAGCAAATCTGTATATGTTGATTTTTGCAGGGGGCGCCGCACCTCTCCCAGTATATCCTTAAACCTAAATAACCTCCCTCTTCCCCAAAAAACTACTGTCAAATTCCTTGGACTAACCTTTGATTCACGCCTTACCTGGAAGCCTCACATTTCCAACTTAAAACATAGCTGTACCAATTCCATTCCCATATTGAAATACCTGGCGAGTTCAAGATGTAATATCCATCCTAAATTCCTCTTCAATATATATATAGATCTTTAATCCTATCAAAAATCCACTATGGGTGCCAGGTGTACTCCTCAGCCAGTAAATCCTTACTGAAATCCCTCGATCCTGTCCACCACTCCGCATTGAGACCATTCTGGGAGTGCATCGAACCTCCCCAGCTACCAGCATGTGTGTTCTATCCGGGTGCCCTCCACTCCTTTTATCCCGAAAATACTTCACACTGCGAAGTATGTACCAACACTTTAACAACACACGAAACCTTCCCCTAAAGTTAGAGCATTACCACCTCGAACCAAACTTTCCCGGCGACCCATTACCAGAATTACTGATAGAACTGCGAAGATGTGGTATTATGTTCGTACAGTCGTCAACAGCCAGTCCCAAAATCCACATTCCTCCTTGGATCACGGTCCAAATAAATATCGATCTATCGCTGACACAAAATCCAAATACAACAAGCCCCCTATATCCAGTGGAAGTGGCAGTTAGGGCAATTAACAAGTACCACAACCATCTAATTTACTACACAGATGGAGCCAAGACAGTCGGTGAAGAAGGTTCACTGCCAGCAGCCTGTGCATTCGAGGGTGATGACATCTTATACGAAACCAGGCTCAACGATGCCTGTTCAGCATTGGACGCAGAGCTGTACGCAATTGCACACTGCTTCCACCACATCACCACATCTCACACCAGAACCAGTAACTACCTCCTGGTTACTGACTCTTTACAATCCTTAAACATGATTAAGGGCCCAAAATACAACAACCAGCTGGTACAAGAGATATGGCACAACTTATACCAATTACACCTAAAGGGCAGTCATGTGTCGCTGATATGGGTTCCCGGACACAGTGGAGTGCCTGGCAACGAGAGGGTTGACATAGCAGCACGGTCTGCCTTGCTCTCGCCAATGCCAGAAGACGCGGAACTACCGACATCAATGGAATACACATTATTAAGAGCGTGCGAAAAGCAGTGGAGAACTGAATGGGCAGCTGCTACAACATTCTTAAGAAGCATAAAGCCCACAGTTGAACCATGGTGGCCACCAAAAGGAACATCCAGAAACGACTTTAAGATCCTCAGCCGACTGCGAATCGGGCATATCGCTATTTCCCACAAACACATAATCGATAAAACCCCGCCTCCGACTATGTGTCCCCTGTGCGGCCAGATAACCATACCAACAGTCTCTCATATACTGCTCACCTGCGAAAAGATGAAGGTATTACGAAAACAACTGGACTTGCTGGGAAACATAGAGGGGGCATACTCTCTAACGAATCAATAAACATCACTCGAATTATAGCCTTTGCAAGAATGAGTGGCCTAACACAACAAATCTAAATAACCTCCCCTTGTGTGTGCTGTAATGACCACAGTAGTTACAAACAGCACACACAATTTAAAAAAGGGAAAGAAAAAAAAAAAAAATAACTCCTTAAATTTAATATTCTCGCTCCTTTATGGTGTTATATTTTTTTCTTTCATTTCCATTGCTCTCTCTGTTGTTCTAACTTTTGGTTATTGCCTTGCTGCCGATCGTGTACGAATGTAAATTATTGTAATTTTTGCTGAACACGGGTCATTAAAACAGAAAGTTTATTCTGTAATTAGCCGCCCACGCAGAAAATGTAACTCCAAAATAAGACTACATGAGATTAACGCAATGCGCGAAAGAATAAATGTAGAAAATTCGACCAATGAAAAAAGGTAAATATACCTTTGCTATGCAAAGGATAATGATGCTAAAATGAAATAATTAGTAAGCGAGAATAAAATAGTTCGTTTAAAACTGCGGTAGGTTACGGGACGAATGGCAAATAATTAACGCGTACGTTGTAAGAAAGTAATGCGTAGGAAAAAATAAAAATACTTTTTTTTTTTTTTTATTTTGAATATTTTAAAAATTTTATAAACGTTCTTGTTTCATCGATAAAGTTCACAAGCTCTTTACGATTGCGTACCGCATAATTTTAAATTTTATCCACAACTGCCCTATGAAAAGTTAGCCAGAAGTAAACTTACAATTTTTAGTATTATAGTAACTGGATAACATCGATAAGACAAAATTGTTAAAGACACTTTTCATTTTTTCATATGTTCGAAATACAGCGAAGCAATTTATGCCGGTAATGCGCAAAAAGTTACAATCTAATAATACCTGGAAAATATAACTGCTACAAGTTCGATGAAATAAAAAACCAAATCAACCTGTTAATGGCCGATAGTATCTCGAGCCACGCAAATTTCATTATAATGGGATGTTTTAAATAGACTCGACAAATTATTCTACAGCTCTGTAATTATACGCATGCATGTATAATTCTGCCACTGCTTAAATAAGAAACTGAATTATTATCAGCAGAGTTCTTATAAAATTAAGTGTAAATTCGATTCGTAAAATGGTAGTAAGGCTTAAATACTTAGTCAGGCGGAGAACGGAGAACCTCCCTTTTCTTTCTGGAAGGGCTTTTCTATAAAACCTATCTCTTTAATTAACAGCACATTGTTAATATGCAAGCGCGCACATACAGCTTGTACAAAAGCTGATAGAAATTAAAATGGTCATTTCCAGAGAATAGAACACGTATTATATAAACACATTTGAGAAATGACCGATTAAATAAAGCACGATTATTAACTAATCCGATTTCGCCCAGTCGTGTCGGAAAAATAAACGAAAAAGTAATCTTCAGTTCTTCTCTCGTATTACTTCAATACTGACCGTGTTGAAAAGTGTATTTGTATCTTAACTTGCCCTTGTAATGCTTAAACTGAACACTTAAGAACTTTTGCTTTAAACAAATTTTTTAACATCAAATTCTTAATACAACTTTTTTTTTCCCACTGTACCAGTCGAGGGACCACAAACAGCGCCACTTTTAGCGCACTAATTTTGAATACTACGAAACTCGATCATATTATAACGTTGTTCTGAATATTCTGATGAAAAATGTCTCTTTTATCGTGTAAAATACATGTAATTTAATCGTTGCCTTAAAAAACGTTAACGATTTCAGTTCTGGAGGGCCGTCAAATTATCAAACTAAAGCATCTCTCAAAAGTTATAATTATTTTTTAAAATGAGAAATATTAGGTTTTTTTAATTAAAAAAAGTTGTTTCACCCTCAATTTTTAACAAAAATCTAAAGAAATTTTGAAATCATGTGTCATTAGAAACGCTCAGTACCAGTGAATCGTTCAAAATACCCCCCCCCCCCCCCCCATTATAAAGTTCGTTCATGAAATGTCATAATTTTCATCGCAACAACGTAAAAGGTGAAATAAAAATAAATAAATAAGCAACCACTTTTCGCCCTGTAAAGGACTATCTTCATAAATTTGTAGAATTTTCCGATATTTTCTGTACTCGTTTACAAAGAAAGCTATTCATCATCGGATTTGTTCAAATTTTATTGAAGTAAATATGATTAGAAATATTACAAACACCAAAAAAATTGTACATAACAATATTATTTTAATAATCTGTAGTAAAACGTTTCCGGATCTAATCCATCATCAACTAAGAGTAAAACGCAGTGATATGTATTTTTTTTTTTTGGGGGGGGGGTCGTTAGCTGAGGACATTACCCAACATTAGATTATATTAGTGAGAAAGAGGGAGAACCGAATAAGAATTGAATACTACTAGAGATAGGAAGCAATGAAGACGCTATAATAGGAAAGATCGCCGAGTATGGAAGAAAAGGAATAAACGAAGATGGAGTAGGCAAACCAAGATTCAGGAGTTGTCTATAGAAGTAACAGCGTTTGGTAAATATAGACGCGCATTCGAAGATGTGATTATAAATCAGAATCATCCGGATGGAAAGAACAAAAAGGAGAAAAGGACATAGGAAAACGAAAAGAGGATGCGGGAAGTTGACTACGGTGAAGCCTGCAGATAGAAAAGATAAAGACGAGGGAAGTCATAGTACCAAGGATAAGGCCGAGGATGAGTTTGGATATTAAGATAAAAGAATTCAGGATTAGAGAATGAAAGCGGATAAATATTGTGGCACCGTCTACGATAACAATTCCTGAAAAGAATCTTAAGATTAGAAGAAGAACATATGGATAGAAATTGACCAGTCTGAATGGCAGATCGAGCTAATGAATCTGCCAATTCATTGCCCTTGATGCTAACATAGCTGGGGGAACATAAGAAATCGATTTGTATGGAACGAGCGCTATACAATCTAGTGACAAGAAAACGAATCAGGAAAATTATGAAGTCAGACAGTAGCACCCCTTTAGAATCCGAGACTTTTAGAAATGTATTAGAGAACCATTTATGGAAGTGATGCATTGGATAGCAGAAGGAAGGCAGTTTATAAGATTCAAAATAGTTGAGTGATGAGACCAAACAGGCAGCTTCCGTACCGTCCGATGTCCTGGAGCCATCAGTAAAAATAACAGTGTGGAAAGGAAATGAAGATTCAATGGCAGAGTTATATTCCTGTCGGACTACATGAGCCGGCAAGTTCTTGTGAAAAACGGACAGATATCTTAGGAGAGCGCAGAAAATTGGAATAATTAAACGTGAAGTAAAGGTGTTTATTAAAAGAGAAAACACGTTGTGGTTGCAGGAACAAATTGATTATATCTAGTACAGATTCAGAAAAAAAGTAAATGAAATGGAAACAATGTAGATAAATTTTCCGTTTCCGGACACCATAAAGAATTCTCCACGATTCTAACTCATGCGCTTCTTGCCAATAAATTTCGCTTTTTCAGAACTGATGAACAGATGAGCCGAAAACAGAGAAAAAAAAAAAAAGACCCATCTCTTCAACTACACCTCGGCATTTACTTTCAGCTTATGATGGGATCAACTTGAGAAACGTTATTATAGATAAGTGTATATTGTTATATACAATTTCTCGATATTTGCTATATTTGCGATCATATTCATTTTAATATTTTACAATTGTAGCAAAAAGAACGAGTCGATTTCTCTACAAATCAAGAAAAGTTTCTATAAATAAGTATTGAAAAATTCTTCTCTAAATCGGTAGAACGAATTCTTATGTCGCGAAAAATTTTGAACAGAAAAAAAAGGTTTTTTTTTTTGTAATAACTCGATAAAAATTGGGGGGCATTGCACGAACAGATTTTGTATTCTTTAGTAGATTTTATTATTCTTCACCGATGACCGACCGGAATCGAAAAACATTACTACAGGTAAAAGTATAAGTATATTATTATAAACAATTTCCGGTTGCTATATATATATATATAGGGTGATTTTTTAAGAGTTAAGTTTTTCAGGTTGGCAGCACTGGTTGGTATTGGCGTCCAAACGTCATCTGTCAAAGTGAAAAGTTTTCAGTATACTCTGCCATTTCATCATCATGGAAAGACTTACAAACGAGACCGACGATTGCGCAAATTGTTGAAATTTATTATCAAAAACCAGTGCTCTGTGAAAAATGTGCATCGTTTGTTACACCTGGTGAATCAACAATTCGTGCTGTTATCACCAAATTTGGTGCGAAATTTGGTGATAACAGCACGAATTGTTGATTCACCAGGTCGATTATGACGACCATAATATGACAAACGATGCACATTTTTCACAGAGCACTGGTTTTTGATAATAAATTTCAACCATATCGCAATCGTCGGTCTCGTTTGTAAGTCTTTCCATGATGATGAAATGGCAGAGTATACTGAAAACTTTTCACTTTGACAGATGACGTTTGGACGCCAATACCAACCCCAGTGCTGCCAACCTGAAAAACTTAACTCTTTAAAAATCACCCGTTATATATGTAAGTCGTCGCGATAGTCTAGTTGCTAGAGCGCTTGATTTTCGATATGGAGGTCACGGGTTCGATCCCGAGCGACGACGAACTTATTACAAGAATTAAATACATAAATAAAAGAATCGCTAATAGAATCATATGGAAGGCAATGGCAAACCACCACGTATAATATGCGCGCTAGGTCAGTACACAGCAGACACACACGGGGCTGCACTTGAATAACGATGTAAATCAAACGATTACTAATCAGTTCCGAATGTGTAGTCTTCTTGCGTGTGTACACCTGCGTTGCGTATAGCAATTGCCATGAGCGCTGCCTATTCTGTACAACTAGAATGTACAAATAGGTAGTCACGACGCTCGGAATCGAGCGATACGACTGAAAAGAAGATATGTAATTATATTTAACAGTTTTTTTTTTTTTTTTTTTTTTTTTTTTTAATCTTTGGCCAAAAAATATGCGCTTGTCAAGTCTTGTTAATCACTTTAATAACACTACATCAGTTCAGTTTTTCTTATTTTATTCCACAACATTTAGTCAAATTTTGGCTCAGCTATTCGCTTTAATATTAGCTGCTAGCGGATTGATGTGGTTCCCAAGTCGATGAAAGTATCTTCTAGCAAAGGTCGTAATTACTTCGTTAACCGTTGGAATGCAGAGGTCTCTTTGTAAATACCATCATTACGGATAAACCTCGGTGCCGCCAAAATATCTCGTAGGATATTCGACTGAAATCTTTGTATAATGTTTAGAGTATTTCAAACAGCTAAATTAAACTGGAACCTCGTCCGTAGTCATTAATTTGTATAGAGCTCAACATAGTCCAATAAATAACGTACATACAAATAAGGAATAGCGACTTTACATAAAATAACATTGCTTGCTTAATTATTCAAATGAACAGATTGTGTGCGTATAGAAAGAGGAAGAAAAAAATTTTTTTTATTAAGACACACGATGCGACGTCTCCACTGTTTCGCAATGATATTTTAAATCTTCTATAGAAGCTCATTTCCTTATTTTTAATGACGTAAGGGAGCAACTTGTGTCGAAAACTAGCTGGGACGAGTAGGAAATATTAAAAATAACAAAACGTAGAAGGCAGTGGTAAACTATACACGCATGTGTATATCGTTGCATAAGCATTTCAAGTGCATACAGTCGCGTACAAAATTGTAACAAACACTATATGTAACTATGCAACCAAAATGTACGACTAAGTATTCACGATGCTTGGAGTCGATTGGTACGGACCTAGAAACGAAGCAACCTACTTGCAGACCATAGACCAGTTAGTAGTAGGTGCTAGGATAATTGACAATGTGCGTTACTTATCTAATTATTCAAGCAGTTCCAAAAGAAATTATTCAAGAACACAGCGGTTAATCAACTTACCGATATCCACGCGGAAATCTCGGCGTAAAGTATAAAGAACAGTTGAAGTTTTCGTCGTGATAAGAAAATTATAACTTGGAAATTTCAAAGTTTAATTAACACGATTACGAATTGAAAGTAATGTCGGTAATTAGAATCACGTTTATCTTTGTATCTTTTTACGTATTAAACACATTTTCGTATTTTTCCGAACTTCATTAATTTTATGCAAATCTAAATAAGCGAAATTGCGAGTTTAAACAATTCTGAGATTTTCTTGTCTTTCTCTTAATTAAAAACTATACAGATACACCTTGCGTAAGTCTATTTATACCTTGTTGTTGTTGTGCGGAGAATCTGCAAAGCGTACACTTCAGACTAATTACAAATTATCACAATTACAATTCAAGATGCGATTAATTCTATTTAATTAATTTTTGCTACTGCGACAGAAAAAAATTCCGAATGGACAGTAGTCAATTATGTTCAAGCCCCGCAGAGCACCCTCAATTATAGCTAACCCGAAATAACTACATACCACTATTTAGATAAATTAAGGTTACCGAAAGAAAGGAACACGTTTCTCTTTCAGACGGATCGAGTTTATTAAAACATCGGATACAAAACGATGACAATCTGTAAAAAGGTATAAGATTTATTCTACTACCTCAACACACATTCAATGCTCCTCTCCATATGAAACATCGTTTCTAAAGATTGTCATTGTTTGTCCATCCCATCTCCTCTTCCTTCTCACTCTACTGATTACACAACTGTTCTTATACCATTCGCAACATCCATAGCTTATTCCAAATTGACCTATTGTGGATTCCTGAACGTTCTAAAATCGAAGCAACATCGATATTCTAGCTCATTTAGTTGTTTTTTTTTTACCAGCAGATTTCTCAGTGTATTTTCATCCCAAGAACCACCGTCAATAAATAATACAGACTGGGGACAGAAGAATTGATAGTCCGGTGGGGATGCCTTGTGTAATAATTAGAGGACAGCTGGTTTCGGACAACGAAGGAGAATGAAAAGTTCGAGCAGATAGAAAATCCCGCAACAGTTAAAAAGAAAATAGGAAGTTTGTTGTGAGATATTTTGAAGAACAAAAATTTTTGAAGACGATGGGAGATAAGAGAAAAAGGATGTCTACAATTAAAAGGATAGAGAAATAGAAAAGATTGAGTTCGAAGAAGCAATAAATACTTTGATAGAACAAAATAGTAGCGGAAAAGACAATTTATCAACGAAATTGAATAATATTCGTATTTACGAAAAGTTAATCTTATATCGAAAGTAGTTTGTAGTCGTTAAAGTTAAACGACAGTTATTTTTTTTTGTAAAATTCGATAATGGAATAGAAATAATTTTATGCGCATAAATTTTAATATTTCCTCTAGACTTAATCTCCCACGTAATTATCAATTTCTTATTAACCACGTTGTTTATTTCTCAGCCGTGTGTCGTGTTGTGCGCATGTAGTGCGAGTGTGAGAGTGCCAATGCCGCACAAGCGGTTTTTGTCCAGCACTGTGTTAATTCGAATGTTCCGATGTTCATGAAGAATAGCATGTAATAAGAACAACTTACTTTATTTTCATTTAACGTCGAGCTCACATTTTCCACAATATCTTTGCGCCTGTGATTTCGTTGACATTACGTTTTTTTGTTTCGTTCGGATTTTTATTACCGTTACCAATTAATAAATCGCAATTTTCTACTTTTTTATGTAGTTTCGTTAGTTTTATACATTTTTATTTCCTCGTACGAAGTAAAGGAAGTATTGTAAACGCGAAAAATGTTTAATGCCATATTTCAACGGATATTTCGACCATCCCCGATTACATATGGATGATAAAAAGAAGTACCATATTTGTGGAGTACTTTGAATCTCACATTTCAACAAAAATATCCCTTTTAACCATTCTTGAATCCATTTTGACTATTTTCGTTAGTTGTGCACCTCCTTAGTTAGAATCAATTAAGCGGAAGGGGTGCTTCCTCTATAAAGCTGCAGCTGTACCAGTTTATAACGCGTGCATACTTTAAATATTTTACGATTTACCACCCTTTAAAATACTTGTTTACTTTTTAATGTTTGTGATTTCAAAGTTTGTTCGAAAAAGGGGAAGTATTGCGCTGCAACAGATATTTTATTTTGTTCAATAATTCGCGCATTTAATAATGGAAGAAAATTAGAGAGAAAAAAGGAAAACTTAAGAAAACATACATAGAGCACGATTAATAAATGATAACGGCGCAAAAAGCTGCATAAATCTAAAATAGACGGCCCAACATAGAAAAATTTAAAAATCGTTGGTCGAATTCATAAAAGAAGAAAGAGAATGAGACACTATTCATCGCCCTCCGAATTTTATTCTCACTTATTTGATAAATGATCCGTCAACAGTGGATCTCGCTAATCTAACTCTGGTCGATGTTAACTTAATTATGGTTGATGTGATACCGGATACTTTTTTTCGGCAGGTAACGGACTTCTAGACGGCTGGCGAAAACGAAAATATATGCTACCGGGAGTACGATTTAGCGAAGTTAACGGGGCCGAGAATATCTTAGAGGAGTCAATGCGCGAGAGTAATATTCGTTTCGTTTTTTTGAAAACAACCTACCTGGCAAATTTCCAAAAATCTTTTCTAGCTAGTTTTGCTGCAGCCGACAATGGTATTATTCACTCAGCTGTAATGATGATGGATGGATTTGTATGTGTCGAAACTAATCCGATGTGAGCTGAAATCAAGCGATAGAATTATAAGCGAAGGTACGGCTTGAGGCTGACTGTCATAAATAATTCCGCGCGCTTATAAAAATCATTTTTGGATTTAATATACTGTCAGAAGTGGAGAAGACGAAGTACGAGAGAATTGTCAGACTTCTCGAATTATTAAGTCGTAGACTTCTGTTACTATTCGGACTGTGCAAATAATACGTACAGTTAGGTGGTCCTTTGGATGCGGCCAAAAATTTAACTGTTCCTTGTTCGGAAAGAATTCGGTGAAGTTTACAGATACCTATGTGTTCCTGATAAAGTCTTACCATGGTTCTCATTATTTCTTAGCCGTATGTACATTACGAGACTTTAAAGTTCCAATATATAATAAGACGATGCCATGGCTCAATCCTCGACCAATGTTCGCGTTTAATCAAACACTGTTCACTGATAATTGGCAGCAAATGACATTGCAGAACCCGTGGACGTGTCACCGCTCGTTATCAGTTTCGAATCGAATTAGGGTTACGATTAATAAATTTTTATTAGGCCGCATACGTTAGGTAGCGAATAAATTTAAGAATTTTACCGAACATTCGGCGGCTTCGATTTAAAACATGCTAACTGTCATCTTGTCGTTGATGCGTCATGTCGCAAATAAGTACTTATCGTCACTGTATACAGGAATTATATCGTTGGAAACGGCTTTCGGCATAAGCTTTTCAAATACTTGATGGCTATGAAAAAAGTAGGTTCACAAATTCGACTAAAGAATATTTACCGCAACTCTAACTTCCCCGCAACTCTTCTCTAGACGTTAGAAATATTATTTTTTAAAAAATTTCGCACCATTTTAATAATAAAAGGGAAAAAAGAAAAGTACAAAACAAAAGGCGATTCTTCAAATCTATACTTCGCCACGAGTTCCTCAAATGGACCACTCCGAGACTAGTCGCTTTCACCCTGAAATGACAAAAACTAAAAATACTACAATTTATAACTCGCGTAACATATAAAATCGGTTTACTAATATTTTCACCTCGTGCCGTGGTAAAATGCTCGCAAAGTCAAAAAAAAAAAAAAAAATGAAAAATAAAAAAATAACTGTATCTCAACTCGTTCCCGACTGTCTAAAGTGTGCCCAACCACGGATTCTGCTCGCATCGGCCGACGAACGCTCATCATTATGTATACCATGTGTATTGCGTACGATCCGTTTTCTACTCGCCTGTGCGTCGCGATTCGCTTTTAAATCTTATTATACCTACATAATCTATAAGAAAAAAACTCGTGACAACAATAAACAACAGCGAAAATCCATTAATAAAAACATAGTCGAATTGTTGTGTGTAGCCCGCTCAGCAGCCTATTGTTATGGGGCAATTTCAGCACTACCATTACGCATCATCATTATTATATTACTGGTTAACATTGAAATTAGACAACAATAAAAAGACACGAATAGTCTCTTGTAATACAGAATTTAATAATACCGACATTGAAAAAAAATTAGTAACAAATCGCAAGCGTGCTTGAGCCGGATTCACCAATCGATTAAAAAAGATGACGTTCGTGAACGAATTCGACAAGTCTACACTACACCTCCTTGCAACACAACCTTTTCCATCCTATGTCATTTCTAAGTGTATCCCGGCACTCATCTTCGCAACTATTCTCTTTTGTTCTACTTTATTCACCAACAACTTTGCGGTTTTCGATACTCTTGAAAATTCGTCATACAAGTGTTCGTACCGTTTATTCCATCCCGAGATGTACCATTTCCGATGGATCCTGATAATCCGTATTTAAGATAAGCTGTTCACAATTATTGTTATTAGACAGAATTCGTCCACATTGTACCGGCGGAGATTGCCCCGTTCAAGTTTTGCCTAGGCATTCGATTAACGTCATCGGCGGTAGCTTTAAGCCGACTTCCATCAGTATCGGTCTACATTGGATTCTTTTAAAATATCGGTTACGGATACTCCCAGAGCACCAGTCTTTCATTTTAGCCCCCTTTAACGACAGAGCACAGGTCGGGCGATTCTTGTAATATTTCCATTACGTCAAAAGATTCTTCCCTACTCTGTGAATCGTATGCCGAGGAAAATTTCTCCACCTCAATACGTTACCAACCATGTTGCTCGTTTGTCACATCGCCGCCACATCGTATTCTGAAACTTTCCGGGCAATTACTACTTCAGCCATTTCCGACCAATAACATTTCCTCGAGATTTCATTGGTTGATTATTATAGCGCTCATGAATTCCAGTTGCAGCAGTACTTTCGAGTTGTAGAATTTTCAGTCTAGATTGTTTCTGTTGGTCACCGTCGTCATTTCCAACCATTTATCTGCCTAACCATCTTCCATTAGCCACGTAACCTCACTCCAATACCATCAACCCGTTTCTGCTGAATTTTTTTCGCAAGCACTTTGCTATAGAAAAGAGTTGCACGGGGCTAACAAATAAAAATCATTACAAGATAGCAGCAGGAGGTGTATACAAATACTTCCATATCAATCAAATTATCGAGAACTCGCGTAAATCGGAACTCACCTGTGGTGCGTATTTTATTAGTTGATACCATCTTTCACGATTCGAAAAAAAAAAAAAAAAAAACATTTCCACGTTTAACAGATTTTCTTTACTCCCACCATCTCACATTTGCGAAAATCACTTTCCGGGTTATAGAAACTCACTAATTTTTCCACCCTCGGTAAACCTGTAAACTTTCTGTGTCCCCTCAAACAACTTTCATGCAGCACTATTACTGACGCCTTTCTCCGCATCTCTTTAGGTTACTTCATCTATTTCAAATCCTTCTTATCAAAAATACGTTAGATAATTTCTTTGATTCATATATTCTTCAAATTAAATATCTACTACTATTCTCCCTCGATTACGAGTATGAGATTATCGTCTAATTCATATAGTAGAATTAGAAGATCGATAGCAGTACAATTGAGAAGTACGTAAGCCGGAACGTAACCTAGCTTACGTGCTGTCCACCAACGTAAGAAAGGGCATCATCAATGGGGAGAACTCGACATTAAATATACAAGTATACAATGGTTTCACTTTTATTGATTATTTTCCGTTTATGCCGCTAATATTATTATAAATTTTTGTTAACTTTCACTCCGAAAGAATACATCTTGAATTCCATTTTATCCTTTAAAACTTTAACGGACACTTAATATAAACCTTTTCCTTTTGTAAACTAAAATCATTTTAGCGCTTCCTACTTTTAAATTGTCGCAATACAAGGAAAGATTCAATTCATTTTGGAATCATATTTGTCCCTGGTATGGCAGGCAGAAGTCAACTTTATACATTTTGCAAGCGGCCTTAAACGTAACAGTCAAAATAAACAATTACAGATATCATACTGTTAAGAAAAAAAAAAGGGTGTTCCATCCTAAATTTAGGAATTGTGCATGACGATAGAAGCTCAGTGTAAATGGCAGGAGATTAAATCTATCTTTGAAATACACCTACGTTATAAGTTGATGATATGTCATAGAAATGTTGAAATAATTTTTAAAAATTTACTAACCGTAATGGCTCTCGGCTGTGACCTCTGCGCCATCAGGTAATCAATTATAAAAATTATTCATTGTTTACCTTTTTTCGTAACCGTGTTTAATTAATAGTATGGTAATTTAAAAAAAAAAAAAAAAACAAAAAAAAAAAACGTTTCGCATTAAAATTTAATAATTAAAGTATGAATCAACAAAAAATCCTTCTCATAATAGTTATTTACAAATCGCGTGTAACATATTAAGAAGTAAAAACAAATATAAAATTCCGAAAAAACGCGACAGCGCTAATGCTCAGTGGAATACAAGTGATACTATCAACTTAAGACGTAAGTATATTTCAATTCTTCAAAGAGAGAAGCACCCGTATCGTGCTAGACTCCGAGGAGTAAAAATTAAAACGTTATAATATATTGGCTCCTCCTTGTTTCTTATGTTGCTGTTCGCTTATTGCTATTCACTTAGGATACGAGTGTATATCCGGTTTTACATTAAACACTAAATGTTGACATAAATATTGGAGAATGTTTTATTTACTTATCCGTAATGCCAGAGCAAAAAATTCTACTCATAAATATAACAGAATTTTGAAGAAAAATATATATATATATATATTTTCTACAAATTTGACTGACGGAGAAAAAGGTTTCTATTCGAAATGATGATTAAAAATGTACCGTTTTAAGAATCATTTGCGACTTCAAAAAGGAACATAATTACAAACGATTTCTATTTTCATTAACAAATGTTTGGGTCACTGATTTTAATGAAATTTTGCAAATCAATAAAAGACTTTGTGAGTATATCAAAACATCAGAATGCAACTTTTTGATTTATGCGAGAAATTTAAATATTTATAAATCGTATATGCCGGATGATAATTTTTTTTTTTTTTATAAGAAGCGCAACTAAATACATGAATACATGAGCAGAATCCATAAATGATATACGTTATATTAATAACAACAAATAAATTTTGTCGCAAAATAAAAACTAAAAAAAAAAAAAAAAAAAAGGAAAAACTCATTATAAACACCGATCAGTTTAAATTGCCAATTTCAGCCTGTGTATAATAAAGTTATATATCTACATGTACTGCTAAAATTATTCCTCCAAAATACACTTCAATTTGTCAACCTTGTAAGACTTTTCCTTTTAGAAACAAATTATAAATTTAATTTGAAAGATTCGAAATTGTGTGTTCATTGCTGATACAAAACCAACACAAAGTAGCATCTCTCAAGAATGCTATAAAAATTCATTCTCTTGTACGCCATCAAGAACCACCATGTATTTCTTCTCTCTCTGCAATATTAAAGAATGCACGGCTTTCTTCTAAACTTCCAGAAAAACGTGAAACATTTTTAGACGAAAACGAAATTAGTTTTTCACGTATAAAACTGAAAAACGTGCGCTTAATAAAATTCCTTTTTACATGTTGTAGGAAATGCTCTACATCAACTATATTGCTTTATCTATTTTTATGATTTACGTCCTACTAAATAGTGTAAATGAAAATTAAATTTACAGAACGTTAATTAAATTTAATATTCGTAATATTTAATAATTGTACTTTATGAAACGTTAGTGATACATTTTTTTGTTTTCATATTTCATTTAAAAATAATAATATAAATGATGCATTTAGATTTTTGTTACCTTTTTAAATTTTAATTTTTTCACAACCCTTTATCGTTATTCGATAACTTTTAAGTTCTCGAAGAATTTTACAAATTTTCGAAGGTAACTAAATGTAATTTGAAAACTTCTTTCGTGAATTTTTTATTAAAAACGCTATTCGATGATATACATGGCGTATAAAAATTTAAATTTCATGCGCAAATCAAAAAGTTGCATTCCAACATTTAATGATTTTTTATCGGTGGGGGGGGGGGAAATTTCAGCGAAATCGGGGACCCGAATGTTGTGATATATCCTTGTAAGAACAAATTATGTTTTAATTTTGGTTCGCATTTTTTTCAAAATTCACAAATCTTACGAAGACACGTTACACAAACTGATATCGTGGCAACAATATTTACCGCAAATAATAACGCCGGAAGCTATAAAAAATTAATTGCAATAACACACCGTAAATAGATGAGAAGCTTTTCTACTTATCGTTCCATTCATTCTTGTATTGTCTGTCTCGTTCAAGCTAATATCACGTACATGTCGATGCACTAATTTTAGGAATTTATGTCATTTCAAAGGAATGCTGTAAGGCAACAATTGGCAACTTGCTACGATGGAGTTTCAATGAAAGTCATAGAGGAACCAGTTTCAGTAATCCATATTCAATAAACAGTAGTTGACTTCATCAGAGAGATCGGTTTCTTTCATCCAGACAACACCGGTGTTCTCGATCAAGTACTGAACCCGGTTTGATGGCAGATCAAAACTTAGACACTCAGCGCTGTGCCATTAAATTTCAACGGGCCTACAAAAGTGAAAATACGAGAGGCTAAAATCGTTAGAAGACAATTAGCAAGAACCGAGTACGAGAGATTTAAGATTTATCGCTGTGCACAATCGCATTATTGCATTCATCCGGAAACTAGTTTACACTCGATACGACAATAAGGTGTAACAAATTAAATTATATTCGGTCCCATAACAACCTGTAAAATGTTAATCAGTTGATACAATTAACCGTGATGTAACTATTATAGTTTTAATTTACTGATTTCAAAGTAACAAAACCCGAAATGATAAAGACGCAAGCTACTAAACTAAAGTTTAATTATACAGATAAAATCAGGAAGGAAGTCTCGACGAAACAACAAAGTTAGAAAAAAATCTTTAAACCTTCAGACGTTTATGCGCACCTAGTGGAGGAAATAGGAACAACAGGTTATCCAAGCCCCTGCCGTATTTTACTCTACAAGCAGGAAGGACGAATGTCGGATGCTGTGATCAGTTTATACAAAGAGCTACTCAAGCGATGTAAGGTAAAACAGTAAGAATTCGGCAAGAAAGAATTGACCAGTGCACAACACGTTTACACTGAAATACGATAAAATAAAATAATAATAAATAATAAATAAAAATTAATCAATGGAGAGAGTGTAAGGGCACGTACGCATGGGAACTAGTTTTTGGCGAAGGTTAATGGCTCATAAGAGAAGGAAACGAGCGATCGCAGATTAGGGCGAAAAATGGGAATCAGTTGATATCGATAGCGGGAGAGGGGAGTTCATTTTTCGCTTCGCAATAAGTACATAATTAGAGGAATTTACGTACTTGGGAAAGTGCAAGCAGTAATTTTATAATCTACGTCGGACTACTACATTTTATTCTTAGCCTCAAAATCAGCCAGTTTCTAACTTGTTGCTAGTTTACCTGTTCTGATAATTTAATTTTAATTGTATTCTAAATTTTTATATTCTTTCCTTTAATGAAACTATATAGCGCCACTGTCTCTTCACTTAGTGAATTACAAAAACTATCCCCGTGCGACATAGTGACTGTATGGAGGGTACCAATCTTTTCACAATTACGTCATAAAGCTTATCTCTCCCAGAGTTATTTATCTCACAGTTCGAAATTATGCGCTCAATACAACCCTTCAGTTTACCGCAGTCGTACAACGCTGAACTTACTAAAAGCCAAACTTTTTCATCATCTGCGAAATCGGCAAATGTACGAAACGCAGCATATAATCTTATGAACATATAATCGTAGCAGAACTGCACAAAAAAACACGGTAAATGTCAAAAAAAAAACAAAAAAAAAAAAAAACTATGTATAAAGAATACATCTGAACCACAGAGAAATTAAATTCTGAACCAGATATGCCAAACTGCAAAGTATACGCAAAACTGCAGATTTCAAGCGGCAACGCTAATTTTTTTTACACAGAATTATTATTCTTCCAATCTTAAGCCTAGAAAAAAAGAAAAAATACATAACAAAGAGTGGCCGAACTGCAAAAAATATATGAAAAAGGAAGTAGTAATATTATTTATTAATAATACTCCAGGCTTGTAGTTAAATTTAGAGAAGCTCCCGGAATTCGGGTTGCAGGCAAAGACGTATGCGGTTGACTGAAGAAAGATTAAAACCACAACATTTGGAATTGTGGTAAAATTCTGTTGTAGGGTTGTAAAAATAGAATTTATCCAAAAATACCGCTAAGCTATCCAGCGCAAAAAGATTAGGGAATTACAAAGCAAACAGTAGTAAGACAACACTGTCTCAGAATAACTAAATAAACAAAATTCCTCTTCGAAATAGGACGGTTTCATTTAGTAGAATGGAATATTTTTACCGACAAAGAAGATTTTTTCTAAAGAAGAAAATACACCGCTCTAGCATTTGAATTGACTCATCCGAACAAATATCTTGTGTTAAAGTGAAATAAAAAATTAGTGTTAAAAATTTGAAACTTCCATATAGAGAAGTATTAGAAATACAATTAAAATTATTTTCGGTAAACATTAATTTAATCAAATTATTTGACCGACATTTCGCATAGCCTAAGTATTATCAAAATTAATATTGATTTTATTAGCATGTTATTAACAGAAAATAATTTAATATTTTATTTCTAATGTAAAAAAACACGTGCACAAATGTATATATATATATATATATATATATATATATATATATTAGTGCTCGTACATTGGTCGAAATTCGACCATAAGTGTTATTAAAAATTTGAGGAAAATATGTAAGAGTTTACATATTTTCAAAAAAAAATTTTCTACTTTTATACATTCGTTCATTGTATTTTTTTTTTTCTGGTCTGGCTGTGACTACCATTTGACCACTAACCGCTCATTATTAATTAAATCATTCTACTTTTTATTTAATCAGTTCATTTCTCATTTTTAAATTTGTCTATTTTCTTTTTAGCCGTCGCTGGGAATCAAACTCTTGACCACTATCTCAGCAATCAAGAGCTAGACTATCGCGACGGCTATTGTATTATCTAAGACCATACACACGTTTATATGTACTTACAATACAAAACTGTTCAATACCACTATAATTGAATAAAAAATAAATTCAATAAAATAACTGAAAATCACAATTTAAAAACAATCATTTATTGATATTAAATGACACCTTAAGATTTAGTACACTGTAAAAAATCCAATAATGATGATTATTAAGAAAAATTAAAACATTTTAATAAGAACAGATTTACTGGCTATAGCGATTTCTTTTTTCATTTTTTTTTTTTTACTGATAATAATAAAGATCGGCAATAGTTACTAAACAAAAAAAAAAAAAAAAAATAATTAATTAATTAACAAACAGAGGAGAAAAAGGTACTGTTTTGTCTATATCTAGTACCTGGCGCACCGAGCAATTGCTGGGCTCATAAAATCATGCCGTTCTCAGAAATAAATATTGAATATAAACTATTTTCTCAACTTTATTTTAATCTTATACATATTCACAAAAAATAAAATATTTTAAAACTAATTTATGAACATTATGAGTAACATTATCTCTTTAAGCTGTCGTTCATCACATCTCAAAAAAGATGACAAAAAGCATGAAAAAACGCTAGTGGACTAAAAGATGACAAAAAAAAGATCATACACGGTGTAACTTGGCCAAAAATCTCGCGGAAACCCCCTTAATTAAATTGGGGAAAACGAATTTGCCTTGACAGACCACGCCGGTTAATACGTAAAATAAAATACACACCGTCAAATATTCAAATATGAGAAATTTCTAAAAAAAAAAAGGAAGATTCACCTCTTCGTTCTCATTTTGCACATTTCAAATATTTACACTCGTTTTCCTCTGGTTTAAATAAAAAATTTTCAAACTACATTCGTTATTCCTATTTCCTCTAATGCGTTTACGAGTATTTTATGATTAAATGTTTCACAAATGCTCTGGTAAGATCTATAAACGTTATCAATACCTTCTTTCCCTCTTCAAAGTTGTCTCTTATTTTTTCGCTAGGTCCAAAAATAACGTCTTTTATACGTTTCTTTAGAAACAGATTTTTACCCCCTTTTCACTATTTCGAGATTTCCAAAAAACTTTCTTAGTCTATATCGTATAATATTCACTTAAAATTCCAATTATCTGATGTTAATAGTTTTGACTGTAGGGTGATTTTTAATTTTTTAAAAATCGATTTACTAAATTTTATCCCTTTTTCACCACCAGAAAGAAAATCCGATGAGTAAAAATACATTATTAAGCTTCGGTGAATTTTTAGCCTCTTAAACTTAATTTCAGTGATATGACAATATATATAGTAAATATTTACTTGCGGCCGCCTTGAATGGTTAACTATTTGCCTTTATTTCACGTGACTAGAATTTAATGAAACATTAGTTATTGGCATACTAATTATGATTACCTCTTTTCACTCGGACACATTAAAACCAGCACTGCTCACCTCGCGATGAAACACGGACAATAATCTTCTTCAGAAATAACCCTAATTACTACGAAAACTACACCAAATTCTGTCTAGTAAAAGATTAAGACTTTCATTAATACATGTACATAATACAAGCTGAACAACCCGCGGCTTCATCTGCACAACCCGTCTAAATATTTAATATTCTTTTCTTTTTTTTTTCACATAGCAGAGTGTATTTTTTACTAAAAATGTATTTCTTACATTCAGTTTTCTTTTATTTTTGGCACATTAGTAACATAATAATTAAAACAAACTATCAATAGAGCCCAAGACAACAAATAGTTAACGAAAATGTAAGATATGAATACGAATATCATCAGTAACGGAAACTTCTGCTGTAGGGTTCTTTAATAACATTCGTATGTACTTATAGAATCAATGTTTTATTAAACATTATTAGTAATATAAAACGTAATTAAATGTCGTAAAATTTTTAAAAAAAAATGATTTATAATGTAACGTTTTTACCTTGAAACAGCAGTGAAGTTGAAATTTTTGATTAGCTAATAATTAATTATTTATTTGGCATATTATTGAAGTCAAGTGTGAATCCAAATTATGGAAAACTTACTGAAATCTGTGCTGCCTGTGCGCTTTGCCCACAACTCTTTATCATTAACTATAAGGATGATCCACATATCACTAACACTGTAAACTTTTTTACAATTTATTTCGTATTGTTATTATTAACATTTGTCATATTTATTAACTTTGCTATACATGCGTATCTGTACGTTTCATTATCACTTTCATATTTTTATTTATTCATTTCTTTTTTCTCTTTTCATGAAGTGATAATTTTCTTTTCTTTTTTTCTCTAAATGTCAGCTTAATTATTTCAACTCATAGTACGCATACAACCTTAACTACTGATAGTATCAGGGACTATTTTTTTTTTTTTTTTTGGTTCCCCATTTCGGATGTTCCCGATGGGACAAGTTTATTAATAGATCCGTGTACAAATATATATTTAGTGTACTTAATATAATATGGATTATCTTTATAACTGAAATCATAAAGTTTGTGTGTGGAGTATAATGGGTGCTTAAAAATTTTATTTTTAAAATATAGTGTATAACGAGTTTGATAATAGTATTAAAAATGTTTATATGAAATTGCATCGGTGATGTAGCACTTACAATTACTACCAGTTACAATTAATCTTATATAAAAGAATAGGTAGAATAGTTACTGTTTATATACAAGATGAATTTGTTATTCGTTATAACGTATAAAGTAAAATAAAATAGCAATATAAAAATACAATTAAGTTTACTCATTCATGTTCATCAGAGTATCAGGGACTATGTTTTCCATCCCTGTTATTGTTGACATTTTTAGTACACTTCGCAGGAAGTTTTTACAAGCATTATTTATTTTAAGATTTTTGTTACACTTTTTTTTTTTTTCATTTCGCACTACTGATTAAATTTGTTCTTGCGCAACTCCTTTTAAGTTACAGAAAGCTATGCTCCTTTATACACAATTGAAAAAGATAAATAAATAAATAAATAAATAAATAAATTTGTCCTTCCAGAGGTTACCTGGCGGGACCCGGAAAAAAAAATGAATATTTTTATGCATTAATTCAGTATTATGTGAAAGTTGTTACCCACGTATTCGACTGTAAATTTTACATTTTTCGCTTGAAATATTTATTAGAGTAAACTGAGCATCAATGCTGCCCACTGCTTTCAATCATCTGTTCTTTATTCCTTCTTCACCATTTCAATTCCTTCATACCATTCATTTTTATCGTCTGCTTCGCTGGACTTTAAATGCAAACAATTTTTATTTTTATTTATTTTTTTATTATTTTTTTTTGTACCTTCTTTAGAGAAATATTTATTAATCGATCGAGCATTCCCGTTACTTTTTTCACCATTAAAATCACCTGTTTTTATTCTTTTTTCTCTATTTCATTTTTCTCATAACATTCACTTATTATATAAACTGCTCATCTGCTTGCCTATTCGCTTCCTTGAGCCAAGCGTAAATAATTTTTATTTTATTTTTTTTTTAATTTATAGATTTAGGTGAAGAAAAGTTCATAAATATTTATTTAAAGCTGCTTGGAATATTATAAATGAAAAAATTGGTTGACCGTCTATTTTTTTTATGCGACTAATAATTTAATTATCTATTAAAAATATTAATTAAAAATATTAATTAAAAATAAACTTGTTCTGACTTTTTTATTTAGAAATCCGTTATCTGTACAACATTGTGACCACTGAAAACAATATACTGTTCGTCCCTCTTTTTGATACAACGCAATGAATCAGAGCCTAAAGCCCACCGCATACTGACGCCACACATCGCACATGCACATCCCACTCAGATTTTATTCTATAAAACATGTATTTAAATGGAATACCCCGTATTGAACCCAGCCAACACCCAATCCCATGCATAGATCGCCTGTACGAAGAACATAGTTTCCGTGGTGCGTTGGTTGGTTTGAACTTTTTAACTGTTAAAAGTTTTCATTTATTCGTTACGTTTCACACGCTTTGTATACAAAAACGTTGGCGTGTGCTGCGCGTGTTATGCGTGGGCTGGGTTCAACATGCGGCGAACTTAAAGCCTGCCTCGATAAGAACTCTAATTAATTAAAAAAAACTTAATCGAAATTCAGCCAGTAATTTTCGAGATTAGCGTTGACAGACAAACATTTTCCAACTTTAATTTATACATATGTAGTAGTGCCCGATGATCGAGCACGAACCGACAGATCAATCAATTTATTCGTAAGTTTCGCAAACATTTAAAAATGAAACAACAATGTACACGCAATACAAAAATTACAATTGCATGCGGTATCCCCTGTTTTTCAAATTTCGAATGTGCACTCTTTAATTCACTTAATATTTAAAATCTCCACGTAAATATCGTAAATAAATTTACTTCATCGTGAAATTTCAATTTATATTTCATAAATTAATAAATTCGCAACATTACGCCGAACATAAATAAGAAAAGTATCATAAAAACTATATAGAAAGCACATAAATCACATTAAAAATATTAAAAAAACATCGACTGGTTTCGACGAATTACCGTCATTATCAAGATGTTAGTCAATTATTACAATTAAAACTTATTTGGCTTTTAATTTAGTTAGTATAAAAATTATTATTTAGATGACTATCGATATTAATTTAATTATAATTTTATTGTATAAAGTGGATTATTCTCGGGTAATTGTATATTCATATTTTCATATTTAAATTTATTAATATAATATTTTTCCGCTCTAGTTGGTATTATTTTGAATAATTTTCAATATAATAATATCTTTTTTTAATTAATGTCGTAAGTAATATTATGTTTCGTTTTAATCATATGCTCAGCAACTATCGACTTTTCCATATGTTTATTATTAAGGTTCTCCTTGTACCTTGTATTAAATGAACGTTTTGTCTGGCCAATACAGACTTTTTCGTATGTTGCGCAAGTAAACATACGCATACCGGGTTTATTACAATTATTATTATCATTATATATATATATATATATATATATATATATATATATATCATTATCAGAGCCCATACTGGTCGAATTGAGTAACCTATTGAAATTATTAAAATTTCCTAATTTATTGTATAATTTATTACTAGGTTTAAAGTCTATGTTATAGTTGTTAGATGTTAAATTATTTGTTATTGCATAGATATAATTATTAATATAAGTAAATTTTAGCCAATTGTATAATGAAATTGTATAAGCATTTACATTCACACGAATTCGGCTGATCTCAATTTCCCAAATTGTCAGAGGTAAGGCATTCGGTAATATAAGATTAATGAATTTCCTCCTTTCCCGCTCATATTCTATACAGTACCACACCAAATGCTCAAGTCTCCCAATTTCCCCACAACAATTCCCGTTATTTAATATACTTAATTAGCATGGTTTGTCCAGGCTCCGACAATGCCTTACCCTTAATCTACTTATATTATGTGTTGTGTAATCTCTCTTTACCCGACCGTCGGAGAGGCATGCTCGTCGTTGAATAGTGTAGTTTACCATGTAGTATCTTCTCTGTTTTTGATTACTTATTTCTTTATATTCCACCTTCCATCTTTTTCATACATACTATTCTTTATTTCTATAATATACTCTTCCTAATTCAATTTAATGAGTCTTGTTCTACTAATGCTTTATATGCTAAGCAAATCGGCCACCAAAAAGGTCACTACTGCCCTAAAACAAATTGCTTCCAATAATCAATACAATCCTAACTTAATAAACAACATGATTTCCAAAATTAAATGAAAATATAAATATAAAAATAATACTACTAATAATATTAAAAATACTAATTGACTAAAATTTACTTATATTAATGATTAAATCTGTGCTATAACAAATAATTTAACATCTAACAACTATAACATAGCCTTTAAAACTAATAATAAATTATACAATAAATTAGGAAATTTTAATAATTTCAATAGGTTACTCGATTCGGCCAGTGTGGGCTCTGATAATGATATGTATAATGATAATAATAATTGTAATAAACGAGGTATGCGTATGTTTACTTGCGCAACATACGAAAAAGTCTATATTGGCCAGACAAAACGTTTATTTAATATAAGGTTCAAGAAGAACCTTAATAATAAACATATGGAAAAGTTGATAGTTGCTGAGCATATGATTAAAACGAAACGTAATATTACTTACGACATTAATTAAAAAAGATATTATTATATTGAAAATTATTCAAGATAGATGTACGCAACCTCTTGAGGCAAGAGATGCGACCCCGACGTCGACGACGAATAACTATGTCGTACAATTGCTGAGATTCTTAGAATTCCGTATACATATTATAATGTACGGAATCCTAATAAGACGGTTCAGAAACGACAAAAATATTCAATTAAAATATGCAATAACCTATGAATTATAAACTTCAAAATTGGATCATAAATTCTAAGTAAAATTCTCTTTAAAACCATATCTATAATTTCAAGCTCACCGATCACCCCGGGGTGCCAAAAAACCCCGTCAAGAATGTATAACAATATGGAATATAAAACGACCTCAAAAATCACCCTTCAAAAATGTATAACTCATCACCAGATAAACCTATGAAAGCGGAATTCAAAATATAAAATAAAACGTAAAAGCTCTTCCATAAAAGAAAAAAAATTACGGTTAAATAAGTTATATAATAGACCTCCCTTCTGGACCCAAAAACAGCAAAAAAGTTATGTTCACGTAAGCAATAGCTCAAGTAAAAAAGGGTAGAGAAAACTAAAACGTGCCTCAAGCATATGTACAAAGGACCACTTTATAATTATAGCCGAGCTTACAACTTTCTACTTAGGTCTTTAAAACGCCGAAAGCTCGAAAGTTTTGAAAAAAATATTTTTTCCCCCGGGAATGTGATATATTATTGGAAAAAGCACTATTTGTGTGAAACCGTATTTCATTTTCTTAACGAAACTTTCGAAGTTGACGGAAAGTTCAAAAACGCATGAAAAATTAACTTCCTCTTTGCAGCGCGAAAAATCTGATTTCTTTGTTTTAACTTCAGTATTATATAAATGTAAATTATAGTTATGTTTAACTTAACATACGGAATAACCTTGAGCGCATGAAACATCACGCTTAACTGGACTAGTTCAAAATAAAAGACGGGGAAGAATAAGGTAGTCAATTTTTTAGAAGAAAAAAGATTGGTGGTTAAAGGAAGCCTGCCCCCTTACGGGACCTGAGGGACAGGGTTTTATATATGCATGTGTATGCGTCGCGTACACGCAGTTATATACACTAATCGATAGATATATCGCTGAAATAAATTTGAATTAAAATGTGTTGATAATTGTATAGAAACCTTCTTCACAATTCTCTTCAAACTTTACCTCGATAATAAACATGCGCATACCTACTGCGTGAAACCATCCTTGTAAATTCTCGCTCGGGGTTAACATTATTCGATGATAAATTACACGTTTCGTTTTCTGTGGCAACTTTACATTAAACAGAATAACATACGAAGTTTGTCATTAATTTCAACATCGACCCGACAACACATCTAAGGCACTCAGAAATGAACACACAATTAATTAATAGCGAAGGAAAAAAAATGTTTAAAAAAGGATTTAAAAAAAAATGTTTAAAAAAGGATTTAAAAAAAAATGTTTTAAAAAGGATTTAAAAAAATGTTTAGAAAAGGACGATGTATTAGCGAAAATATTAAATTTTTGTTTATAGCAAGCTGAGTTGAATAACCAGACGTTGAACTTACAGCCAGACGATAAAAAGCTGTACCGGCAAATCGTTCCTTCTGGCTGTTTTACGTCGAGCAATTTATCTTGAATGCTTCTGCAGCCGCGGTCGTCAAAGGAGCTTTTTATTAAAGAGTTTTCGTTTGTAGTTGTGAAAATAAGCTAAGACGCTACATAAAAACGAATTCTCTTAACCGAAGCATAACGGCAAAATAAGTTTTCAAATGGCACCATCGGAACCGAACGGTTTTATAGCGTACCCGAAATCGCCATGCTAAGAACTCATTTAAAGTGCGGCCACGTTTTCAGCTTTTAACAGTAAACAGGGTGGGGGCTTTTAATGAAAGTTCCACGAGTTAATTACGCATGCAACAAACAGATAGCGCCCGTGTCGCGAAATACAAAATATTAATAAATTAAAATTAATTGAAAACGAAAAACTGAAAATCTACAAACTGGCTGACGGTAAATTAGAATGAAATAAAGATGCGGAAGAACAGATACCAATGTTCTCGGTTAAATCGTGCATCATTTTCTATAACAGCCTAAGGTCGATATAAAATAAGCTTAGACGGAAATAATAATTTTAGTTAAAAAAGACATCAGAATGTCAGGCACGACCGAATGCTACATCCCAGAAGACGGAAAAGTATGTTTCTCTCGAAGCAGATGAAATGGACATCGAAAATTATATAAAGCAACTGCAGTTTGAATAAAAGACAAATTGGTGATTTGTAATTACTTTTCATTTTCTTATTTAGCGTACCTTGGATAAAGCGATACATCTTATTTTTAGCGCGCGGAGGAACATTAATCGGAGCATTAACTGCGGGCAAAATGTAATATCAGAAAAAAGTAAACTCCCAGCATAGAAACGACATGAATGAAAAATTAAAACCGCACGTGCCAAAAGATAAATTTTATTGTACGTCCCTTGAGGTCATGCAAAACATCTTCAAATAGTCTTTCACACTGATAAAAATTATTAAAACAATAAATTACAGGTTTCGCTTTGTTTTATGGTGGTAATTCAATAATTTATTAAACGAAGAATTTAGTACGTACCCCGTCACAACCGCCGAGCAGAATATTGATTTATATTTTTTTGAACTTCTAGCGATGAGTAAAAGGGTGTATGTATGTATGTGGATAAAATCATTCTCGTCTCCTCTTTTGTAGAACATTAGTTTTTTTTATTTTCATCAAATTCCTGAAAAATAATAACACTCATTACGAACACGGCTCCCCCAGGGAACTATAATTGATCAATTGACTAGACCAGATAAAAAAATAAAAATAAATACTTTATTCCACAAAAAAAAATCGACGTAAGAAAGACTGTATACGAAAAATGCAGTAACATTAGGTCACGACAATATAAACGTTACAACATCGAGCGACAACCGAATTTCAAACAAGAAACAAACGAATTTTTATTCCAGTAAATTGATTTCGAGTAACGGAATTCTACATAAGTCGTTCGCCGCAATTCTCTGCTCGATCTAACCGACGCGCAACCACCGCGAATAAACCAAACAAAAGACGATACCACAGATACCGGAATACTTGCTAAATTGTATTTTCAGAATTTGATATGAAAACAAAATTTTACGTAATTTGTATCCTTACATGTTAATATGTTATTCAGTTAATAACATAGAACATAGTTGAAGTATTTTTTCCCTTGGGCACCACGGCAACAAAGGATGTTTAAGTAGTATCTCAAACATCCAGAAGAGAAATAAGTTACAAAAAGTAATAGGGACTATACTGGTTTGAGGTTGAAGAAAGGAAAGTAGCCAGAAAAGAATAACAGATGAAGATCGAAAAACAAAAACGTGGTGGTCGTTATAAGGATTGGGACAAGGCTCAAAAGATCATAGCGAAAGGTCACACGTTCCGGGAAATTAAAGGGTATTCTCGTGTAGAACATGATCGGCATCACAGATGAAATCCGAAATCAACGGAATCAATATAAAGGTTACAAAACAAGGGCAAAATGGAAAATAGAAGCTGAAAGCAGACTGTAATTCAAACGGAGACTGGTGAAAATGAAAATTACTGAACCGCCCGAAGAGGGTTGGAAAAGAAGGAATAGGAATAAACCCAAAAATTATAGTTACGAATGGTGCGGGAAGGAGAGCGAAAGGTTGAGCTTGGATCCTATTTGAAACAAAAGTGAAATATTAATTCCATTGCAAAAATCATCGCATTAATGTCGATCCCATGGTGAAAATGAATTGATCGAAAAATTTGCATCAAATGGCTTTAAAAAAAATTACTGCAAAAATAACATGTTAAAAAAAAATGAAAAGTCAATCAACATCGACATCCTACGATGGATGGGTGTACATTTAAGAATATACATGTTTTCCATTTTTTTTTTTTTTTGTTATATTTAAAATTATAAATGTTGTAATCTATTTTCGCTAAATCTCGGCATGAATTCATTACGCTGGTATTTTTGTGCCTATATGGAAAACCTAGCAGTTACAGTACTTATCACACACTACCTGATTTATTAAACAAAAAGAATTATCATAACTATTACTGCCGCTACTATTATTTATTTAACGTCTACATCATTTTTAAACCAAGAAACACCGGACATGGCAGCTAGCATGTGCGTATAATATACACGAGAATATGTGGGGACGTCTACACGTATATACATACATACATATATACGTATATACATATATACATATATACATATACATATATATATATATATATATATATATATAAGTATATAAAAGAATACAGTTATTTTTAATGCGCCAAAATCGACAAAAAAAAACGAATGACTTTTAATTAACAAAAACTCGAATTTTTATTTTTTTGACTGCCCGATTTATCAGAGATTACTTCTGAAAAACCTCGATTTATTCATTTGTTTCGCACGATTAAAAAATCGTTCACCGCCAACCCGATTAAGTTCTGGCTAAAATAATAAAGAGTCACAAAAGAGAATCACTAGTGTTCCCGTGACAACGCTGTCAGCTAGGGCCGCGTATCGTTATGATATTAATGACAATAATTCCTGGAAAACGATAAAATATCGTGAAGACAATAACGGTTACTGGCGCAAAGTGGTTACTGAACCGCTCAACGACCAACAACTCGCATGGTTGCCTTCGGTGGTCTGGTGATTAATTACAGTTGCTGCAAAATGTTTTTATTCTCTTTTGTTTTTTATTTTACGTTATTTAATTGTTCACTTTTTTTTTGGGGGGGGGGGCCTACGTTTGACATAGATTCACCGATCGGAACGGTAATAAAATCGAAATGAACAAAGCACATTTTAACGAAAAACACAAAATAACCAGTCGACGGGGTTCGTGCCAGAAGTCCTGTACTGGTTTATCAGAAAACAGCAACGAGGTATTATTTTAATACAAATCAAACGCGGAACAAATGATAACAAAGTAAAACCTAGTTCGTCAAGAATTATAATAGTCGAAATAATTTTTAATGATTATTAAGAATCGAGTTTTTTGAATTTTTAATTGGAGCGGATTTAATTTTAGCATTTAAATACAGATGGAAAAAAACAAAAAATTTAAGGGCGATCATTTTAAACTAGTAATTTATCGTCGGGTCCAAAACTCACTCTATTCTTGCACTCCCCTCTCTCAATATAGTTCCTTTGTTGGCCTTGTTTATCTCCTCAATTTCTAATCTTTTCCTTATATAAGGTACATTTCCTTGCGTTGAGTAAGTTCCACTGTTGACGTGCCAAAAAAAAAAAAAAAAAAAAAAAAAAAAAACACTAAATCGAAACTATTAAGAGATAGGAATACTTTCAAAATATATGCTCTGGAACAGCTCCCGAAGTGGGTTCAACGAGAAAATCATCATGGTTGCCTTCCAACTGAAAAAAACCGGGAGAATAAGCCGAACAATTTTCGTAAAACGGGAAAGAAATTTTTTTTTTTTTTTTGAAACTTAGAATTACATTTTACGTTGAAATATTAAATCGAATTTGTATTATTTTTGTTAAAATTAAAATCTGAAAATAAAGTGGCTATTCATTTCCAGAAACTATTACTCGTTCATTTCAAATAAAATTGATGCCGATCTGACTTTTATAATAATTGATCATTCGATGTTTTGTAATTATGAAAAAAATTTGTAACATGGTAGGTTTATTTTTTGTCTAATTTGGAAATGTGATTTTCTAATAGCGTTTGAATATCCCCCTTTTATAACTGCATATAGGTGCGAAACGGGCTTTTCAGCTTATGACGGAGCAAATTGGATGCTACTTCGGATATACGCATACAACTGTCAGACATTAAACCAAATTTTAAAACCATTATTAGTAAAACAGTGAAACAATTTCATTCTTCACATTAATTTGTTTAAAATTTGTTATTAAACAACTTTTATTTACATATTTGAAATTTCGATATCTTTTATTATAAGTTAATAGAATGTGGAATTGCGGTGAAAGTTGTAATTAAAAAGAAAACAATCAAATTTGTTTACATAGGAACAATTACAATAAAGTTTCCATTTGGTACCGAGGGTTCCATAAAATAAAATTGATTTTATAAAAGTTCCGCGATCATAAAAGTTTGGGAACCGCTGCTCTAGAATATTTCTGAATAACCTAACATTAAACCTAGGCCCATGTGCTGCAATAACCATTGCAGTTAAAAATGGTGCATGGGCGCCACCAGGAAAAAAAAAAAAAAAAAAAAAAAACCTATGCACAACACGCCTAATTTACGAAAAATATAATACACAATCAGATAAAAGAGACGAATGATTTGACATGTATATATTTTTTTTTTAACATTGCACTAACGATAGCTCAAAAAAAAGTTACAGTTAAAACTCACACAAAACGAATAAAAATTTTATACAAAATTTTAGAAATAATAATAAAGAAGATAATAGAAATCACAATATACAATTATTAAAATTTAAATAACAACATTAAACTCACGAAGAAAATTTTGAAAAGAATAATGCACTTAATAAAACTTTCTCGAAAAATATAAACAACGTAACATTGTGGAAACGAACAAACCGTTTTTTTTTTCATATGTAAAATCGTAAGTTCAGTCTAGACTTAGGAAATTATATTTAATTAGTCTTATTTCATAAGTTGTAATCAGTTATGTACAGTTTCCAATCATTAACAGTTTAGTCATTAATTTTTTAATTTAATTTACACACGATCTATCGGCTAAATACATTTTTATGATTACTGATTACTTATGTAACCATATCCTAATATTTCAAGGAGTTTAATTGGTTTTTTCCGTTTAACTGTTTTTCAGTAATCGTTTTTTTTTTTATGACTGACGTAGTTCGCTAAAATCATTAACTCTCACCTATCCCATAAAAAAAAAAGTTTCTGAATTGAAACTATAGTTCTTAAAGCGGGAAATCATAATAAGTTGAGTTCATTAATTTATTCGGAATTTCAAACATATACTTTTTAGCAAATATTCAAAATACCACCAAAGTATCAATAAATAAGCAGCGTTTCGTTGACGTTCGTCTATTTATTTTAAATCCAATTTATACTTACCCAAAATAGTTATACAAAAAGAAACAAATCGTAAATTACAGTCGAATATTATTATTTTTATTTTATATTATACTTTACTTCGAGCGTGCAATGTACAACTTTCCGCGTAGAAAATATGAATTTTCTGAAAGTTTTTGCAATAGCCTATTTTTTTCGGTCCTAAGAAGCAATGAAATCGCAAAGTTTTGGAGCATTCGTTGTCGAGTAGTATTTTAGGGAATCATGAACATGGGGACAATAATTAATTTATATATTTAAATATTATTTGACAGCTGATCAACCAATATTACATATGCATGTATGTGTATATATATATATATATGCATATATACTCTGTGCTTCAGACCTAGCCCAGGGCAAGCCCTTTGGACTTCCAGGGGTTAGTTCTTCTATAATGCTTAAAGAAGAGTTGTTTAAATTTGCTACACTATTATTATGGTAAATAAATTTATTATACTAAAATGTTTCCTTTAACCATCAATAGCTATTATTTTATTATCATAAAAATATAAAATATAGACTTTTTAAAACGTAACATAAAAGCGTTACATATTTTATATCCATATTACCGTCGGCTATAAGAGTGGTGTTGTTGTCATTACTAGAAATTACATTCAAATAAAAGATCATCAATTCCGGATCAATAAATAGCTAACAATACGAACAGAAAACATATTATTTAAATTATATTACCGACATATATCTTGGTAAGAAACTACATACATATATTCATGGTAAACTGGATTAAGTTTAATTTAAAAAATTAATACTTTCGGAAACGTTAGTATTTATTATAGTATTCTCAAAATAACGTTTCTTAAACACGATGCGAATTCCTATCATATTATTTTTAAGGCACTATCGAAATATTTAAGTTCCCGAAAATAAATGATAAAAGATACGTACTGGGAACCGGTTTTTTTCAATTAAAATGCCTGCGTAAAATTTGGATAATAGACGAACATGGGAAATACTAGTACGCAAACTGTTCTATTAATTAGTACAAGTTTTGTATAAATTAAAAATTTAACGTTATCATAAAACTTTTCTTTCTTCTGTTATTTATTCGAAATTTTCAAAGCCTCCTGAGGGAAACATTACGAAGCTCGGGTTAAGAACCGGGACGCTAAAATTATTAATTAAGACAAATAATCTTCTTATGTATATCGTAGAATTTTTCATTATTTAACAATTCGTTTTGACTCGGTGAAATAAATTTCCTTGACTTATGCAATTTTCCAGACTTGATGAATCTAAAAAAACCGTACATAATTTCTAAATATTTTGAAAATGTTTTTTTTTTTTTTTTTTTTTTATCTTATCCCGGATACGGTTAAATGTCAAATCACCTAAAATTTTATTTCTCGTTAAAACATCAATAAATTTCGTTATCGTCTTAATCTTTTGTTTTTTCGATTATTAATAACACATTCAGTGAGCTATTTTAATATTTACATATATAAAGTAAATATGTACGTATAAACTTTTGCGATCATTTTTAAATACATCACGCGTCTATTTCTGAACCTTCTTCAACTTCTCTAACTTTCTGAAAATTTTCCTTGATTAATAAAATTCTTTGAATTTTTCTGCTTTTCTAGAAAGTATGACTACCCTCTGAATTTTAAAAGCCCTTCGTCAGATTGCGGGAAACCTGTTTTTATTTTTGAAATTCCTAATAGGAACGCATATTTATTGTTACATTCATGAAATTTGCCGTACTAACGAAACAACGTTGTAGTATTAATGTAAAAATATTTTCTATCGAACTAAAAATTTATAATATAGGTTGTTATCGTAACGATCGAAAAGGTAGGCAAGAGTTAGCTACAAACAAAAATCAATAAAGATGCTGTTTACATTAGCGATGAATAATAAAAATCACGTAATTTTCTGTAATCAATTAAGAAGAAAGTAATTTTCGGTATGGTCAGAAGGGCAACGTAAATTCTTCACACAGTCTTAAACCGTTCAAATTGAATCAACTTTAACTTTAATAAAAAGGACGGAAATAACAAATACATAAAAAAAAATATGAAAAAATGCACAAGTTAGTTTCCAGTAATTTATTGTGTTTGCAACCCGCGACGAATAATTTATTTAATTTTGTATCACTTGACTTCGGGGTTGGTTTCTCTTTGTTCTTTTTTTTTAATGTATCCTAATCCTAGACGAGTACGAGTTATTACAAACAATACTGATGGGCGCAGTAGAAGGTGCTCGTGGTGTTGGCCGTAGAAGGACGACATGGATTTCCAACATCCAAAAATGGATGGCTGTTACCGAGACAGGAAGACTTATTCATCTGGCACGAGACCGGAACGCATGGATCAAATTGGTGAAAGATGTGGGCGCCAACCTTCGATAGCGAAGAAGATAACAACTCAATATTAAAGTTAATATCTAAAAATATAAGTAAATTTTCGAAAAGCGTAATTAATTTATAAAATTCGTATTTGGTTCTTTACAGTATTTTAGATTTAGTAAAATTTCCCCGCTGTCCATCTTATCAGAGCATGGTTTTCGCGGATTAAAATTAATTGGAAGTTTCATAATTCTAGGATTTTACTAGCGGTTGTGGACATTAAAAATCCTGTTGTATTTGAAAAATCTACCTGTACAAGAAAAAAAGTAAGAAGAAGAACCATCAGAGTAAAAGCACTCCCCGAGGAGGAGAAAAAAAGGAAAAGGAAATGTTTGATTTTATAATAAAATTCAACTCATTACGAAATTTAAAATGAATACAACGCAGTAGAGGATAAAAAACGTAAAAAATCAAACAGAAGTGGTGGGGAACGATGATACTTTTTTTTTTTTTTTTTTTATTTCGGTGTAACTCAAAAACAGAACCAAATTCAATACCACTAATTAGAGAACGGTTTATACATTTACATCTACTTATACGTTTTTTTTTTCTTATGAATATACAAAGGTAAAAATTTGCTTTTAATCTCCGATAAGAGTATTAAAGGTCTATGTAACAATTTGAATTGTTCCAATACTTCTCTGCCTATTCTGCCGAAGTTCGTTAGTCTACACGTGAACTCAAAGAACAAATATATATGTACTAATGGTATTGATGGCACCTGTTCATCTACGTTTCTCCCACGACGATTTTTAATTTTTCCGTTTCATGCTTCTTGTCAAGCTAGACTTCTTTCTCTCACACTGTATAAATTATATTTGAATGTGAGTATGAATTATAACAGAACAGGTCGATTGAAAAAAAGGTCGCACGATTTTGTCCTCCTATGTCTACATAGCCTAATTATACACAAAAAAGCATACAAAAAAGATTAATGATTCTCCGCCTGTCAAAGAAGGTTTTTTAACAACGAAAAAGTACCAGATGTTCATGTTGTAATTCTATAGAAATGGCAGAGAGACATTTATTAGATGGTGCTGTTTTTGTTTTCATTTTGTAAAAAAATGAAGTATTTATTTCAAAAATTATACTTTAAGACTTAATGATTATAGCTGTAGTTTTAAAGAAAGTAACTTTCGTTGTAAATTATCAAACTGAATAAAATGCTTTTTTACAAAAAATAAATACCGATACTTGAAGATTTATTATACAAATTTAAAAATGCACTAAAAAGTAAAAAATAATTACTCCCGATAAGAAAATATATATATCAGAGTGATATAACACCTTAAGGGTGATATCGTAATTCTTATACAGCATTAATACTTATTAGAGTTGGAATTAAATTCATGTTAGGAACAATTTAATCAACATTTAATGCAGTTTTTAATTATTCCTTTAATATGAATTTGATGCCAACTCCAAAAAATTAATGTTGTATAAGAATTACGATATCACCCTTAAGGTGTTATATCACTCTGATATATATATTTTATCGGGAGTAATTACTTTTTTACTTTTTAGTGCATTTTTAAATTTTTATAATAAATCTTCAAGTATCGATATTTATTTTTTGTAAAAAAGCATTTTATTTTTTACTTTTTAGTGCATTTTTATTCAATTAAATTAAAACATTTATTTCCACGGTGTGAAAACACCAAAAGCTACATTTCCATGGTAATTTGGCAAATTTATAGTATTTTAAGTCAAAAATCTAATCCGACGCTGAAAACAATCATGAATGAAAAGCATCCAAAAAGCTTCAATCTCCCGCATTATTAAGGATAACTCAAAAACTATCGGTCGGGCCTTGATCAAATTTAAATGGGACCACATGACAAACGCCACCTTTCAAATAAAAGAAGAATCATCAAAATCGGTTCATCTAGAAGAAAGTACTGTGGTAACACACATTAAAAAAAAAAAAAACAAAAAAAAAACAGTCGAATTGAATACCTCCTCCTTTTTTGAAGTCGGTTAAAAATAAGTTTGTTTTCTCCATTCTATTTTAATTTTTTGTTGCAAACACGTATGTTTCTTCTATTATTCTTTAATTTTTAGATCAAAGGTGATATAATTCCTTCGTAAGTTTGCAGTTGCCCTAATAAATATAAATCTAATCCTATAAAATAATTTACAAGAAATTGCATAAAGTCTGCTGCGTCCAAAACAAAAAAAAACTTAATATTCAAAATAGTCGAAAAATGACCATGACGAAGAAAAATAAACAAACCTTGCACACTTACATCCGAAGAAAAAAAAATGAACAGACCATCAACAAAGTAATACTTCTAAACTGACAAAAAAAATGTATAAACTTAATATATATATATATATATATATATATATATATATATATATATATATATATATATATATCATTGACTACGTCACTTTTCGATCTAGTTTGGGTAACAATTTCTAATTAAAAGCGTTCCATCTAATAAATACAAAATTTGCACATGATCCCCTCACCGGGCACAGTCATTAATATATAATATAACATTCGAACTAGTTATGTAATGCGCTTAACCAGAAAGGTTATTGTGATACTGAACCACATTTAAATTAAGAATTAGGTTAGTTGTAGAAACTTTATATATCAATCTTCTGGCACTTGTTCTACAAAAACTTCGTTCACTAGTACAAATATTTTGTATGCACAAATAAAACTTTGTATAATCAATGCACCATTGCGTATATTATTACATTTTAAAAACTAACCGGGACATAATTATAACGAACACGAAAGGATGATCTATTTTATAGCAAATAAATTTATGATATTGTAATGTGTGTAATTGCATTATAGTGTACATGAAAACAAATTGAAAAAAAAAATTTATAAAATTTCGGAAAACGTGATGTGAGAAAATGTGCGTGTGTATGAGATCTTGTTGTCGATTGGGGGTAAATAATCGATCATCGACCATCGCAAAGTGAAGCGCGCACTTAATACAGTCAACTTCGGCGTTCACAGGACGGAAAAGAGGAAAAAATGGCCAAAAGATCCGATGGAGACTTTTTTTAAGCTAGTTAATCGCTGTTAAAGTTTTTCGCATACAAAAGTGTTAGTAAGGTCGTGTCAATCGATTCAATAGAAAAAGCAAAAAACTGGCTAAATGGACAAGGCTAATCTATATATAAAAAAAAAAAAAAAAAAAAGCGCCAGAAATGTAAAAACGATAGCCCGGATTTTTAGTCATCACGAACATCTCTCAGCAAAGATCTCGATTCCAGATTAAGGGTTGATACTACCCCCAGGCATACTAAAGAATAAAGCAATTTTTGGGAATTGTTTTCTTGATTACTAAACAATGAATAAAAATAAGGTTTTGGCACTTCATTATGTATGTATTAAGGTGTATAAAAATATTTTTTATTTACATTTAAGACACAAAATGGCGTTGTGGCACTAGGTAAATGGAACAGATATTTTTTTCGAAGAGGAAAATGGCGTGCAAGGCAGCAGTCTCCCCGTACGCAACCTAGAGGTTTTTTCCCTTCTTAATCCACATTAGTTTTTCTTTAGAAGTACACAAGATTTTAATTTTTTTTTTTAAACATTCACAAATCGGTATCCGTTTTTTTTTTGTTTTTTTTTTTATTTTTTTTTATTTATTTTTTTTATTTTTTGATAAAAAACGACCTTAAATTGTTCATTGCAAATGTAATTATTTATTAATCATAAAAATCGCGTGCACTTCGATAGATAATCTAAAAAGCTACAGCAAAAATTTCAAGACAATCGGATAAAAATTGAGCGAGTTATGCTGCACGCCAAAAACATAGTTTCGAGAAAAAGCATGACCATTAATGAGAGGGCTGCTGACAATAGAAGTACTTTTACATTTTTTACACGCTAAAACGAGCTAAAATCCAAGGCCACGTTTGCATGACTCCGAAAAAGTAACACTACTTGCGCATTCTTTACAGAATTAGCGACAGCATGGTGGTAAAAACAGAAATAAAATTCACGATTCGGTAGCCTAATGTAGCATCAATTTCAGTATCATCTTCGAATGTGTGTAGTTTTCATTTTTTTTTTTTTTTTTTTTGCGAGCCTGGAAACATTTTCGATATCGCCCTCAAAGATGTGCCCCGGTTGGGCGGTTTTCTGTTGAAAATTCTGCTCCGAATGGCACAAGATGATAATAATTTATTTCCTTTTTTTTCACCTTAAAATTTCTCGCTCATTTTTATATAAAAAACTACTTAAAAAACACCAACACACAACAAATGGGCGCGTAACTCGGAGTAGCATGCAGAACTGTGTCATTCTGACAGTCATTTTAACATGTTCTTTTATGGTCTCGATAAGATTTATTAACGCCCTCTGTATATCATTCGAAGAAATACAACTGATTTGCATCGGCAAAAACTACCAACGGAGCTGCAAATACACTCAAAATGCCGTTTTGGAGCGCTCAGAGGCATCTCGGAAAATAAGCTACAAAAATTGTTTGTCGAAACTTGTCGTCGAAAATGGTTTTTGAATAGTTTATGCATCATTTAGGCCGGGAAAAGAAAAAAAACATGGTGAAAAAAAAATTGCTGGGTAGTACAAAATACTTTGGCCATATAATGAGAGCAAATGGATTTGAGACGAGAATTTTAGAAGGAAAAGTAGAAGGAAAATCCAACCAGATGGTCAGACATGATCCGGACAGCTGTAGGAAAAGGTTTCGTAGAATGTGTTCGACTGGCCCACAATAGAGTTCAGTGGCGACATCTTATACATCAAATGGATAGATCATAATCATGATATCTCCATGAGGGATTCACTACTCATTGATGATGATAACCCCGTAAAGGATCCGTTGTTGCATCATCGTAGCCCTGGTCATCACCGGACCCCAAAACAAACGGGGGGCCGGCCAATGCGTACAATTTATTTATTTATATTATCTAATTTTTATTGATATATTTTGTTCGTCGTCAATATTTTCCTTTTTTCAGCGGTCGACCGATGCCGAAAGATTGGCATAGGTAATTTTTATTAATGCACTAGGTAAAGAATTCGAATATTATTATTTTTATAATAATAATAAATAAATAACTTTTTAAATTATGAGGCCGTGATGATCCTTAAGGGTTCGATAAAATGACGTTTCGATATGTAATCGAAATTTCAAGTGTTATAAGCTATTTTTAAAAAAACAAAATCGACTTACACAGTGTACTAGTATAAGATTTCTCTTCTTAACGTAAAAAAAATTAAATCGTTTTAAAATAGGAATTCGACGACGATAATTTTAAATTGCATTTAATTTTCTTCCACGTTTTATTATGTCTCGTAAAAAATTAAAATCACTTATTTATTTAATAAACTCGAATATAATAAATAATGAAACGGCGACAGTTTTTCAATATCCATATTGGTACCATTGCTTTCCATACTTTAAATTCTGTCTCTTTATTGTTTGCTGATGTCACGCTGCGTTTTCACTCATCGCGCGATATTATGGCAGAGCACTTAATGTATTTCTCATTATGACTGAAAATTCTCTGTCCTTAATTAATCTTTCGTTTTCTCCTTCTCGGTCTCTTTATGCTGTATTTACACTTCAACCTTATAAACTCCTTGTTCTGTTAGTCTATCCTTAAAATAGTATGCCTTTTTCTCGTGTTAATTGTTTTTGTCGGCTTGGTATCTTCCTTCATGATCGTTTATTCTCCGCGGAACATACAAGATATCTTCTTTCCCCTTCCATCAAAACTCTAAATTTGCTGAAAGCCCTGTCACCAATTAAATCAGGTGCTGGTCCCAACATTCTTATTTTTTTTATATACGTCCATTATTCGACCTAAATTTGACTATTGTTCTTTTATCCGTAGCTTTGCTTCCAAGTCCCAACTCTCTAAATTAGATTTAATCCAAAATTATAACCTTCAAATGTGTCCCAGTGCGCTTAAATTCTCCCCAATTCTAGCATTCTTTACTGAATTTAATACGCCATCCCTGTCTATTCACAGATCTTACTTAGGTTATCGGTTCCTTGCTAAACATCTTTCCTCACGTCTTTTACTCTTTCCCTATCCTACCTCTTAATCTCCAAAAATTGGCATTTTACACTCCTGGGCAAATCCCTATCTTACCTCTTATTTCCCTTCGTCTTTCTTCATTTTAGCCATATACAATTTCTGTTAATAATCGCTTCTACTTTTCCTTCAATTTTTATTCTATCTTCACTTTCAAAATTATTTTCTTACTATCAATTTTTCATTTCCTTTTCATTGAACCGCTTTTACTGATGGTTCGAAAGGGTTTACTTGTGTCGTAACTTTTTTATCCTTACAGATTTTTTGTCTTTCCTCCTTTACCTAGTCAATGGTTATCCTACGATCCATCATTTTCATTGTCTCTAATCGTCTTTTTTCCAATTATTTGATTATATTCGACTTCACAAGCGCTCTCCAAACCATATGTTCTCTTCTTCTTGATTCAAATTGTGACTTTCTTTTTCTCCGTTCCTACGTACTGTCTTTTTTCTCCATTCAATTCGCACTAATTTGTTGTCGGTTCCTAGCTACTCAGAAATCTCTGGCAATGAAGCGGCTGATTCTTTTTGGCTCGGGTTGCTACTTCCCCTTGCGATTTTGTTTTTTAAAATCCCACCTTCTAATCTATTGCAACTGTGTAAAACTTTTCGTTTCAGATTTTAATGGGATATATACGTTTTTTTTGTTTCTTTTTTTTTTTTTAATAAAATTAAAAATTAAAAACTATTAAAATAAAGAGCGCATATTTAAAACCATAAAAAAAAAATTACCGCTTTTAAGTGGTTTTCAATGACTTCCCTCAAATATTTACCAATATGATAAGTCAATCGTAAATCAACAGCTAGTAATATTTTTTTTCTACAGTAGTTCTTCAACAGAAAAAAAAAAAATAAATAAATAAATAAAAAAACGAATCTATATTGCAGTACTATAAAACAAAACAGAGCAAATAGCGTAAAGCTGAAAAAATAAATAAATCAGTTTAAAAAAAAGAAGCGTGTTTCCTAAATTTAGACCCTTATTATAAAATTGGGGGGGGGGGCTGTGTTTTTTCCAAATTTTAAGAACGAAAATACGACAATTAAAAACCAATTTTACAGGTATTATAAAACGGACCCTGGAATTTAGTATATTCCTTTTGAAAATCTGTTTTCGTATTTTTTTGGTGTTCGCATTTTAAGGGCCAAAATATATACATTAAAAAGAAATTCAATTCCATAGCCGTTATAAAACAGGCTGCAAAATTTTTTTAAAATAATTTTCTTCAAACTTGATTTTTAATTTCTTTAAAATTTGGGAGTGTTTCCTATATTCTAGCGATGAAAATAGCCGATTAAAAAAAAAATCGATTCATTAGCTCCCGTAGAAACGGTGTGGACTTTATTTTTAGTTTTTCGTCTTATCGCTTTCTTAAATTTCAAAAATGTTCAAACTTTTGGTATTACTACAGTGTTGTACACACAAAAATACGCCAGTTAAAAAAAAAAAAAAATCAATCCCGTAGTTCCTATAGAATAGAGGAATTTTTGGAAAAAAAATTTTTGGGGTTTTCTTTCAACACTTTTAAAAATTCAGGTCCTTTAATTTAAAATTTAAGGACTCCTATATTTTTTCTATATTTTAGCAATAAATATACGTCATTTTAAAAAAAATTACTCTCTAATTCCAGTGGAGAGGTCTGTGGACTGTTTTTTTAGTTTTCAACCTTACCGTTTTAGATGCATATTTTCTTAAAATTTGGGCTCTTACATTTCATAATTTAGGACTTTTGTATTTTTGCGAAATTCTGCGAACAAAAATACTCAGATTTTAAAAAAATTCAATTCCGTTGCTATTAATTATAGAACGGTTTGTAGAATTTAAAAAAAAAACTTTTTCTTAAAACTTGATTTTCACTTTTTGTAAAATACAACTTTTGGGGTTTCAAAGTTTTTCTATAATCAGATGATGAAAATAAATCGATTAAAAAAAAAAAAAAATGAAGTTTCTAGCTACTACAGAACGTGCTGTACGATTTTAGCCTCGCAGCCGTGTAAGATACATACATATATATACATATATGTCATATTATAGTGTAAGGTATTTATTTATAATTTAAAAATTAATAAAGCATTACTTTTATAATATTTTATTAATATTATTTTAAATATTTTTTCATTAACATCGAATAATAATAACATTTAAAAAAATTAACATCAAAACGTGTAAGATCATTTATATCAATCATCTTACGGTGTATGAAACTGATGAAATTTGGATAATATCCAATTGATGGTCTTTTTTTAAACAACTTGCGAGAAACTATTTTTCTTCTTTCTGCATTTTTTTCAAATGGACAAGTAAATTTAATTATGTCTATAAGGCGTAATCAATTCTTTGAATTGTTAACAATTTCAAAAAAGAACGTTATGTGCTTACCGCGAATGTTTTCTTTTCTTCTTTTTTCTTTATGTCTGTTTTTTTATTATATAGAGGAATTCTAATTTATTCGAAAGTGCACCGGTCAATAGTGCACATGAGCACTGACTGAGTAGTGAACAAATAACGGTTAAAAAACGGAGTCCCTTTAGAAATATAGTTTTTTATTGCTTAATGTAACCATACAAAAATTAGGCAAAACAAAAAAACCACTGGAATAAGAAAAAATCCCCTAAAATTTAAAATTAAAGGGATCTTGACGCACTTCACAAAATATCATCAGCGTCAGTTTCCTATAGAACCGTAGATTCAAATAAAAACAAGTTCAGTCAAGTATGATGTTTTATGCGCTGAGGAATCCGTATGTTAAATTAAAGATAACTATAATTTTCATTTACATAATACTAAATTCAAAACAAAGAAATCTGATTTTAAGTTAGTAATATCCTGTATTTTTTTCACTTGGCATTTTATTCCTATAAAGTATGTTTTAATAAGAATTACTATACTTTATATTTATACAATAATTAATTACAAAACAAATATTTTCAGTCCAGTTCTTGTTCACGCATCACACGATGTCATATACTGTGTACTGCAAACGAAATAAATGCAAAAATAACAAAAATAAAATATCGGAAAAATTAAAAAAACAACGATATAGACAAAATAAATTAATTTTAAAAAATATTATTTTGGATAGAAAATAATTAGAAATTTTTAAATATTTCTTGGTACTAAAATGTTCTAGTCTACACGATATATTAATCTTTCAAAAATCCAGGACTAAATACAGAACAATAAAACGCGTTTTGCACTAAAATGGTTGATTGTAAAAAACCGTAAATCCAGCGGTTAAAAATTTATAAAATGACAATCGGTGCGAACTAATAGCGTGCAGCTCTCCCTTATTGCTCAGCCAGAAATGATAAAAGAGATCTGGGCGACCAGCCAAAGAAAAACAACGCTCAGCACGTTGACGGAGAAAACCGGGTGTATATAGCGGCTGTAACGATAATGAGTATCGTCAAACTAACCGGACTTTTCACGAAACAAAAGGCATTGAGGGTGTGACAGAAAGAAACAAACAAGAGACACTTTCGAGCGACTAATAGTATAAGCAGAATACACAAATTAAAAAAAAAAAGAAAGGAAATCATCCTACGAACCGCCGCGTTTGATGAACATAAAAAGGTCAATCTCTGACACCCCGTATGTTTAGAAACTCCCCGAAAACGCACAGTGACTATTATTAGAACGGAAGATGTGCTTTGGTACACGAATATAACATTAATTGTAGAGGAAAATGTCCGAGCCGATAAAGCGGGATCTAATGTAGAAATAAGAATAGATAATTTGTAGTGAGAACGGAGAAACTGACAATGACCGGAAGTTATCGACGGTTGGAGAACAAAAAATAAATAAATACAATCGTAATAATAATAATTGTAAATAAAGAAACGAAAAAATCTACCCGATGTAAATAATTGTTAATGTATAAGTGTGTAAATAAAATGAGTTAGTTAAGGTAATCAAATAAAAATGTCTATTGAAATTTTTATTTCTTCGGCATGTGGGGATATGTAATGTGAACATTGCATGGAAAAAACAGAAAAAATAAATTAAAAAATAAAAATATTCGATACAGATCATGGCAGAGAAGGAATGCGCACGATGATTGGTACGATGAGGAGATGATTGGTAGATCTGCGAAACGGGGGGAAATAGTTCCGGAAGAAAAAAGATCGGTAAATGCCGAAAAATTAGAGAAGAGATTCAGTTCCGTATCTGCCGAGTTTGAAGTTAGTCCTCTCGAGTATTCTTTGGTTCGAAAGAAAGGTCAACGAGACTGCGAATCGAAAAATACGTAAGAACACGATTCACCGAGAACCAATCAGTTGTCAAAGTACGATTCAACGATTATAAAAATCCGTTTGGTCTCAACTTAATCAACACGTAGCGCTCTTTCCAACAATAAGTCATATGGACTGAAAAAAAAATATCATTTTCCAAAAGTTCGAGCTTTTAGCGCCCCGAGGGGCTAATTTTAAGGTTAGAAACATAGATGCCCCAAAACCGGAGAAATAAACGTGGATGTGCATATTTCCAACCATGTTCAAAATTTTTAGCTATAATACTCGCGTCGTAAACAGGTTTCACATATTAGTTCTCGCGCTTTTTTGTACTTTTCGGCAGCATTGAAAGTTTCGTTGAGAAAATGAAACACGGTTCCGTTAACGACAACCTTTCCAAGGATATATCAGAAGCCCGGGAAAAAAAATATTTCTTTTCAAAATTTCGAGCTTTCGGCGCCCCGAAGGTCTAATTTTAAAGCTGGAAATCCGGATGTTCCAAATTAGAGAAATGTACGGGGATGCGCATATTTTTAGCCGTGTTCAAAATTTTTAGCTATAATACTCACGACGCTAGGGGAGCATGTTATTTTTCGCGCATTTTTTAAACTTTTCAGCAACTTTACATAACTTCTGTACCATAATTTTTTAATTTTATGAAAGGACTCCTGCGTTTTATTTTATATTTTGAATTTCAGCTTTATAGGTTTATCGGGTGATGAATTATGATTTTTTAAGTGATTTTTGAGGTCGTTTTATATACCATATTATTATATATTCTTGACGGTTTTTTGGGTTTTTTGTCCCCAGAGTAGTCGTTTATCTTGAAGTTATAGATCGTTTTAAAGAGAATTTTAATTGTCATTTATGTTCCAAATTTGAAGTTTATAAGTCAAGTCGTTCGTGAGTTATTGATTTTTATTTGATATTTATGTCATTTTTGAACAATCTTATTAGGATTCCGTACACAAGCGCCATTTACATACAACAAGCTCATTATTCATAGAAATGTTGCGTTTGAATATTACATCATACTTCCACTTCTACAGATGGAATACGGAAGAGGTAAAACAGAAATTTGGTTGCTCTATCGTTATTATCACTTAAAAATGTTTATACCAAAAATTATAAAATAAACTTTTTTTTTTTAAAAAAAAAAAAAAGTTTCAACTTTGTAATTTTTTGCAAATAATAAAACAAAAATTAAAAGATAGCGTTTTTTAAGTCATATACTTAAACGCAGTATCATTATGCTTAAACAACGTAAACTTTTTGGAGAGTACACCAAATTTAAATTGGACAATAATTAGGAGCTATAACTATATTAAGTGGACACAACTTTATCACAATTACATATTTCGAAGTACAAAACATCGATAGAAAAATATTCTAATTTAACGGTTTCGACACGGGAATAAAATATCCAGAAATATCTGTTTTTCGGTTCCATTGCCACTAATTTATACTTTTTAAAATTGAAATATTATAAATATTTTTATAAATATTACGTTACATTATAATATGAGCAATCTTTATGTGTGTTTATGTTTGGGTGTTTTGTGTATATATATATATATATATATATATATATATATACATATTTTAAGTAACTGGTTTCTCACAAATGGCCCTAACCATTTTAATAAAATTTACAAATTACAGATCAGAAAATCGATTGATTACTTATTTTTAAGAAAATTCTATTAAACTAGAATTTCTAAAAGTGGTGTTTTTAGGGTTCATTTAAAAAAATAATAATAATACGCTTATTTAGCGTGATAAAACAAAAAACAAGTTCATTTACTATGATAAATAGGAAATCCGAAAGAGATCGTGAAATTCACTAGTACATTGATTGATTTGCAAATACAAAATAGATTTGAACAAAGCTAGGCCACTAAGTGCTATTCATAATGCAGTATACATGTTACAATACACATACTTACATATCTAAATTCGATCGCAATAGGAACACCTCCCGGACCACCAGGTGATTGTCTCCTATATAACTATTATGGGAGAGTCAGTTCTAATAGTAGCAATTTTTAGTTGTACGAGATTTCATTAAAAATAAAAAAGCTATGTAGAAAAAGATAAGAACAATTATATATCGTCTATTTGCTCCGAAATAGAAAAACATGCTGGGAAGAATGAAACAAATTATTTGTTTAAAAAAGTACACGCCTTCTGGCCCGTGAATTTAAATTAAACAAACAAACAATCGAGGATGATAACGGTGAACTGAAAACAAGTGCTGAGGATATAGCGGAAGTATGGAAAAAATACTATACTAAATTGTGTAAGGCAGGAGTAGACATGGTGGATAGAACGAATATTGAAAATCTAAATAACCTACCAGTAGTGCAGGAACTAGAACCAGCAATATTACTTAGTGAAGTACAAAACGCAATGAAACATCTTAAGAATAATAAATAAAGCCTCAGGATCAGATGATATACCTGCCGAGTTATTGATCCTAGCAGGGGATGAAACGATACATGTCATGCATATGATTTATAATACTACATATATGGCAAACTGAAGAATGGCCAACAGATTGGTATCAGTCAATCTATGTAACAATTCACAAAAAAGGATCATCAGCGACCAAATGTGAGAATTATCGAACTATATCACTGATATCACATGCGAGCAAAGTAATACTCAGCAGGGTAATTTATAACCGATTATATGCTCTAATGGAAAATCAAATTCCGCCAGAACAGGCTGGTTTCATGAATGGTAGAGGTACAAGACACAACAGATACTCAATGTGCGACAATTCGTTGAAAAAGAAAGAGAATACAACACAGAATCATAATTCTGTGTTTTGTAGATTATCATAAAGCGTTCGACTATGTCTAATAGAGTAAATCATGGTTAATTCTTTCGGAAATGGGAGCGCCAAAGCATTTAGTCTCATTAATTGCAAATATGATCAGAACCTAGCTAGAGTTAAAGCCGGAAAAATACTCTGATTACCTCAAAATGAAGAGAGGCGTTAGACAAGGATGTCTACTTTCGCCACTCCTTTTCAATCTATATACAGAATATATTATCAGGAGGATATTAAAATGATGAAAAAGATGCAATAGAATGAAACGATGGTTTCCCAATTGGTGGGAAGAAAGTATCAAACTACAAGTATTGAAAATATAACCTGGCCTTTTCAAAGATTGGAACAAATTAGAAAAGAATACGGATTGATAATTAATAGAAAAAAAAAAACAACTAAAATGTTGATAATCGCCCGATCTCTAAAGATAACTGCTCTAACGTAAAACAAATAGAGACGGCATAGAAGTAGTTAATAAGTTTACATACTTAGGATCGATTGTCGAGAAGGAGGTTGCAAAGCAGAAATACGACGTCGCAAGTAAATAACTAAAAGCGCGATGGGTCGATTAGTAAAAATTTGGCGTGATCAAACAGTAAACAGGAAGGTAAAAATTAGAAAAATCATTAGTATTCTCGATCTTTTTATATGACGCTGAAATCTGGACGATACACTTAACGCAGGTACATTGAATCTCTCCAGCTATGGTGCTGGAGACGGATGTTACGGGTCCCACGGACGGTCAAGAGGACCAACGCGAATCAGTATTAATGGGGATTGACGAGCCAAAACGTCTCTATTAACGGAAGTAGTTACCAGAATTGGACGATTTTTCGGCCATGTGGTCCGGACAAATGAACTGGAGGCGCTAACCGTATGGAAAACGAGGTCGTGGCCGTGTACCTCTAAGATGGTCAGATAAGATTCGAAAATTTACCGGAAAAAAGCTTCAGTGAATGTGTTCATGAAACGTACAATAGAGACAGATGGCTTAAAGTGCTTACTCAACGATGACAGCATTTCTGTGTCACCATGTCCCTTCTAGGGATATACGATTCGAAGAGAGAGATATTTACAATTCGCGACAGAAATTAATATATTCGTTGTTTCTGAATAATTCCCTAAGTTTGTTTCGCGTTTTATTTTTTTATTTAATAAACTGTCATTTTGAGCAGTACAGCAGATCGGATGTATTTTTCAAACCAAGTCTTGATAGCGCTATAGTTTAGATATGAGAATAAATAGACACATTGTTTCAGATAAGGTACAATATTTCCGTGCTAAAAAAAGTACTACAACTTATGGTTAAAAAAAAAAAAACAAAAAAAAAACAAAAAAAAAAACATCTTTTTCGATTTTACTTTGTCATTAAGACATTCTGGCTCGGTTTCAAAAGGCTGCTTCTCAATTTACACTCCCATTAATTGCTGGTGAAATTTTTTGGCACCAATTCTTAAACCGAGCCCAGATTTTCTTTGCTGATAATATACAATTGATACCATTATCGTCACCTAATGAAGTATATAAAAGTTCCTTTCTTCATTAACACTAACGCTAAGAACGCTATATTTTACAGAAATACAAAAAAAAAAAAAAAAAAACAACAAAAAGAAAACAAGTAAACAAAATTTTTTTTATCTCAACCGTAATTTTTTTTTATTTTTCTTTCTTTTGGCCCGGCTTTAAATACCATTTGACCACACTGTAATTTTTACTACCAAATATTCTTTTTAAATCCAGCATTAAAAACGTTTGCAAAATAAAATTTTCAAATAAGAAAGCTTATTCATTAATGCAACATTTTTCCACAACTGTACTGAAAAATTTCTTTTTTACCGATTTTAAAAACAGGCGGGTTGTTATCGCGTATGTTTCTTTATTATTATTTTGCTTTTATCTAGTCATGCATTCACGTATAACTTGAGCCATTTAACGATTCCCCTTGTTCGTTTGCAAGTGTGCCGTGTAGTAGTAACGGTACCATACAAGTACATCGATAAAAAGTCATCAAATAACGTGAAGAAGAGCTTATTTTTAGAAATTTTCGGTAAATGTATCAAACGCCACTGACACTCAAAATATTATTAATGTTATTTACCGTAGAAATATAGATTGAAAAAAAACTAATTTTAAATACAGGCAGACGAAAGAATTAAATTATCATCAATGTTAATTATCACGGATGAATATAGAATATTCAAATAAAAAAAATCAATTTGGAATACTCGAGGCACCATTTAGAAGCTCATCGCAAGACGGAAATATCAAGTCTTTACATTATTGCATATAAGTTTTGATCGCATAGTGATTCGAATGATTCTAAAAATTTTACTAGTCAGTGGTGGTCCCATATCAGTGTACCAATGAGTATCGGGGAGTAACGACTAAGTATAGCCACTACTATAAATCACACAACATTTTAAAATTAAAGGCAAAAACATTTAAATTAAAGAAGGCAATAAACGCGACGCCTACGTTAGTTTATACGAACGTAGATTTTTTTTTCTTTTTCTTTTTCCATTGTACCGTCAGCAGCCTGCCATAAACAAACAATGGTGATATGAGAAAAAAAGAAAAGGGAGAAGATCGGAGAAAAGTGGAATGAATAAGAAAAGAAAAATGGAAACGAATTAATATTGTGTGACAGTTCTTCCAATGATTCAGGTCTCCACAAAAAAAAAAAAAAAAAAAAAAAGTGATTTATTTATCTTTTTTTTTCTTTACAGTACGTAACGATTACGTGTAGTGTCCCTGAGAACAGCACAATAATACTTAAATAATCGGAAGTGCATCGTGGCAACGCTTTTTTCTTTTCAGTCGCCTGCTAGATCCGACTAGAACATCAATAGTGAACATTCGGTGTATAAATGCATTCGAGTTGAAGTTTCTCAAAGAACCTTTTGCACTGTTCCGCATAAACATCCTTCACGTGTGGAACATTCGAGTCGGCATGCAATGTGTCGTTCGATACAAAATAAGCCGCAGATACCATTGCCTAAGTAGAAAGCTTGGACTGCTGTTGCTGTATTCTGAGAAGATAACTTCGACACGTTGTTCTACGATATTCCGCTTTACGGCCAGGTTTAGAACTGATATTCGTCCTAGCAACGGGCCCATAGCAGTCTAGCCCTAGTTATTATAAGTCTTCTTGTATTTTCCACATGATCATATGCCACGTTACTCGCCTATCCATATGCATTCCAAGGTAGCGCACAGAACCTACTTGTGGAATTATCAAATGTCAAGATTGGACACCTTACTCGTTTGTTTATGAATAAAATGACATTTAGTCGGGTTGAACGATATGAGGGGCATGTCCATTTCTCTAGGCGATTCAGGTGATTTTGAACAGCAGCGTTTGCATAACATTCGTATTAGAAGCGAGTCTATGTCATCAACGAATGTAGCTAGAGTAACGTTAGATTAGAAATTGGTACGTCCGCGATATAGATGGAATACAATAAAGGTCCTAGAGTAAACTGTCTTCAGGTACAGACGATCTGATTGAATGTATTTCGGAAAATGAATCATTTATTTTAACAACAAACGAGCGTTCGGACAAGTACGATTTAAGCGATAGATAAATGTCCTCGTTAAGAATTTGTCGAAATTTATACAGCAATCCAGGATGCTTATCGAATTGTGTGACATCGAGAAATATCGCGGAACATACTCGCGTTTCTCCAAAGTTAACGAAATTGTATCAACTAATCGGTGACACTGATGAATCGTAGAGTGCTCCGTGCGAAAACCGAGCTGATAATTCGGTAGCACATCTTCTCGGTTTCTCATTATAACCAGATCAATACGATTTAAAATTAACTTCTCCAAAAGCTTCGATAAAGAGGACAAGCTGATCGGTCGATATGATGAAACCTCCGTCCGCGGTTTCCCTATTTTATAAACCATGAACAAACGTAGATTCAAATAAAGATAATGAATTTGAAAACCTCAAACTACGATTTAGAAGCTCATTACTGGGCAGTTTTGAAACTAGCGGCATTTTCGGTTAGTTTATCCGCATTATCATAACAATTGTACAATAAAATATTTTTTTAAAAAAAAATACCGACTTTAAAATTTTCTCTAAAAAAAAAAAAAAAAAAAAAAAAAAACTACACCTGAAAATAAAAAATAGTTATTTGACAAAAGATAATACATTTGTTCTATTTAACTTTTAATGCGTGTTTGGCTACGTATACTGTGGGGAACGGTGTATAATTATTTAAAAGTTTGTTTTTTTAAATATTAACAGCAAAAAAATATTACTGCTTTAGAATATAATTTTGAAAAATATTGGGAATTTTATTCAATTTACTATTTATTTCATAGTTGTCTAAACTGAGATAATTTAAAATTTTACTTTTTATGACGATTAACAGTTATTCACACTTCGATTTATAGCCATTTGAACATTTCCAGCAATGAAACGACTCTGACTCGGGTCTCCTCTTCCTGCTCCTTTTCTTAAGAAAAATCACACCTTCCAACTTACTACCGCTGTATGCATTTTAGTTTTCAGTCGGACATTTACACTTTTTCTAACATCCTATCTGTCTGTTCAATTCATTCTTGTTCTCCCTGTTTCCTTCACACTTCGTCATTCTGTTGTTGTCTCCATTATTCGTCGAAACTCTTAAACCACATTCTATTATTTTCTTCTACTTGCCCGCACCACTCTAATGATGTAGTTGTTTTTGCGACGTGAACCATGGTTTTTTTGAGCACTCATCTCTTACTGTTAAGCGCTTTGCTCTGTACTCCGGTTTGCTGAGCTTGACCTTCCTGCGCATTATAGCGCTTCTTATATCCCGTCCTTTCCTTCCCTACACAGTATTCCTGCTATTTGATCCTACTTATTAACGATATCTGATCAGCCTGTCCTAATTGTTTCTGGGTAAAAGATCTCTGGTTAACGACCGCCTTTCCAATAAGATAATTAGCTAATTAAATTGTTTCGGGAAACTGTTAATTTCGTAATTCCAAATGAAATATTCTCAATAATTCATACAAAGCGGTACCCCACCACACAGTAGGAAATTTAAAGTTCACGTTAAAGTGTTCGCGGGCACATGAAGCTATTACGCATATCCGATAGAAACAAAAAAGCAATTGTAATTATAAACCCGCAAATTTAAGTGGAGTAATACGATATAGGTAATTGGTTGTGTGTACATACACCCTGTCAAGAAAGTATCGGGAATTGTCAATTTAAATCTCCCGGGTAATAGCTAGGCAGATAATGTTTTTTTTCCAGGTTGGTACAACTGTTTTGTATTATGATGCCTATTTTTAGCGCGATCTGTCAACCAGTGTGTTTACAGCAGCTGTTAAAATCAGTCGACCTTGAAGTGTTTTGTCGAAGTTTTACAATGAGTGAAAATATTGAACAACGTACTTGTGTTAAATTCTGTGTTTCGAACGAAATTTCTTGTGCCGATACACTGAAAATGTTACAGAAGGCTTTTGGTGAATCTGCTTTATCAAAAACGCGGGTTTACGAGTGGTACAGAGCGTTCAAGGATGGTCGGGAGACGGTCGAAGACATGCCTCGCTCTGGACGGCCTTCAACGAGTGTGACCGATGATAACGTCGATAAAATCAAGGAAATCGTTGCTGAAAATTGTCATGTGAGCTTGAGAGAGATGGCTCATGGATTGGGCATGTCACACGAGAGCGTACGTACGATTGTGCACGAAAAATTGGGTATGCAACGCGTTGCGGCTCGGCTTGTTCCGAAAGACCTGAATTTCTTTCAAAAAAAGTACCGAGAACAGGTAGCTGCAGACATGCTGGATCGAGCCAATTTGGATCCTACCTTCTTGGAAAAGATAATTACTGGTGACGAGACATGGGTGTACGAGTACGACACGCTTACGAACCAGCAATCGTCCGAATGGCGGCCAATTGGCGCGCCAAAGCCGAAAAAACCTCGCCAAAGCCGATCGAAAGTGAAGATCATGTTGATTGTTTTCTTCGATATTCGAGGCGTGGTACACTATGAATATGTGCCAGCCGGACAGACAGTCACCAAAGAGTTTTACTTAAGTGTTTTGAGACGTTTGAGAGAGGCTATCCGTCGTAAACGTAACGATTTGTGGGTCGACAATTCTTGGATTCTCCATCACGATAATGCGCCGTCTCACAAAGCCATAATTGTGAATGAGTTTTTGGCCAAACACTCGGTAAATATCATCGAACAACCGCCGTATTCACCAGATTTAGCACCCTGCGACTTCTTCCTATTCTCAAAACTCAAATTTCCGCTACGGGGAATGCGCTTCGAATCGATTGATGACATCAAGACGAATGCGACGCGAGAGCTAAAGGCCATCCCGGAAACCGCCTATCAGAAGTGCTTTGCCGAGTGGAAAAAGCGTTGGCATATGTGCATCGCTTCGAATGGATGTTATTTTGAAGGTGACAAAATAAATTTGGATGAAAATTAAAAATTGTTCGTTTTATTTAACAATTCCCGATACTTTCTTGACAGGGTGTAATAATTGTTTTCTGCGTTATTGGCGAGCACATAACTCTTTTGTTCCCTAATAGTTTTCCGGTAAAAAGACCCCTAACACAAGCCCAAGGAAAAAAACAGTTTGTATTCTTTCCGGTTGAAGGACGCTTAAGGTAATGATTTAAGTACAAGGGTTTATGTATAAAACACTTTTTTCCAACTCATCTTGTAAATCAAAATAAAATAAAAAAGAAAATGTATAGAAATTTTAAAATTTAAATAAATAAAAAATATTTCAAAAAAGTTCGATGAACTTTCATGAAAATACTCGGTGCAAATAAATCTGTGTAATCAGATGTTGGAACACACATTGTGCTATATATGTATAGATCAGGAAACAACGCTTATGTCGGAAGAAAATCGAAACCTTCGAAATGGTAGATTTAAGAAGACTACTGAAAATTAGCTGGACATGGTAATGACTAATAGTGAAGTACTAAGACCAGAAGTAATAGGTAGAGTATTAACTGAAAAATACGTAAAATACAATACCTTAGTAGTATAATTGAAGACAAATAATGCGCAGTATTGCGACTGGATACTGTTGGGAAAATTTGAAAGAAAATGTGGAAAAGGTAAACCAAATACACGTTGGTCATGTAATATGAAAACCGTACGAATATACAAAATATTCATTCGTTAATATAGGCGTCGCGAAAATATGCATATTGGTCTGCAACATCCAATTACGAGTTATGGAAACCGGAGAAGTAGTAATTTTGAATAAATACAGCATTTTGAATAAATACGGTAATAAATTGTCTTAATAGAACAGAGAACACTTTTGCGACGATGTTAAAAAACTTACGCGCCCGTTGGAACTGTGATGCTCGCTCTAAGAGATGTAATTGCGCAATGTGTAGAAAAACTTTTTTCCGAACGGCATATTTTGAAGTTTTACTCTGATCTTCCTACTACCAGAAACGTTCAATGTTGTCATGATGAGAACTCGTTGCATCTGCACAAACATACGTTTCTGGATGCTTTACGGTCTGCTGGGCGTAATTAAAATCGCTGAAGACGTTCCAAGCGGGTCAATTAACGGACTGAGTAATAAAATCAGAAAAAATATTACGTTGCATAATCTCACGAGTAGTGTAAGGTTCGAACAGATAAGGGGATACGTAGATAAATTACCGGACGAAACTCTTCGATAGCATCGAAAACACGAAAATTACCCTTCTTTTGCCGTGAAAAAGCGGTAGATACAAAAACTTCATTTCGATGAACTTGACTTCATTTGTTCGACCCCCTACTAAAGAGGTCAAATATTTTTCTTGAAGTAGCCATAATTTCACGACAAAAAGAAGTTCAATCGCGTTCGTTAATATTTAAATTCTGTATGGTCCGCATCGGAATAACGAATTCTTAGCACCCGCGCTTTTTACTTTAAAAAAAAGAAAGCGGAAATAACGTAACGAATTCTTAAAAATTAAAAATAAATGTAAAACGAAAAAATTCATAAAAATTAATATCTGAAATATCGAAAAATACGATGATGATGATGCAGGAAACCGGCTCAAGCAATTCGCAGAATGAAGAGTGTTGTTTTAGGACGCGTTGCATAATTCCACTTCTGGAACTATTTGAATTTATAATTGACTAATTTGAAACAATTATTTAATTTATCAAATACCCCGACGACGTTGATAAATTAAATAATTGTTTCAAATTAGTGATTAAAAATTGAAATAAACAGAGATATATAGTTATAATTACTGTTTTTTAGAAATTACAAAAACAACAAAACATGAAGAGAACACAGTAACGACGACACTGAATCACATTTCTAAGGACACATATATTTTAAATAAGCAGGTAATTCCGCGTAAAACGGGAAAAAAATCATCGAAAACCACAATTTTCGTTAAAACGGAAAAAATCCGACTTTTTTAAAAATTCAAATTTGCCAATGGTAAATTTTCTACCGATTAAGGTAAAAACGAACTCGAAAAAGTAACAACGCCATACACGGCAATATGAACTAAAGAAGGTACAAAAAAAAAAAAAATCTAGACTATTAGCGAAAATTCATTTTCAATACCTTTTTTTTATGTAATACAGCCGAGCTGAAATTAGCTAAAAATTTTATCATCAATATTAGTGAGCGTGGAAACGAACGAAAAGCTCAGCCTGTGCGAAGTATCTTTCACGGACCCGACAACCATAACAATGTCAGTAAGAGTAACGACGAAAAAGACTACGAACGTGTGTGTTGTTATCAGTGTTTTTGTATTCATTCGACATACCATTATTTCGTTGCTCGTAACATTAACTTAATTATACACCGCTAGCTGGCGCTGGATTATTATTACATCTGCATACAATCAAATATAACAATAAGATGTATATTTAACCATGGCGTAATCCGATTACAAATAAGACGTTTCACGAATCAAAGCGCCATGTGTATAACGTACATCCTAACGAATCTGAACATCAAAGTGAACGAAAATATTTTTAACAACCGAATGCGTGTACCACCTTAATATCATATACGCATAATAATACTCGTGAAATTTTAGAGAGAAAAAAAAAAGTAATTTCGATATGTATACAATTTTTCTCTTTTTTTTTTCAATTATTTTCAATTAGAAGTTATCCGTGGATTTTCTTGTGTGTCTATATGTATCCTCTTAGTTAGTAGTTGACTATTTCTTCTTTTTCCGCTGGTTCATATAGTGTAAACGTGCTTACATTATTGTGATATCCAATTTTTCGCGCACTAGATATATACTTACTTCGTCTTTCGAGTGTTTCAGGATATGGACTCGCACAGGTTTCTGCTGATCGATATATATATTCTCATATTTTCACGATGTCTACCGAAACTGATTGTTCGTTCTCAAGTTCGGATAAAAGGCGAGCTTTACGTTGTGTTCATTGGTTTTGTGTCTTCTTGTTGTTCCTGACGGCGAATTCGAACCCCGACTCTAAAACCGGCCCCCTGGTCACATTATCGTTTTTTAAAAATCGCGATAATATTTATCGAGTACTTTTCCACCGCTGAAGCACTATCCGATTTAACACTTACTTTTTAAAATTTTACGACGCACACGTCGTCGTCGTGTAATCTTTATTCTCTGGTATCTCCGAAATCATTATTTCTCAATGCGATCTTTTGTTCACGATCACGTTACCCCAATCAGAAGGTTTCTGACTATTTATTAATTTTTTTTTAAATTCGCCATTAAAGAACAGTTTTTGTCGTCCGAAAATATTAAAAAAAAACTTTCCTCGCTTCATAAGCTTGAATAGGTTCTAAAATATATTCATCATGCAGACAAATAACCTTCCCCGGTCATGTATCGCAAAAACTACGAAAAAAAAATTTTAAAAGAAAAAATGACGAGGAGAAATTTTCAACAATAACAGATTTCTCAAAGAACGAGTTACTTGGCAAGCATTAATCCTACTTTTTCTCTTTATATTATAACCATGCTTGCGAAACAATAGCTTACAACTTCAGTTTTCAAAAGAATTGAATCAGCAAATAACCAACGTAAAATAATTTAAGAGAAATAAAAATTCTGCGGAATGCGTTCAATTTATAATTATTATAATAATACGTTTTCGAGGCATAACTAAAAGTTGCATCGTTCTCTTTATTCTGCAAAAGGTAATCTGCAAAGAAGTTTATTAAACCTGGTACTTTTTAATGATATATATATATATATATTATATATAGCCGGCTGGCGTAGCTGGTTAGGCAGTAGTGCTTCCTAAGACCTGGTTCGAATCTCGCTGCCATACATTGACACTTTCAAAAATTTCACTTGTGTTGGGATAATGCCCATTGACGCGTCCTTCCCAAAAAAAACAACAAAAAAAACCAAAAAAAAAACATGTATACGTGGCATATACAAATCAGAGAAAATACAAAGTAACGTGTATATTCCAAAAATAGGACAAGATGGCGACTACTTGTTTTTAACTAGTTCCCTGCTACTACTAATAAAAGAAAACTTTAATAAATTTACAAGATATATTCCAAAAATTTTCGCTTGAAATTAACGTTAAAAAGAAACTTTAGGAAAAGTATTTAAAAGGAAATAAAACATGACTAAAAGCCAAAAATACAACAACCCGCTATTACTAAAATTACACCATTAACTATATCGACTATGTCAAATGGACAGTCACGTGTCGCCGCTGTAGGTTTCTGGACGCATCAGAGTGGCCTGGTAATGAAAGGGTCGACGGAGCAGCACGTTCTGCCTTATTCTCGCCAATGCCAGAGGACACGAAGTCACCGTGTCATCAATGACATATACATTCTTAAAGGCGCGAGGAAAACCAGTGGAAATCAGAATGGGCAGCTACTATGACATTCTTAAAAATCATTAGTTGCAATCATGGTGGCCACCGGAAGGAACATCCCGATACGACTTTAAGACCCTCACCCGGCTGCGAATCAGCCACATGGCTATCACCCATAAACACATAACCGACAAAACGCCACATCCGGCTAACAGTTTTGCACATACTCCGTTCTGCTTAAAGTTCACAGCGTTACCGAAAACAACTCAGCCTAGCAAGAAACATATAGAAGACTCTCTTCTCAAATGCCGCAAAACTTCCATCGCCAGCGTTGTTGCCCTCGTCAGAACGAGCAGTTTAACCCAGCATATTTAAATAACCCTTCCCCCTTCTATATGTGCTACAATGATCACAGTAGTTAGGCACAGAACATACGAGGAGAACGGAAAGAAAAGAAAATTGAATGAATACGAATACCCATTTAAAAGGAAAGAGTACGCAATTAAAAATAATTTCCCGATATACTGCAATGGGAGCAGTGGTTATGTAACCTCAGTATTATAAGAGATATCGAAGCTAATAATGATTATTCAAAGAGACATTAGGCAACTACAAGGATTACGAACTAACATTTAATCGTTAGATAAAGAAAAAAAAGGAGACGATAATCAGCTGATAGAAATATATATTACACATTTAGAAATACACGCACTACACTAATGTAACATTGAAATTCGTTAAAATTAGTTTTAAAAATAATTGCATGATTTTAACTGACGGTAAAAAATTCAGAAAGAATGAAAATACAGAATCGAATATTAGAAAATTAGTAAGCTGAAAAATCGAAATTCCATAATGACGACATACGTGAGGATTATTGGGAATAAAATAGCAAGTCAGTTAAGGATTAGTATAATAAACAATGATGATGGGTTAGAAAATTGCAAGTGCAACGAACAGAGTTCTAGACAGAACTGCAGATGAAAATTGTTCGTCAGCTGTTGTTGGGTAAGGATGTTTTAGGATATAATTGACAGATGGAGACGATTAAATAATCGAATTTTTCAGCATGAAGGACAAAACAGTGATTATAAAAGCGAAAAGAAGATGAGATAAGATTAGAATAGAAAGAACGGACAATACGAAAAAGTACAGAATTAAAGAATAACATTGCTTCATCAGCCTAATAGAACTTATAATTTGGATAATCTGGTAGGATCAGACAATTTTTTGGAAAACGGAAAAGATGGAAGGGATGATAGTTTTCCTCGAAGCACTGATCAAGAGAGAAATCTATAATAACTGGTAGACCGTTCCAACGAGAAAGAATATTAATGCTTTTCAGATACTACGGGTAGATGTCGTAGTCTGACAAAGTTTTTAAAAGTTGCGGAACACGGGTCACTGAGAGGTAAAGATAAGGATCATAAAGGTTCAGTAGGTAAATCCTAAAGATCATTTAAGGAGCGGAACATTCTAAAAAAGTGTAATGAGAGAGAACCCAGTACGTATTCAAGACTATGAAAAGCGGGCGTGCGAGCGCAACGAATATTAATCGAAGAAAAGGATTTTGAAATTAAGAATTTTGAGTATTACGAATAATAAAATCGATATATACATAAATACAAATATATATATATATATTTATATTATACATATAAAACAAAATGAATAAAACTGGGTAAAAGGTGAAAACTTGGCAGGAGGGGGGGGGAAGTGATTTACATCACAACCGAGTCTAGAATGTGCTGTATGGGATCCCTTACGTTTGGTAAAATTTTTAATTTTAAAATTTGAAAACAATTTGGGCGCATATTCAGAACTGCTATTTTCACGAACATTAAAAAAAGAAAAAAACCCTACATTTTCTTAGCATTTTAAAAACATTATAAAATTACATCTTAAGTTTACACAATAAATAGTTTGTATTGCAGAAATTTGTCTACTATCTTTATTGCACTTTCGAGTGCGCTACGTAATAATTAATTTTGCGATCGATCAATTTCGAAACCGTACGAAAGGCACAAGAGTAAAATTGTTGAAATGAAACTATAAAGGCATTAGATTACCCGTGAAACAATGCAATTTGTTCGCGAAAGGCAAACTTTAATAAAAACGAGCGTATAGAATAAAAACAAGAAACAAAAACCGACCGAACCGTACAAGCGAAAAATGGCAAAGGAAATGTCGCTAATAGAACAATAACGTTCCAAACACACAAGAATGTCTCGTGTACGTCGCAAAAGATTATATCACGTAGATAGAAATGAAGAAAAAGATAAAAAACTTCCATTTCATAATACGAAACTGGCCGTCCCTAAAAGATTAACACGCAAAAATAATTAAATACTCGCGGATACCCGGAATCAAAATAATTGTTTTCATATACCATCAGGCGTAACAAGTTAAAAAAAAAAAAAAAAAAACAGAAGGAAATTTAAGCTTTTATTTGTGATAATTGTGCATAGCAAACTCTGGAAGCTATTCTAATCATTTTAATCAGTACATAATTAAAATGTCCAGGTTATTTTTAATTAGCGGAAACGTTGCAAACGTTATTTTAATATCAACTCATTCACGAAAAGAACAAAGTGTCAAGCACTAAACGAATAAAAAGGTTAACCTCAACCGAAAATAAAAAGGTTTTATTCACGCTTTAACGCAAATTTAGATTTCCCACGGATAATCGTGCACTTCTGATTACATCCTTTTCAAATGTTCCGCTCTGTCGTTTGAACCGTTCCTTCCTTTACTCGTAATTCCTTAAATATTCTCCTATCCGTTATGGTGCTGCACTATATACATTCCTGTCGCTCTGTATTGTTCTTCCGCCTATCTGCAACAATTCATTGTAATTCGTTGGAAGTATATTATCAGAGTGTGTTGCACGCCTACTGATTCGTTTATTGTTTCCATTTTCGACTTTCAGTGATTGATTTATTTTTCTGTCCTTATTTTAGGTTTTGCCATATACGTTTAGCGGATAGTTTCAAAAAGTTTATTTTTGATTCGTCACGTTCGAAACTGTTAAGTTAAATTTACTCGATACCGTGATTTTGAAATTGAAAATTAACAATCGCATTTTGATGATTTTTACGTAAAGCAAGTACAAAAAATAAAATAATTTCTTTTTTTTTAAAAAAAAAAAAAAAAAGTAACGACACTTCAAGGTTTACTCTAATAATTTAATAAAAATCCGCAAAAAACAGTAAAAGATAACATATATTACGATAAAAAATATACATATTATCATTATTCTTAAACGACATTAATACTTTATAATAGAGCCGGTATAAAAATCAAATTACAATTAAATGAGCACAACAAAACTCACTCGCTTCATGTAAGCCAAGTATTGAAAACATCAGGAATATTTAATGCGGGTTTTAATTATTATTGCAATTTATGATTTCCGTGCTGAATTTTAATAAGTATTAATGTTGTTTAAGAATAATTGTAATTTCCCCCCCTGTAGGTATATCATTTATCGAATAATTATTTAAGTGCATTTTTATTAAATTTTTAGAATAAATATTTAAGTCGATATTTTAAAAACGAAAAAAAAAAAAAAACAAAAAACAATTCTATTTCACTTTTTAATACAAATATTTCTGAATGATAACACAGACTAACCTAAAATGATGCTACTTTCTATACTGTATAATTCCGGGTATTAAAAATATAATGTTCAAACTGCACCAGTAATAAGCTGATAAATTGCGTTTTGGAAGTTGATAATTTTTTTATGAACCTACATTTTTATACAGTAACATTGAATAATACTTTAAGCCACTCGCGTTTATGGTTTTTTTAGTATTAAAATTTTAGGTGTTCATATTTTCCCTATATCGCAATGAAAAATTTTTGACTAATTTTTATCTGGGTAACACATTAAGCAAATAGTAATTTATTTCAGGTTAGTCAGTACTCACCGGGAGTATTCATGTAAGACACCGCTGACCGGTACAATTTCTAATAAACAAAAAGTTTCATTGGGATCAGTCCAAGTCGTCAGTACGTAGTAATGTTGGGATAACAGTCAGTGACGAGCTTATTTAACTTTTTTTACCCTATATTTGTCCGTAACCATGAGCATTGATGTTTTTTTCCCCCAATAATAAATTTATTTTCAAACTTACATTTTTATAGTAAATTTATAATATTTTAAGTCATTCGCGTTTTGTAAAATTAATAAAAATTCCTTTAAAGAGACTCCATTTTTTCCCGTTATTAATAATTATTGAACAATTCACGTATATTCATCCATATATGCGACACCACACTAGCCGATACAAAAAAAAAAACATACGCTACGAATATATAACACCCTCCTTTTAAAGTCGATAAAACGAATTTCGTAAACAACACGTAAAAATTAACTTTTGTCCGTATTTCATATTAACTAAATAAAACTTTTGGAATCTCCGTTCTACAAGCGGAAACTTTGGATAATGGGAGTAACGACGAGCCGGGAACGGGGATACGATATTTATTCGGGTCTAAAATGGCTGGAAAATATGTGTTACAAAAATCGTTTCTAAGCGAATTTTTTAAATCACAATACTGATGAGATATCTACATGAACATATGAAACTAAACCGCTCCAATTCAGCTAATATTTTAGAGTTTAAAATATGATGAAATTTGCAAATGACACAATTCGGATAATAATCTAGACGAAGTGGAGTGCGTGGAGGTATTTACGATCGGCAATGATTCGCACGACATTTCTACGAATTTAAGCGGTGTAAAAATGACGAAATAAACTTTGTGAATGAATTGATTAAGAGGCCTTTCCTTATCTTAGTAAAAGAGCGACTTATTATCAGCTTTGAAATTGACTTTAAATAAAAATCAAGAGACATGAATAGAATAACTACTGAAATAAACAACGTTGTTTAGATCGTCGGCCAAAAATAAAAATGCCAAATATGCCAAAACAAACACCTTTGTACTTGAAACGCTCAATTAATTAAAACGGCGAATGAATGTAGTGTAACCAACGTTAAAAACAATGAAAACAGACGACGTTTTAATCTATTGCACGGCATTCTTACTGTTATATAACACATTTGCACATTTAAAATGGCGCAAGGTATTGCAGAAGTTTTAAGCGTGTCGTTTTTTATATGCCCCACCTGTGATTTACCACGATGGCTGCTTTTTTTTCATTAGAAATTTTCCTGACTTTCCCAGTTTTCCGGATTTTTTCAACTCTTTCCCCGGCTTAGAAAACAATAACCGCAAAGAAAAAACCGTATAATTCCAAATATTTCGTAACATGTATGTTTTTATGGTACCCTGTGGTAAAAGAATAAAAATGCAATTATTGTTAATTTACAGAAAGACAAGCGTAATAATTATGTACGTATTCTATAATTCTCCCATTACTATTTTACGGGCAAATGTGCGAACAAAATCTCAAATCGTAAAATGTACTTTTTACTTTCTATCAGTACGACATAAAATTCGTAACCGCTCCCTAATCTTAAAGTTCACCATTTCGATTGTTACAAAAATCTGAAGAGATATTCTGAATAAATTCTGAACACTTTCAAGTCCTATAAGTTATCTATTATCACGCGGGTACTTCTATACCTTCTTCAAATTTTTCGACTTTCAACAAATTCCCCCCTGACTCTTCTCTGATTAATGAAATTCCCTAACTTTCTCCGGTTTTCCAGAAGTGGCCACTTCGATTACGCTCGTATCTTCAGTCCACACGTATTCATCGAACGACTCATTGTTCGTAAAATTTCAAAATCGTAACTAAAAATGTATCTCACAAAATATGCCGAAGCTGATAAGAAAAATTCCGGCAAACATCTTTCCCGCCATAATGCCCCCCTTATACATAGAGATGCGATACATTATTTAAATTACAAAAATCTTCACAGATTCCACATAGTGCAACTGGTTAAGCAGAAGGGTTTCCGCTTGAATAGATGCAGAGGCATAGCACATACTGAAAACATAAAAATTAAACAGCTCCGCGTCCACTAAATTTTAAGAATTACGAAAAAAATAATAAACATCAAAATTAACAACGTCATACTTTATCCTAAGAAATGAAAGCTTAAAAGTATTTAATACAATTTTATTAAGAATTTAATGTTATTTCCTTTTCCAAAAATTAGAACATGGTTTTTTTCCCCTTTTTTTAATGACCTGGCTTTCGACTACTAGCTAATTTTCAAACGAATCTATTTCTTCTTTCGCGTTTCTACCTTTATAAATATATCTATTTTATTTTTCTTAATTAATTCATAAAAAATGCTTAAATTCCATTGTCAAGGGAGAATTTACACTACAAATGATATCGGCGGAATAACTAGGTAATAATTTGCTTACGAGTATTCTGTCTTTTTCGTGTATTTTTGACACTTCCGCACTCAGCGTTGAACCCTCAGCATTACAATTTTAAAACCTACTGCTGTTAATTATTTTTCCATTTTAGCAGGAGTGTATAATGATATTGCCCCCTTCTTACCCTGGAAATCATTACTACATAATCCATTCGTATATTTTCTCATCAATATACCACGGATCTCTTTCTATGAGTTTTATTAACGGAACATAACACTACACAACTACGATATATAAATAGCTCCTTGTAGCGGCTAATTTAACCATCTATTATCAGCTGGAGTAATAGCAGACCAGTAGGTAGTAGTTGATAAACGAGGTAAGTTTGATGCGAATGCGCTTCTCCAGTACCGCTACTTCTAGATAACCATTTGAAAAAGAAGATTTTTGAAGATGGTAAATGCGTTACGAATAGCAAAACATTTTTTTTATCTGAGCAACAAATATTTGTGAGTATAACACTTATACATTTTAATGTGAACATTACATTGTACCCATACCGTAAAGAAATAAAATAACAAATTTTGGAAAACTTGAGCGAAAATATGCGTGTGTGCGAGATACTGCTGTCGGTCCTTAGATAAATATAATCAATCATCGACCATCGCAAGCAGAAGCGCCACCTTATGCGGTTAATTCCAGTAATCGTAAGTCGCAAAGGAGGGAAGAAATAAAGAGAAGAAGGGTTAAGAACACATTAAACGAAGTAAGAAACAAAACTTTTCATCATCCATCGTCTACTCAAGAAACAGACTACAATTTGTGGAAAGCAGCGAAGAATATTCAGTCTCATATAATCAACTATTAATATAGGAAAACGGCCAATGCGCTAAAGGTGAAAAAACAAATAGCTGATGCTTTTTCGAAATGCTTAGTCAAAACATAATACGACACGTAGGATTCCCGAAACAGACAAAAAAAAAAATAGAAAAATAAAAATGTTTGCTCTCGCAAAGATGAAAAAATACATAAAACTAAAAAGGATTTTAAACTTTCGTTGTGGCTTTTTTGATTTACCATTCGTCTATTATTTTCGGTAAAAAGAACGTGACGATGGAAAAAAATTATAATGTGGTTTTTCCTGAAAATAACAGACGAATGGTAAATACGTAAAACTACTAGATAACAAAAAAAATTTCGGGATTCAATACGGTCACAATAAAATGTTGAAAAAATTACCGAAAAAATCAATAACTCTGCTAACTTATATACATATGCACACACACACACACATATATATATATATATATATATATATTGCTGTCCTGAGAGTTTAGTAGAAGTTCTCCCAAGCGCCGTTATCTTATCGCCTCATTGCTTTATTACCTCTTTTTGGACAAGCTATTAGAGAAGTTTTTTTTTCCTACCCTGGGCGCGCCAGCGGCCTTAACAACATGAAAAATTAAGAGACAGAACTAAAAAGTTAATATCTGTTAGATTAAATAAAATAATTGAAAAAAAAAACGTAATTCCATAGCATCAATTTTGCTTTAGGAATACGCATCATTGTACAGAACAGCAAGCACACAAAATGATGTTATCGTATGATACAAAAAGTAATCCATTCGTTTAAAGGCGACGTCGACTTCTGTCCAAAAAGTCCTCGTAGACTGGCTTATATTTTATAGAAACAATTTCTTAATACAAAAAGTGTGAACGCGCAAGTGAAAAATGTTTGTGTATTTCCTCCGCTTGTACTACAATAACAATTAACTTGATGAAACTACAAAACTGCTAATAATTATTTCATCTAGATGTTGATTAATAAACACATTCGATTGACATCCAATCACACGAGAGAGAAACACAAGTGACAATTAAACACCGTTATTATCACATGCGCGTGTATGTTTCATCTAGGATCGATCTTGTACTAATTCTGTTCCATTCACTGAATGCGGCAACATCGCCAAAACCGTTTGATTCCATATCACGTATAGCAGTGGTTTTTGACGAAAGTTTTGTATGTAAAAAATAATAAATACATATTTTTCAAAAAAAAAAAAAAAAAAAGAAAAGCCCTAAAAAGTAGATACTCCGTCACTGATACCTCGTCGTCACATGCATGCGCGCGCGCGCGCACAAACACACAATAAAAAGGTTCATATTATAATGTGTACATTACATAGGCTTAACAAAAAAGATAAAAAAAATGCAAAATAAAATAAGGAAATAAAAAATTAATTATAACATAATGAGAGAGTGGATGCATGCGTTAATGAGAGCCGGTTGCTGGCTGGGGGCTGTCGTATCGAGATTGATTCCGACTTTGACAGATGCGCGTGGTGATCGATCAGTAAAGGAATGGATCTTCTTCAGCGGTGAGAGGGGATTGTTCGAAGGAAAAAACGGAAAGAGAGAAAAATCAGAGAAAAGAAAATAGTCTCAGTCTTCGTCAAATATTGATCAAGTTCTCATCAAATATCCATCAACTATTCGTCTAGTCGCGAAACAGATCAACCTTTTTACTAAAAAATCAGTCCGTCCGGTAACCGAAACAAGTTCGATCCAAGAAGGTTCTAAAAACCTGATCGCTCCGAAAATGGTGTTTTTTTTTGTTTTTTTTTTTTTTTTTTTTTTGTAATCGATAACGTTTTAATTAACCGCGAAGGATTTCACCGTCGATAATCCCTTCCCGCATTTAACAGGAATCCAAACCGAACCATCAACGTACGTCCATCTGCCAACAAAGGATCAACGACCACCCAGCAACCGCAGCAGACTGTTACGTACAATTTTTATCCATTTCATTAATCGTCGTCGTTAATTTCGTATATATACATATCTATACATTTAATAACTGTGTTTTCAGCGGTGGGCTGTTTACGAAAGATAGGTGTAGGAAATTAATCAAAATATATCTTTAAAAATAAAACATAAATTTAATTTAATAATAAATAAAAATTAAAGTGAATTAAGATCCACGAGTTCTAAAGAATCTCGTGGTTGGCATCCCTGGTGGCTTTCAAATCAAGTATATAACATTACTATATACATACATACATATATATATATATATATAAACTCGACCATTTTGTGCTTGGAAGGGGACTGTGCTCCTTGACCCCTCTTGCTTACATTTCTGTCTCCTTCTCTTTTCTATACTTTGTATAAAATGATCAAAATTTACAACGTAATTCTAAATCGGTCCATATGAATATAATAACGTAATCACAGAAATCCTATAAAATATAACAAACGTTACATAAAATTGGGACACTTTTTTGGGACATTTTTTCTAATGGGAGATAGCCTAAGAATTACGCTGTAATTAATATATTAATTACAACACAATTCTTACACTACCCCCATTCGAAAAAGTGACCCAATTTTATGTAACGCAAAATGTCCCGATTTATGTAATGCAAAATGTCCCGATTTTATGTAACGTTTGTTATATTTTATAAGATTTCTGTGATTATGTTATTATATTCATATGGACTGATTTAGAATTACGTTGCAAATTTTGATCATTTTATACAAAGTATAGAAGAGAAAAAGATAGAAACGTAAGCAAGAGTGACCAAAGGGGCATCGCCCCTTGCGAGGCCAAAATGGCCGAGTTTTTATATATATATATATATATATATACATGTATGTATGTATGTATGTATGTATGTATGTGTATAAAAATAACGTAACTGATGAGACCAGTGGTATTTTTTAAAAATAGATTCGAATCCGCTGCTTCATAATGAAAATGCCCACAATTAGCGAGCCCAAATAAGTAGATTTAAAAAAAAAAAATTAAAAACCTGCAAAACTACTATAAAAACCGAATTACCCGAAGGAGAAGAGCAGTTGTAAATAAGTGTAACGGCTGGTTTGGTATAGACAGCGAGAAAACGGAACTACGAAGTTATACATTAAACCAGCGAATCGTATTCTCAGGAATGTCACATCGATGGGTCTAGAAGCGAGTAAATTGCAATATTAATTTTTGGGGAACCGTTAATTTTATCAATTACTAAAAAAAATAATCCGACATAGAATTCCCTGTTTGCCAAATAGGCCTATCAACAGATAAACCGATTACAGCCAGCATCATATTTACCTCTGACCGATGTTGTTTTAATGTAAGCATATGTGTGAACCTGCATCAACGATGCCGCATGAGTCATGACCGGGACGAAGAAAATTTGAGTACAGGCCAGCTGTCAACAGCAGCTTCAAAATTTACCGTAACAATCGGCAATAAAAGCAGATTTACACGCAATTCGCCGTGCTACCTACAGCAATTTTTCAATTAATCTTTCCGGCTTCCAAGCGAAAAAAAACCGTGTAATTAATCTCGCATATAACCAAAAAGTTACACAATTAATAATCATAACTGGCCATTGTACCGCTCATACGGATCATCATCTGTCTGGTTATATTCGGATTACGGGCAAATGACTGATTGGTTTTTTCTGCTCTCTCGTTAATTTAATACTTCCGGAGCAGCATTGCAAGTATAACTAGTGTAACGGTTGTGTTCTTTTATTAGATCCTCAGGGATGCCGCCACCACAGTCGGTTTCCTTATTTACATCCACGTAAATTTATACTTTTATTTTATTATTATTTTTGAAAAAAGAGCTTATTTAACTTTTATAGGAATTATATTGAAAATTAGAGCCGCACCAATCTCTTTCGGTATCGGTCGACCGTTGACAAAAAAGCAATTAAACACGTACGAAAACAACGATACGATCGTAAACGAATTAAAATTCAAAGTATCTCTGTTGTTGACGATGGTCCTGGAAAATGACGGGTTTTGGGTATGCACTTTCTAATATAAGCAGATAAAAATCAGCCAAAAAATGTTCACTATGATGTATGTGTACATATGTAGGGAAAATACAAACCCCTGAAATTTCAAAATTAAAGAAGCCATAAACGCGAGCGACTAGAAAGTATTACTAATGTTATTTACCACATGAAAATGGGTAGATTCAAATAAATGAATTCGAAACTCCGTAAAACGTGATTTGCAAGTTCAACATTGACTAAATTTGAAGATTTTGAAAGATACAGCTTTATATACAGTATAAGAAGTAGAACCATTTGAGGTTGGACTATTAATATTAACACTCAAAAATATTTACAATAAAAATTGGAAAATAAAATATATTTAAAAAAAAAAAAAATATATTATTCTAAACATTAAATAAAAATGCACCAATAAAAAATGAAAAATAATTATTTACTAAAAAATAATGTATTTTACAGTACAATATTACAATTTGAATTTGGTGCACCAAGACATTCTTTTAATAAGTACTGATGTTGTTCAAGAATAATCACAATATATTTATGTATACATTTTACTGTGAAATATATCTTCTAGTAAATAAAATTATTTTTTACTCTTAAGTGTATTTACGTTCAATTTTTAAAAACTTGAAGCCGGTATTTTAGGGGGTGGGGGGGGGAATTATTTTCTTTTTTTGTTTGACAATTTATAATAAATGCTGCAGTTCATTTAAAAAATTCAGATGGATTCATATAATTTTAACAATAGGATCAACTCAACTATACATTTGAAATAAACTGCACCGTTTCCGCTGCTCACGCAGACACACTACCGCTTTGCTTTTCTAATTATATTCCTGGACCATGCTTGTTAAAATGTTTTCTGAGGGGGTTTCCCGGAAGATGCTTGTTTTTATTGAAAAATTTGACGTACTACTTAGTATAAATTTCTCATATGAGAATATATTTTTACACAAAGTACAAATTAGTATAACATAAAACGAAACATTGCTATTCTTAAGATTTCCCACTGCTGTTGCCACACGTTGCTCCGTAAACCTCCACTGTCCATATTTTCTCAGATTTGCATTACAACAACCGTGTAAGCTATTCTTTTTGACCGGGGAGCATTTTTAGCCGACCAAGTGTTCCAACATTTTGGTCCTTGACATGTATTCGTAAGTCGCCGATCTAGATGTAGACCGCCAAGCATTTTACATTGATGACTCGAGAAAAAGCCTGACGATCTATTTTGAATGACATGGACAAAATTTTCTATTCCGCATAAATGTAGTCAGTTTGCTCTTATTACTTTTTAAACTTTTCCCTTCTCAGCTCATAAATTTTATCCAGGTGCTGTTGTAACATCTACTGCACACTATCGTGGGAAGCTACAAGAATCACTGTCATACATAAAAGTAGCAATAAGCGTTATCTTCAAAATCGGAATATCTGCTACATGAATACTTCTTTGCGGAACGGATGATTGGAATCTATTTAGATACCACTGAACCGATTTGAACGTGAAAACTTTTGCAAAAAAAAAAAAAATCCCAATGTTGATATTATTGTTTATTAACTTTATCTTTTTGGGTATTGGTATTTTAACAGGGACGCGGTCCGAATTCGGCTGAATCTTAAATATTTCATTTATTGTCGGGTTACAGCCGTAAAAAGAATTGATCTCGCCCAGGATATTTAACGTTTATCAAAGTAAAAAAGTAAGGTAAATCCCATGGATATCCTTGATAAGGTATCATGGATTGTGAAGTTAAGGTTCACAATCCCAACGCCCTCTCAAGGGTATGGAACTCACTTTACTTTACTTTAACGGCGCTAATGAGAGTAGGGGGAGCAGTTCCTTTCTACTTTTGGATTATCCGCCTTTACCTATGAAAAAACAAACAAGCCAACTACATTGCAAAAGGTTTTAAAAAAAGAAAGAAAAATAAATCTGAAGTTTTAAATAAAATAATTATAAATTGAGGTAATATTTATTCTTCGTAGGCACATTATGGTCATAACCTCAAAAATCCGGGTTCTATATATATATATATATATAATATACATGTGTATGTGTGCGAACGCGCACTAGAGGTTCTATTTCCATGCCTGCTTCGACCCCTTCGCCCCGTCATTTGTTCACTGAAAATCACACTCCTTCAAACACAATGTGATTCATATAGTTCATTGGAGTTCCTCTTCGTTTATCATTCGAATGTTATGAAAATCAAAATGCGATCAAAAAACTTCTTTGCTTTTCTTTATCGTATCAGATAATAGTGGGTGAAATGAGTAATCTGGTTTTAAGTTATTTTTGGTATCGGTAATTTCCGTACGGGTTTTATGCTTTAACGAATAGCTTTTAGTCGTCTTCAGCAAATCATTTATCTCAGATATAATTTATTACAAACGCTGTTCGATTTGCCAGCGAGCTGTTACTGCAGTCACGTCAGTTCATGGAAGCGTGTATAATCGTCCGAGCCTGTGACAGTTTACGGTAAAATGTTCCTCTCCTGCAGCGATACAGTTTGAGACGACATTTCAAATTTATAATTCCTCTGAGTAATTAACAGCTGTGCATTTCGAGGTGTAATCGTGGCATTACTGCCATCTCGACGTGCACGCTTATCTAAATGACTCTTTTTCTACGCTATTAGTACGGAAGTGTTATTGGCTCATAAAAATTTATATTTATTTAAAAATGTATTTTAAAACTATTTATTCGTCCACAACTAATATTAACTAGGCATAGACGCGCAATTTAAAACTCTCGTCGCAAATTTTAAAAAATACTCCAATTTTATTATAAAAATTAAATAAAGATGCGTTAAAAAGTGAAAAATAATTATTTTACGACAAAAGATAATGTGCATTTCACGGTTAATAAATATACATACGCGTATTATGATTATTCTTAAACAATATTTAATACGTATCATTTAAGTTACAACATTTCAAAAAAAAGCAACACATTGAATGAATTTTAGTACCACAAACACTCGTTTTCTGTCAGTCAACTATTGGAAACATCATGTACATTTAATAATGCGGTTTGTAATTATTACTACAATTTCGTACCGACTTTTAATAAGTAATAATGTTGTTTAAGAATAACACTCCTTTTTTAACGGTGTATTCGACTGTAAAATACATTATTGTTCATGAAATTATTTTATCTTACATTTAAATATGTTTTTACAAAATTTTTAAAGTAAATATTTAAATCGGTATTTTTAAAATAAAAAAAAAAAAAAAGCATTTTACTTCAAAATTATTAATGTCAAGATCTTTGAGTGATGATATAGGGCAATGTAAAATAATGTTACTTTCGATACTCAAAAAAAAAATGTATCTCTAAGGGGAGTTTATCACCTATTTAATTTTAAAATTTTGGTAGTCTATGTTTTGTCTATATTATAATGAAATTTTTTTAGACAATTTTTGTCTAGGCTTCAACAAAAAAAAAAAAGTTATCTGTAAGGAGTTTTTTTTTTTTTTTTTTTTGTAATGTTATCTATTGACTGCTCAATAGATACTCAGCGATACTCATTAGTGCTCATATGGGCCCCGATAGAGTTTCTAATAAACAAAGAGTAACTTATTGGAATGAGCCCATCAAAAATTATTTCCGTTAGTGATTATAAACGACGTTATAGGCCCCATGAGTGCGATTCCAGATGACGACAGCGGGCCGTATTACAAATAATGAATATAATAGCTATAGAATCATATGGCGAAGGCAACGACGACAAACAAGCGTATGCTAATTGGTATACATACAGACATACTTGGAAAACCGTATCTGTATAACTTAAACGTTTACAATCAGTTCCAAGTCTTGCGTGTACGCTCACGTTTGCATAATTACCATGATCTCTGTACAACCGGAATATATATGAATAGCTCCTCAGTGGTATAGCTGTCATCGTTGGAAGTAACACTTGTAAGTACTTGAACATTGTGTTACTCTGCTATCTGTTACTTGAAATAAAGTTCTCCCTTTGAGCCTGAGTTGAAGTATAATTTATTATAAAAATACAATTTACGGATAAATCCATACCCCGGCATTATATACACTATAAACAATTTCACGCAGATTAACACAAATAAATTTTGTGGTTTTAGCTTTAATTCCGAGGGATATATAATTTTATACATACTAGCGAGTGTTTTATAGATCTAAATTATCACTAAACTTCATTTATAACGATATTATCTTCGTCGAAGAGCGAGGGAATACTTTTCAACTTCGTACGCGAATGTTTTTACTAACATACGGTGAAATACAGTATTCAAAGCAACAACTTAGAGTTCGGAGCAGATGAAGAGATAAACAACACATTAATAACAGAACGGAAAATGTAATATTATCGTGTCACGCTGAACAAAACGCAGTCGGAAACAATTAGTAAAATAACGTTAGGAAAAAAGTATTTCAAAATACCGAAAAAAAACATACAGAAAAGATTTACGAACGAACTGAAAATTGAGAATGTGTGTATAAATGTCGTCTAACTGGAACAGGAAGAGCAACGCGTCGGGAAACTTTACATTAACTCGCGATAGAATATCAACAATTGCAGAATTATTTCACGGACTATATATTACGTCAAGACTATTAATAACGGCAGCAGAGACCATACAAGAAACGGAGCAAAAACCCGCTTATATCCTTTATCGATATTCTTTAATAACGATAATGTAATTATAGAAATAGATTTCTAACAGAAAAAAAAAAAAAAAAAACTAGATTAAGTAGAGCTGTGAGCAAAACAGTAGAAAATACATATATATCTTTGTTCATATTTTAAATAATCTTGACATAATTCCAGATGTTATTTAAAACAAAAAAATAAATACATTTATTGTATATACTAGTGATATTCAAATAGTTTCGATATTCGTGAACGGTTATTTGAAATGATTATTTTTTAAGGGTGCACCACCACCTTAGTGTCAATATCACGCCCACGCTGTACGGCTGGATAAACATGAACCGTCAAGGAACAAGAAACCGTCAGCAAATTGCTAAACATATCCCCCTCCCGTTGTTATTGATACACTAGTAAACACCGAAAAATCCTTTACGGAGCGCTATCGCATGATAAAAAATACTAGACTTTCATTTATAAAAACGCGTCAGAATAATTTCCAATTTAAATGCTATTCGTACTTTCTAATCAATTGAATATGCTAACGGTACAATTAGAACACTTTTAATAGATATGGAGCGAATAAATTTAGCAAGAAGCGAAGTATTACAGAATTACTAAAGAAAAAGGAAAGACAAATAGTTTCCGGACTGCAGCATGATAAACAATGTGGAATCGCAACATATTATATAACTGATAAGAAAAATGAAAATTGAATGCATTATCAGAAAAACTGATATGATACGCTAGAAAACCAAGTCCGCTGGTTAATGTAAGATCACATTAGTAATCTCGCTAGAAGAGACATCAATAGCTAGCAGACAATGTGGACCGTTTGAAAGTAAACAAAACAAGTAGATAAAGATGCACAACTTAGCCCACTTCTAGGTGTAGGACGCTAAGCGGGAAAGACCATTTCGGTACGATGCAAATGGGACACTTATCCGGACCTATAGAAGCAGGAAGATACAATAGAAACCCCGACCGACAACATTAGGCTATCGAGAGTAGAGCAAAAAAATCTAGATTAAAAACAAAATTACAGAGTTCTGCCGGGGAAAAAAAACTAATGACAATACACGATGAATTCCTCATCAAATAATAATAATTACTATAATCCATCGAAAATATTACATCGCTAATTGAGATGAACGATATGAAGGTTTTTTGCAGTATCGTGAATGTGGAAATCCTGAAAATCCTGAAACGGCTAATTGAACGTAAAAACTATATTTCTAAACGACAAGGTGTGAAGGACACATTACGAAATCTATCGAGTGAAAGTGACAAAGCGCTAAACACAATAACAAAGTAAAATTGGAAGTAAGATATAAAAATTTACCAAATCAGGCTCCGAGAAGCGTACAAAAATTTAAAGACGAAGAAAGAACGACCTCCGTATGAAACAGAAATCACAAAAGCCACTGAAAATCCTAAATGTCAGAAACAGTCGTCGAAAAATGGCCAAATTTAAAATTGTAAAGAATTTCGGCGACAATTTGAGAAGCTATTCTTTCTTTTGTCACATTCTTCGTACCGAATAATTCCTGAAATTAGAAAAAAAAACAAAAAAAAAACATCAGATATTACCGCTTTGCACGCCGGAGGCAGAAAAAATTATACACCCTCTGTCTGCTGAGTGTAATATCCAAGCTGTGTCGAGAAAAGATTACACACGCGAGCAAAGAATACAGGCAATTATAGAGAAGCAATTACCGATAGCAGGCTATATAGCTCTACCGATGAAACAAACGCCTCAATTACTTGCATCAACCTGAAAAGCAAGAAAACAAGAATGATGTACTTATCACATGTTACGAAGTAGCGACCCAATGTGAAGCGTACTATAGTTGGTAAAGAATAATAAATACCGCTGAAGTAAATTTCAGTCGAAATAGAAATTTAACGAGATGAATAAATGAAAACAATTTTAAATGCGACTTCGCTATAAAAAATCTCTGTAAACTGCGTTGCAAAAAACTTACTGCATTCATCACACGCATACAAAGAATGCACGTATATACATATTGTAATGTGTTCATTACATGGATCACCTAAAATTCAGAGAAAAATAAAATAATATAAACATAAAATAAAAATAAAACATAATTTAGAATGAGTGGTGCGGCCGTGAATGTGTGCATGTTTGAAATTCTGTTGTCGTTTGGGGTAGCCAATCACCGTCCAGCTATAAAAAAGGATCTACCTGACAGGGTCAACTCCAGTAGTCAATAGCGGAAGGGCAGCAGAATTTGGAAATAACGGAAAATTTTTTTTAGAGAAAATCAGTCGTTCTTTACCTTCGCTGAAGGGAATTACATTTCTTCTCTCGAGTCAAGCAGACGTTATTAGCAGTCAGTCTCGGCAAAACAGTTGTGGTCTTATAGTCAAGACAAAGTTACAAAATTTGTTTCTCGACCATATCGTCGTTGAAAGTATTCCGTACTCTTAGCCGTAGTAAATTCAATTGGTTAAATATCGAAATTAGGAAAACCGATTAATATCGAATCCGATCTCTTCATAACAACCGATCAACGAACAGGCAACCTACGGAGATCACCACCGACAACAGTGATACATAGAATTATGTTTTTAAACGTAATTAATTTTGTATATTTCGTTTTTTTATATTCGTAGTTAATTATTGTGTTTTTTCAGCGGTCGACAGGTACCGAAAGATATAGCGGATTATAAAATATATTGATAAAAAATTCAATCGAATAATTTAATATCATTAATAATAATCACCATAAACAATAAACCAAAGAATTAAGATTTTAAACAAATAAAATAAAACCTCGTAGTTGGCATCCCTGTGGGCTAAACAAGTAAACGATACCGTTTCAATATATATATATATATATATATATACAGATATAGATATAGATATATATATATATATATATATATATATATATATAACTCGGCCATTTTGGCCTCGCAAGGGGCTATGCCCCTTGACTCCTCTTGCTTACATTTCTATCTCTTTCTCTTCTATACTTTGTATAAAATGATTAAAATTTACAATGTAATTCTAAATGGGTATATAATAACAAAATCACAGAAATCTTATAAAATATAACAAACATTACATAAAATTGGGACATTTTTTCTAATGGGGGGGTAGCCTAAGAATTACGTTGTAATTAATATACATATATACGCAAACAGTTTGAAAAAAAGAAAACATTTAAACAATTGTACAAAAATAATCATTTTAGAGCACGTTGAAGTGATAAACTATGCAATGAAATGAAATGAGATAATCGCATTATTCAAAAACACGATGCAAGTACAAATCGAACGCAACGGCAGGTGATTTAAGTTCAGAAAATATATTTTGACAAGAAAATAAGATCGGAAATACTGACGCACGCCAACCATTAATGTGCAGTTAGTGTTATAATCGATGTCGTTCGTGACTTGAAAATCGCACGATTGATGCAGCGACAAAAATTATTACTTCATCTGAACACGTTGAAATATCGTCCTCCAAATTTTCTCTAACTACTCATAGTCTTGCGTCATGGCAAACAATTGCAACGTGTGAAATTACGTCCGTCACAAGCGATTAGTAAGACAATAATAAATCATCGATGAAAATTTTATGTCCTACAAAAATAGTTTGCTACGAAACTGAGTAATCACTAACCATCGCAGCTAAAGTCAGCAGTTATAATCATTTTTAGTAGTTATTAGTTATAATCGGCGCATTAAACAACAGAGCCAGAAAATAAAAGAGCCCCCTTCCACCACACCTTAACCAGACTGTATAGTAAAAATATGTGGAGCGATATGCGCAATGCTCTAACAGTGTAATTGTCGACGAAAAGCGAATGTACAATGATAGAAGTCGGATAGGAATGCCAGCGGATACGATCGGGGGTGCAAAATTTCAGGATGACGACCAAGCAAAAAAAAAAAAAAAAAAAAGCATAATACAACGCAACTGAAGAGCGTCTAGCTAACAAGCTGGACAGATTCTCAGACTAAACTGGCGGAATGACTGAAAAAAAAAAACGTATCGCGATAAAATAAACAGGAATTGTTTGAACACTCTAAAAGGAAGGTTATCTAGTTAAAAAGGGAAAGTGGAATAAACAAGGAAAAGAAAATATCAGGACTGAAAAGCGTAATCAGAGCTTATCTCGATGGTAGTGGTGGCAAATCGCTCGTTAAAATATAAATCGATACGAACCAGTGGTTTGCTGCCAGTTTCCACGTCTAAGCGAAGCAACACGCGAACGTACACGGTGATTTTACAGACGGTTCCACCGACGTCGACCAATCCAAATATTCCTCGCCCTGAAACCATTTGAATAATTACGATTAAACAGATCACATATCGCGTCATATATATATATATATATATATATATATATATATCACTTTTATTATTAAAGTATACTCGCACAAATTTTTTAAGCTAGAACCCTCAGCGCAAACACGCTTTAAAAAATAATCCTCATCGGAAATTCGGAACGGCCAATCCCCGATGTTACATCAGGGACGGATCCAGAAGGACATTTGGGGATGATTTAATTACGTAAAATCTTCTACGGTAGGCAGTAGAGTTGAGAAATACCACTTGTTTCATAAAGAAAATCAAATAACGACCACCTTTATAGAAATTCGTAAAAATTTGTTTTAAAAATACATAATTATTACAATTTTTAATTTAACTTTTTTCTTATTTTTAGTTATGAAAAAAATAAAACGAAATTATAAAATTCTAGCTAAAATATGGTAGTTTAGAAATAGGAAGATAGTATTTTTATTAGATACTTTACTTCTTTTTTATTTTTGTTAGTAATCCGATCCGAATTCTCTTTGTTCGTGAGCAAGTTTAAATATATATATATATCTTTCTCATTGAACTCTATTTTTAATTAAAATTACAAAATAAAAATTAAAAATAAATAAAGGCAAAAGATCAACGATAATTACATTTAAAATAGAATAAAAACGTAACATTAATAGTTTTACTAGAAAATAGTATTAAATACTAATTATTAAAATCTGTAGGTAAAATTCACACATATCTTTTATAGCATAAATTAAGTTTCTCTGTTATAACAAATTTTTTCATAGAGGCTTTGGTTCTTTTTGAGGGGGGGGTCCCTTGTCCGCCTTCCGCGCGGATATCCCGTCACTGTGTAACATTGCGATATTTCACCTCCAAAAATATTTTCGTCGAGAAAATTAAATTTTTAAGAATAATTTTTCATTGTTATAAGGGGTTTTTTTTTTTGTTTCTGTTTGCCACTTCCTAGAAAGACAATTAAACAGATTAGAATACATTACTCTTGGAGGACTATATAAGCAATGTCAAAAAAATATATGTTTAGTTAATCTCTAAAGAATGTTCTCTATTTTTAAAAACTTTTAGAATTTGTTGAAATTTAGGCAAATGTGTTTATTAAATATTAACGAAGAAGAGAAAAATAATGAGATGTCTTTATTTTTGGTTTCGAGAAAAATATGATGAGTTATTTAACATTATTCTTTCCAAATTAAATAGTTTCATTATTCTTCGGTTTTCTTTTCTAAACGGAAATAAACTATTTAAGTCTCTTTCAGATTCGAACATGTAAATTAAATTTATCTTTATTAATACATTTTCGTTCCTGTTTTCTAACCCAAAATGGGATAAACGACCTTTTTATTTGACTTTCAATCTTAAAACGTTTGTTACTGCGACTATAATTTTTATTTCTTCGTTAAATCAGTTATTGTCTATAAAAAGTTTTTAGTCTGCAAAAATATAAAAATTCTTTTAGTTTTTTCTTAAATTTACGAAAAGAAAAAACCCCTCCGGCCAAACATTCGAAGAAAATACCTTAGAGGATGATGATTTAACAGAGCCGCGATTAAACGTTGATCGTGCGTACATGTCTTGTACAATCAAAAGAGTCTCCCCAGACTTTGTCCATTCAGCTTTTAAAAAATAGAAGAAAAAAAAAAAAAAAAAACATAGCGGAAAAAGACGCGGTCGATACAAAATGCCACACTTTAAAAAATCAAAACTAAAGCTGATCAGCCTGAATGGTCCAGGATGAAACAGTTCTTGCGCTATTTTACTGGGCATATTTTTAAACAGAACTCTATCGAGTTTAAAAGAAAAAATATATTATACACACTTGAGTAGCTGGAACTCAAAATGTGCCAAAAAAAAAAAATGATGATACTGTCGAGAAAATTAATTTCAGAGGACAATTCATATGCTCAGCATTAATCAGAGCTTAAATGAGGTTCTTAATAGGGCGCGTTTGTTTTGTTTTGAAAAATTTTCACTTCTACAATAGTATGTTGAAAATTTTACAGGATTACTCGCTAGAAAACTTCTCCTCATCTCTTCCGTATTCAAAGGGAATAAAAGCTGCAAAACATACAATTTTTTTTTTTTTAATGGACAAAAAATTGTTCACAACTACGGGAACATTAGATAGATTTCGAAATCGATAATAACACATTACGAATGTCGGCCGTAAACGACCTATGGCTGTATGTTTACGTGTCTAGCCCAGTTTGTACGCGAAAGTTCCGTAACCTTTTTCCAGAGAACGGAGAGCAAAAAACTCGAAGAAAAAAGATAAGATAAAAAATCGAAAGGCCTCGCAACTTCCAGCTAATACCTGTACAATGACACACCAAAATAATAGAATTCGGGGTTCATTTCGAAATGCAGGCCGATCGATTGGCTGGAAAACACTATCCTACATTTAGCCTGGCCAATGTAGGACACATAGGCCATTATCCGTCTGTATCGAGTTTTTACCCCTCCCGCCGCTAGAAACAGCAGGGTTAATGTTATTGTCGAATAATGCTGCACTACATCGATGCAACACGAAAGCAGAACTCATACTTCCTCACATATTTCATTTCGTTAAAGTAATAATTTAATCGTATTGAATGTTTTTTTGTTGTTTCTTTTTTTTTTCTTTTAAAATTAAACACAACCGGATTTGTGAAAACAAAGTCCGATTACAAACAATTAAATGTGACTAAAACTTTTACTTATACACTAGTATAACTTACGAGTTCAAAGCTCGAAATCGAAAACGGAAATATTCTGAACGAAATATTAACTCGATCGCCTTTGCAAAATCAAAATTTATTGCAAATGAAATAAACAAGCCCGGAAATTTAACAAAAAACGAACGCGACACTCCTATTTCATAAAATCAACCGCTATTCCGCCGAATTTAACGTCAAATATAAATATTTCCCCCGAAACATAAATTTAGTAATCAACTTTATTTCCTTTCCCGATAAACTGAAATCTCGGACCACTATGTCCCCCGTAAAAGATTTTGATTTCGCTTCAGAAGACCGAGGTGTTTTATTTCGAAAGTGCTCTGTCCCTTTAGATCATTTTAATGCTCTTGAAAACCTAGCAGAAGGCCCAAAAAACATAATTGCAGACTCCAAAACCAAGATAATCTTTTTAATAACAGAACCACTATTACCGTAAACAATAATATAATTAAAGATTAAAGAACCCTACCCAAAAAGTTGTACTATCTAATGTATCGTCACTATACTCCGTTGTTTTAAAGTCTATCTTGAGGGATGGTTAGAAAGTTTCAGCAATTTTTTTCCTTCGAGTTAAGCCCAATGATCCAAAGTTCAGCCACATGATCAGTTGAAGGATGCAGCTTTATGTTGAAAGCGCTAACCTTCCATCATCCCTATTTGGTTCTTTCGTAACAATTTATAATGAACGAGAACACCGAATATTTATCCAGACGGCTACACAAAATTTGTCTCGTCTACTGCCCCGTTCGCAGAAAATAATGCTTGTCCGCCGGGGCAACGATATTGTTTTAGTTATGTAAAGGGCATTACTGCCTTAACCGGGAGAAACGCTAAAGTCTCAGTTTCTAAAAATAATATTGCAGACGATACTGAAGAAACCCAAGTAGCAATTAAATGACCTCAACCCTAAACCGCCGATATGGTCTCCAGATGATTACCCAACTTTACCGGTTGTTTAGGAGCTGTTTCATATCGGAATCGCCACAAATGCAAACAGGTGAACTAGAAAATAAAGAAAATCCAAATGCTTCGAAAACTATGTAGATAAAAGAGCATTCACAGATTATAAACACAACGCCAACAAAATTTAAAAAAGAAAAATTTCTACTACAAAACTTCTAAAGCCCGCACAAAGTAGCATTATCAATACAGACTATTGACCGCCTTTTACTCACCTCGTAACCTTAATGGATAAAATTCATGACAACAGCTTCACTGAAGACATAAACGGATTTATCCACATGCTTTCAAATAACTATACGTCAACATCGATCAACTAAGGCACATTTCACAGAGTTCATTAATAAACTTGCTAAGTAATCATCAAATTCTTATCAGACAGTAGATTAACTATATCTAAAAGTTAATAATGACTATGGTTCGAAATAACATCATCCTGTAGTGAAACTCGGTAGGATTTCATCCTCAACTTGCTGAACTAAAACAAAAAATTTTAATTTATTTCCCCGCTATATTATGTTTACAAGAAACTCACCTGAAATCCTGCAATAAGTACCTTTTTACTTGAGCCTACAAAGGTTGCAATCCAACCTCAAGTCAGCCAACCACTAATATGACTCGGTGATTTTAATACCCACTCGCCCCATGTGGCGAGCAATACTGGAAAGCGGCACGATTCTGTCGTTAGTAAATTTATCCTAGTTTAATTTGTCCGCAATACTTTCCGGACGATCGGCCAAACATTTATCTCGCCTTCCATTTTTCCTAACCCGAGTTCTTTTGTGCTACAGGGCTTATACTCCAGCGATCATTTCGCCACACTCATACGTCCAGTAAAAGTTTTCTCTAGCCAAAGTACTCCATCTAAGTCTTAATTCCTATTCCATTAAACGGACTGGGACACGTTTTCGGTTAAAATAAAAACATTCCCGGTAAACTGTATGAATCGTTATCTGAGAATATTAGCACCTTTATCCGACGTAATCACTAGTGCCGATTTAGCGTCAATGCCCAGATCTCTCCCATCTTTCAGACCTTGACGAGTCTCATGGTGATGCTCCGAAATAGGAGCAGCCGTATGCCAACGTAAACACACCTCAGAAAATTGAAATCAGCAGGCTAATATTCCGACTTAATCAAATTTAAAAGATGTCAAGCAGACTACGCAATTAGGCGCAAAAAACAAGAATCTTGACAACAATTTATAAATTCAATTTCCACAATTACTTCCGGTCATAATGTTTGATTCAAAATTAAGTCACTAAATGGTATTTTAGTCGTGCGCCTACTAATTCCATTTCGTTAAATAAAAATAACCAGTAATTATCATTTATGATTCTTCACTTCTCTATGATTGTTAATTCACCATGTCCGAACTAAATTTTTTAAGTTACCAAAAACGTAAAATATAATATACCTCCGAAAATTCTTCTTTCCATATACAAAACGTTAGTTCTTCTTAGAATCAATTACGAGTTCCCAGCGTACTCATCAGACAGCTCTTCCCTACTTAAACGGCTAAATTTAGTACATCATACGGCTTCTCACACGATTCTTGGTGCACACAGATTCTCACCGTTTTTGTTTGTTTTTTTTTCTTTTTTTCTATTTTATTTTATGGGCTCATCAGTACAGGACATTCACCTACGCCGTTAATTAGTTTATGTACCTTGTAAGAGAGACTTTTACTGTCAACGTGAGACCTTAACCCTTTTTCTTCATAATCGTTCTTTTTCTATTGTGATATAAATGACTTTTCCAATATCTCAGGATTCCTAATGATCCATTGCCAGAAACTCTGGCTCTTATCGCATCACAAAATAAACATACTTTCTCTCCCCAATCCGGCTCTTAATTTCCTGATACCGCCATGGGGGGACTCTTCGACCATTAACGTCGATTTCTCGTTAATAAAATACAATAAACCTACACATCCGAATACTACCCAGTTAACAATAGCAACAATTCAAAAATACTTCAATCATTAGCGAGTAAGTTATATAAAATGAGGGGATGAAAGATTTAAGCTAAATAAGTATGCTGGTCAAACCACGGGCAACAGCTAGAGCAATAAATAAGATGTTAATGTATAATAATAGAAATTTTTTCATATATAAAATTTAAAAAAAACCAAATCGTTTTCGCATTTTAAATGTAGAGTAAAAAGTGTTTGCGTTTTATGCGTATTTGAAAATGTCCTCTTAACATAATTTTCGAATTCAACTGCGCAGTGATTTAATTTTTGCAAAGCATTTATTTAAGCACTAAATTTCTTATTGTTGGTTCATCATCACAATTCTATAACGATATGCGACGTTATTATTAAACTGCCCTAAAAACGAACAACTCGTCAAAATAAAAGCCAGCTTAAAACCGAAAATGTTGTCCTACCATGTGAAGCGAATAATGAATCCGATAAAATAAAATCGTAAAACTTTTTGTTTAATTATGAACAGGAATGCCAACTAAACGCCGACGCTATGGTTAAATATATTCCGTCACATTAGCCGATATTTTGCGAGTTTTTATATTTAATAAGTATGATGTATATTATACAGAAAAATCTCTACCAGCTTTTTTCTTTGTACATTACATTTTGATTACATATAATTTTGCAATAATTAATAAAAACCGACTAAAAGCTTCACATGGTTCATTGTAATATTTAAAATATAAATAATGCACAAATAAAATATAAATTTGGTACTGACGAAAAAAAAAAAAAAAAACTAAACCAACACGCTTATTCAAAACAAAAACAAAAACTTTTAAAAGTAAATGAAAATAAAAGCAAGCGACGTTATGGAAATTTTCAGAATGATAACTGATTAAATTACGTATAACAAATTTGCAAACAAATCAACCCAGCCCCATGGACAGATGTTCTGTACGTACTAAACTTGTCAAATTTAATAAACCTGACAAATTAAATTACAGCAGCTTAAATAACAACCAACACAACAGACCCATCAGAGCAGATGGTTAACAAAACTGAAAATAAAAATGTAAACGTAAAATTTCTTATCTCCAAAAAGAAAAAAAAAACACCTCCAATTTTTCGCTACTTACAAATAACACGTCGAAAAATAATATCGAAAATATGAAATAATACGCAGAAATTAAAATAATATCCGAAATTAGTTTTAAATTTCCACAAATACATATTCAACAAACTACCCACCGCGCCTCGTAAACTGCTAACCTAGTATAGTATATATCGACGAGAAGTCCGCTACACTATTCCAGTGTCCAATCTCGTTCTCATCACTCTAATATTATTCCTTTCCCGCCAAATCAGATGTGAGAACTCATTCACGACGGTTTCGTCATTACACGCATATGGACGTGATACAAATTCGTATTTGTAAATAAAATACGCGTGCGTTTGTAAACAAATGGGATAGAGAGGGTGGAGAAACGAAAAAATATAATATGGGAGAGTTGTTTTCCGTTTCATTACGCTTGCAAGAGCTTCTTGGTAATTGGACATAATGTGTCCGGGGGGTGTCGGTGTATAAATACAAACAGCGCTGTCGTTGGACTCGCGAATTTAATTAAAGGTTAATCGGAGAAGTTGTTTACTATCAAAGTGTCAATGGCGAATAAGGTGTGCATATAAAAAACGATTATCAATAGAATAATAAACGTTGAACGAACTATTTACACCAGGTAAGATGTACCTATTATTAGCACAGTGTTATAATATGCGGGAGAGCATGTTTTTATTCTTCGGAGAGATATTCTGCTAATCCGATGCAGGTATACACGCGCATAGTGCAGCAGTGAACTGCTTCGGCTTGCAGTAGATGGTAAAGACCGGTTACTATAGCAACCGGTCAAAGTCGCTAAATATTTCACGATTAGATTTAAAATAGTACGCACGGATAAGGAAAAGTAGTCAATTGAAAATTCCACCGGTTCCGCTGGAATAAAAGAAACAAGACAAAAAATAAATAAACAAAAATTCCCCATATGCATTTCTATCTTTTAACACAGAGCGCGCTCGTCCGTAGACGAATAAATAAATAAATAAATAAATAAATAAATAAATAAATAAATAAATAAATAAATAAATAAATAAATAAAGATAAAACATATTTGATATACGAAAAGCGTGACAAACAGGTAAATAATTCCATCAAAACTTGTGATAATGCATAAATAATATTCTTTTGTTTTTTTGTTTTTCTGGAAACATTTCAGAATAAACATAAGTTTTAAAATAATATATTTAATTTTACAAACGGAAATTAAATTTGAAATTCCTAAAAACACCGGCCTACAGTATTGAACTTATACAATTAAGTAGGATGATACGTAGTATGTTGAAGTTAAATAAACGTTTAAGAAGTATCTGAATTATGCAATTTATAAAGTTCTAACAAAATTTGTATTATACTAAATAATAATAATAGTTCCTGCTCGATGATGCGCAGTCTACAATAATTCAAGTTGAAATACGAGTACATTCGTATTATTCAATATAGCTGTATTTTGTTTTGTTTTTTTTTAAATAAACTACCGCGTAAGGGAGCGATGATCTAAGCTACTAAAATAATCAATACTTAAATAATCAATATTTATGAAAACGATTAATACATCGCATCTGTGGAACTATTCCAAGGACTAGTTCTCATTAATATTTAATAAAAATATTACTATTCATTAGGTGATAATGTTTTACAAGTAGAGTTATTTAATCGTGTCGAGAGAATCATTGTTGGTATTAGTTGAATGGCCTCTATGTCATTTATGTGACCATGAAACCGCTTTTCGCATTGGATAGCAAAGTCACGAATGACATCGTCAACCTGCTTCGTATCTAGATCATGATGGATATCCCTGCTATGCTGAAAGCAACAAGCATTTGGAATAAGGGGTCCGTCCAGGTTCTCAGTAATGTAACAGCCCAAGTATTTGAATTTTCCAACTCGTTCAATCTTCTCATTGTTTACCATAACGGAGACTTGATTAAAGTTATTTTCCTCGCTGACTACCATCCACTTCGTTTTTCTTCACGTTTATATTCAAATTGTATGACTTTCCGACAGATGTTAAAGATCTCTCCAGTTATCATCTGCAATAATAGCAGTATGGTCTGCGTAGCGAATGTTGTTAATGATTCTTCCGTTAATCCGAACGCCCAAGAGAAGATCCGAGATAGCTAATCTAAAAACCTGCTCAGCATAATTGAATAGTAGGGGTGAACGGATACACCCTTGTCGTACTCCACGTTGGACTTCAAAGTCAATGTTTTCGCCGTTCCCTAGAATGAGCTCAGCTGTCTGGTTCCAATACAGATTCTTAATTATCCTTAAAAATCATATTCATCAATTCCAGTAGCTTGAAGAATAGCAGCAAGGATCTACTATGATTTCTAAATCGGTACACGTTTATTTATTTTTTCATATACAAATATTATTTATTAATTTTTTTTTTTGAGCATGTCGGCTAAGGACGTTCTCAATCCAAAGGTATGACAGCATTAATGATTATAAAGGAAAAATATTAGAAGTAGAACATATGAATGAAGCTAACAAAGAGGAATAACCAAGGGAGATGGAAAAGAAAGCATTAAGCGCGATAAGGCGTAGGATAAGACCCAAAAGACCGGAATACAGTATCGCGCGTTCTGAAGAAATGAAAGGACACGTTCAAGTAAAATGTGATTTGCATCACAAGTGAAGTTTACTTCTAACGGATCAAACGGATAAAAGAAGGAGACTGAGTAATGGAGAAACGGAAGAGCGAAGCCGGAAGCAAGCTGCGATTTAACCGAAGTCTAATTATAGATGAGATAGTTGACCGCCTCATGTTGGGGAAATTCTAGAACTAAGGGAAAAATGGGTTATACGGATAAATAAAAGGAAGCAGGATTAGAAAATGAAGGATAGAGATCACAGACCAACAGTCGCGGTGGCAATAAAAAGAAAGAAGAAGAAAACTTTGGGCTGTAAAATAACTAATTAAATTAGTAACTTTTCTCGGATATTTTCTGAAAAAACTAGACTAATTTTTTTTATACAATCGGCCGTTAAAAAAATTGCCCCGACAATAAAAATAAATTATAAACAATCTAAAGAATGAGCACCAATATTTCTGAAGTGCTATGATGGCTGCCAGCAGTACGATGAATCTATAGATGTTGCAAACACAATGAAAAGGTTGAATTCGAAACAAGTAAATTATTTCGACCAATGTAAGAATTTCTGGTTGATGAGTTCGTAATTTCTGAAAAAGGTGTGAATGAACTCTCCTTTTTCTATTACCAATAGAACTGCTAGTTGCCATACTCACTAACTACATTGTTTATAATTTCGAATACATCGTGAAATTTTTAACTATAAAATTATTAAATCTTATACGATAAGTTCATTTTTCGAACATTTTAACGGAAATTAAAAAAAGAAAACAACGTTTATTACGTACATCTTCAGAATATGTGATATACATGTACACAATTTTCAGTGCATATTGTACCCCCCTTAAATAGGCATATTTTAGATGTAGTCGATTTTTAATTAATGTAAAGAATCCCCGACTTTTTTTATAATAGAACATAATATTGATGATTTTTACGCAATCAGTAATTTAAAATTGATTCCTGCATTTCCCTATTTACAGTTTCTTATTTGAAAACATTTAAAAATTACATTATTCGACTTCGTTAATAAACGCATTAAATTATCGGGAAAACAAAAATTACATCATGAACAAAGACGGTATCGTACTAAAACTTGATCCATAAGAAAAATTAAATTTAGATTATTACAAATTAAACTTTAAAAATTTTACTGATAATAGTGATTATGTTGTTTTTTTTTTTTTTAATATTAACAAATTAATAATGCCAATAGTGTCCTCAAACAACTCGTAATTCTATTTGTATCCGAAAAGATACATTTAAAATGTGTCTCTGGCAGTGTTTAATCAATTAGCTCTTCAAGAGATAGCTGCTGGATGAAACCCGCTTTTATCAGCAACTCTTGTCCGCTCGTTCTTCTCGTAACAGCGGACGATAATCGCAAACTTGGCTCAAAAGTAATCGTTACCGAATTCAAACCTAAACTATCAGGCTGGTTTCAGACCAAATTAGTCGGATCAAATGAGGACTAATTCAATTTTAATATTATGTTTAAATACCCGTATTTGTACACATATCTCTATTTTCTTATCGAACTGATCCGAGTAAATATGTCAGCCTAATGCGATTTATCAGTTTCAGCGTATTAACTTTTTTTTTATTATCCAACACAGTATTTTCGATTAAACTGCGCACCTACCGATATTATATTTTCCGCAATATCGTAGTCGTTATTTTATCGTTAAGAATTTACTCGTGTTTTCAGTGTTAAAAGAAATTAATTTGGAAAAATTTATTTATTTACGAACGAAATACAAAATCATTTAATTCGTAAAGTGCCACAAACATTGAAATAAACATAGTATAAGAAATATTTCGATAAAAAAAAAAATCGTTTTCATAACACATTAATTCTGTAATATCAAGAAAGTTAAACAATCATCGTGTTATTCCATCGAATTTTCTCTAAATAATCAGCAAGAACACTAAAATTTCAATATAAAGTGAAAAATAATAATTTTGAAACTTGCACATCAACATAGTTTAAACATTGATACAAAGATAATTTGTTAAATTATTTGGATTTATAATTAAGTAAAATACTTTTTTAAAAACAAAATTTAAGTACTCACCTCAGAAAAATGACTAATCGTTCTCTTTTATAAAACATATATTTTCTGTAATTTGAATTCACTTTTTTCTATTTCTTCGATTATTATGTTTCAAATTACAAAAAAAAAAAACCGAATTAAGCAAAATAATTATAAAATCTGTTTGAATTATCCGATAAATCGAAAAGTAAATGATAAAACGATATGCGCAGATGACTTTTTAAATTAACTAGATGAATCCGTAATTTATTTTTTTCATTGTTTTCAGCGAATCCACAGCCTTCTGTAAATCGCAATATTCACAACACTACTCCGTCTGCATAACTGATAAGCTTGATTTGATCAATAAAGCACGTGACCCAAAGCGAATGATTTAGGCTGACTTCACTAATTTTATGTGAAATCAGCATTACCGCTCACAAACTTGTGATCGTGTCCGCTTTGCTTAGTTTCTTCAGGTACACCGCACCACTAAAATCAAACAATTTCCATTTTTCTCTTTGCGCGTGTCTAGGCGGATCTTCATCCTTTCGGCCTCGTTACGTTTCGGCTTTATTACTTTGCAACCTTGTCCTATTTTGACAAAGATTTAATTTAATGCTAGACAATTTTTTAAGCGATATAGAAATAAGGAAAGTATTAAAAACCACCGATTTGAAAATAAATTACGTATTTCGCAGTTGTTTTGTTTTTTGTTTGTTTTTTTTTGCCTCAGTAATTATTTTACACTTAAATGTTAATTATAAAAAAATATTGAAAACTTACGAACACTAAACTAAATCTATTTCGAAATTGAGACTGAAAGTAACCATGAAGCCGAAACATTACGAAACCGAATATTTAAGAACGAAACGATACGACCCCTGCCAAGCTACTCAGCCCCCATAAAACAGTTTCATACAACACACTCGACTTGAAATTTTATAAATTCAAGTCAATCATTCGAATACATTTCGCATTAATTGCATTAGGTAATTACAAATTTGGAATAATGTTCAGAAGGTTCTAATTGAAGATGATTAGTTTACGATAGTAAAAAATATACCGTAGTACAAAAACAAAATTAACAAACTGCTCATCAGAACTAATTTCTAATAGTAAACATTTTTAACTCATCGACTTACGAAAACAACTAAAAATATGATCGTGCTTCCTCGAAAATCGCAGGGCTCAGTATTACGAGTCTATTCCAACGGTTGAACGTGACTCAATTCGCTCTGGTCATATTTATTTAAGTCTAGAAATTTTCGGTAATTATCACATCTGCCTGTAACCACGTATTTTTTTTTTCTCAAGCAATTTATTTGTCACTTGCATCTAGTCAAACTGCGTTTTCTTCGCAAATACCCTGGTGGTTCGCTTGAATTGCAAAAATTTTCCAACTACGACATAAATTTGTTATTCCTGTATACATTTCTAAAGTAAACATTAAAAAATAAAAAACAACAGCCGAAATATTACGCAATCTCTTTTATTAGCACGACTAAAATTCTATTTGCCGCAGCATCGTTAACAAATATAGCCTCTCCCGCCTCCGGGAAAAATACCAGAAATTTTATGAAACATGACAACATAAAACAAATTTAAATTTAATTTGAAATATTTAAATTTTTTTATATAAATATATTTATTAATTCTGAGAATTCCGTCGAATAATGCGAGTCAGTATTCGTATTTTTACATAAACGAAAAGTGGTACGTATCGCGAACATCTTAAAATACGCTTTCCAGTTACGTCATTAAGCAGTGCCTCTCTCCGCGGTGAAACAAATTAATCTCAGCACGTGCCGTAGAAAAACTATTTGGTCAAACCGATCATGTAAACACTATTGCAATAATAAAAGTCATTGCTATTTCCACTTTTTTTTATTTTTTTTATTATTATTATTATTATTATTATTATTATTATTATTATTATTATTATTATTATTATTATTATTACAATACGTAGGGAAACATGATATAAATGGCATCTATTCGGGTTTTTCAAAACTCATAAATAAATATTCCCCGTTCCGAGCAAACCGAAATAAAATTCTAATTAATTTGTAGAAATAAAATATGAACTGTTATAGGGTGTAAAAAATTTTTAGATAATTACTCTTAAACTTTGATGGTAATGGTGTGTTTTTTAATGGAAACTCTAGGCGTGAATTAGCAGGGGGATTAAATTAGCAGCGGTTAACGAAAAATACAGAAAAAAAATACAAAAAAAAATCAAAATTGGCTAATTTTTTATAAGAACGAAAAAAATAATAGAAAACTCAAATTCCCGGGCGACATCTAATAGAATAAAAACTAAAATTTATTTTACTCGTTTTTCCGCTTTCTTAAATTTTTCATAATATTATCCATAATCCGCTTTTTCTAATCTGCTTCATCTCAATTTTATGCCCAACGCTCATTTTTAATCGTTCAACGGTGATTAATTGCAATATATATATATATTATAAGATATACGCCGACACACATAAGAACGTACAGAAGGAAATAGTGTAGAAGAGAAAATTTAGCAAAAACAGGATAGGGGATTTTTTGAGTGTTGTGAAAGACGAATATTTACATGGTATGAGACAAAAAATTAGAAAAGGCAATATTTAAAATACGATCTGTGGATGAACACGATAGAACCAACTTGGTTTTGGCAAAGATTGTTCAACAGAAGTAGATGCGAGAACTTTAAAGACATAGAGACGTAGATTTCGGATATGATCCAGTTCCGGGAGGACTAGTTTCACCGGTTACGAGAAAAAATACTGTAATCTCGTTTCGATACTCGCTTTATACAAAATAGCTACTGAACGACTAGAGTCGAAAATGCCCTAACGAGATTGTAGAAAAGTATAAAGCTGGTTTAGATGATTATTAAAGAAAATTACTTTTGGTGCCTAACTGATTTCTTTTCAAATAAAGCAATTATTCTCTGCGAGCGTATGAAGGCTGAATAGATTGCCTAGTGTAGCACGCACAGCCAACCTTTTTGAAAAATCATCACTGGACCCTCTTCATTCCCTCCAGTTTATCTGACGGGCAAAAAATATATTTTCCTTTAAATCGCTTGCAGATTAGTCACACGACAACAATCTACGATAATTACATATTTCAGAGAACATCTCCAACTACATACCCGTAGTGTCGTCATGGTTTTTCTGTTCCCTCTGTTAATTATTTGTCATAACAATGTCCGGCCTTCTTGCGAATTGCCGTCGCCTCTGCTCAATTGTCTATTTTCTCTCAAATAATCCAATCAAATACACATTCTTTTCTTGTATTTTCGGGATAAACACAACCTGTTATGAAAAATATTTAATTATTTTTACTGCTCAGGCGCTATAAGTAAAGTGAGTCCCATTAAGGACGGGGCATTTGGAATTGTGAAGTTAAGGTTCACAGTGTACTAAGTCCAACGGCACTAATAGGAATAGACGGGCCAGTTCCTTTTTCTCGGCTTCCTTTACTTTCCCAGATTACTGTGATGTCCAATTATTTCAAACTAGGTAAACCCGGGAGCCAATCTGTAAGTAAAAATTAAGGAAATTAAAAAAAAAAAAGACTAATGTTTAAACATATTCAAAGTATACCAGGTATTTCAGGTATTTCAGGTATAGAAAAGGAAGAAATGGAAGAGCGGAAATTATTTAGTTAACTCGGGGTGGGTTACATAAAGTAGAAACAACGTGTGAAAACATAGATGAAGAAAATTAAAAAGTAATTGCGGGGAAAAGGACTATTTCCAAGTTACTGCACCAGACTAGTCGTTCATCATCATTATCTCCTCAACCATTCGGTTGGTGGGCAACCTATTCGTACATTTTAGCTGTGCAGATATAGGTTGTGTACTAATACAACGCGAGTGTTTCACTTGCAACTGATATTGTGCTTGTGTTGATTTATCGTGATACAAATGCAGTCCCGCGTGTGTGTGTGCGTGCCGTGTACTGACCTAGCGCGCATATGATGTTGTACGTGGTGGTTTGCCATTACCTTTCACGTGATTATTAGCGAATATTTTAATTTAATTTTCGTATTAACTCGTCATTAGTCTCTAAAATATTTCGTGAAGTACAGTGTAAAAAGAAATTTTCTGCAAAGAAAATAAAATAGGATCTTCTTAAATAAAAACCGCAAAAACCTCGAGGCAGACCATTAAAAAATTTCTTTCTGGAGCAAAAGAAAAAACAAGAAGCAGACAAGTGAACACAGTTCTATTTATGTTGTGCGAGAGAAGTATGATGTTGGACAATGAACTAACGTCACCGCTGTCACACCGATAGAGTTAATTAAGAAGTGGTGTTTCATTTGTGAAGAAGAATCTACGGGTCCAATGCCACTGCCGCACATTGAAAATACAGAAAAATTTTGCTTTCGGATAGTTGACGAAATAAAAAAGAACAAAAAAAAAAAAAACTATAAGAAACATTAGCGAGCTTATTGCTGTTATCTGCCCACCTCTAGGTGTTTTCATCCAACTTCGACTGGTATTTATACATTACACTAGATTAGTTTCTACTTCTACTTTTATCTATTTATTAGCTATTTTTATAATACTGTTTTTCCTTTTATTTACCCTTTATTTACCCTTCATTTATCCTTCATTTAGTCTTTTTTTGGCACGACTATCTTACTCCGAGGTGTAGTTGGTGTTAGCAAGAAGCTTTCTTGCCCCCGGAGAGAGAAGAAGAAACATCGTGAACACGCAAAACGACTGCCCCGATGATTCGCTCCGCTAGGTACAGCCGACTGCTCAAGAAACAAAATCTACCTCCGCTGACGGTGAACGCTTTTTCCTAAACGTTAATTCACCCTTCCCAACAACAACCAACGTCGTTATTATACTCTAGTAAAAAAAGGAAAACTTTCAATTCTAATATTCCCCTTAAAAAACGCGAACAAAATGTTCCGAATTTCTTTTAACGAAACTCATTCGTAGAAAAGTCTCCGAGACTACAATAGCAACGCGAGTAATTTACAGCGCCTCTGGATATTTCCAAATCTTTACCCGCTAAAGCTACGAGGAAAAATAGTTAAAGAGCCGGCTTTTCTTCTTCTACTAGTCCCGATGATGATGAAAAATCATCATTTTTCGGGAACGATATTTAACTGTTTTCGTATTTCCTTCACGGTTGGTACAAAAAGTTCCCGGACTACCGCTATAAAATCCGTACCAGTGGCGCGATTTGTTTGAAATTCTACTTATAATACTTCAATGTTGTGAGAAGAGACGACGAAAGTTTCAGGTCGCTAAGTTTACTTAGGAGACCGCTAATTATGAGTGAACCTCTGTGTACTATGTCACGTTTGCGATAATGGAACATAGAGACACAATTGAATTTTGTTTTTTGTGTGCATCAGAAATGTGTACAATTTAATGAAAAACGCATACAAGGGTGTAAGCCGTACAACGTGTTTTGTATCGCCGATTTAAAAGTGGACGGAGCTCGTTCGAAGACGATCCGTGCGAAGGACGACCGATCAGGAAGACTATCGACGAAAACGTGGCTCGTGTACAAGCTGTACTCGCTGAAAATCGGAGAGCGACTTGTCGGTTCATCGCAAATGAACTAAACCCATGTCCGTTCATAATATTTTTACCCATGTTTTCGGTAAAAAGAAGCTGTGTGCTGCCAGGTTCGTACCGCATTTCCCCTTATGGCCGAACAAAAAGAACAACGCCTGGAAGCGAGCGAGACTCTCATTGAAGCCGCCGATATGGACCCGAAGTTTTTAAAGACCATCATTACCAGCGGTGAGTCTTCGAGTACGATCCCAGCACGAAAATAAATTACCAAACAAAAAACAAAATTTAATCGCGGCGCTCTTTATTCCATTATCGCAAACGTGACACAATATTAACAGGTTCACTCATAATTAGCGGTCTCCTAAGTATACTTAGCGACCTGAAACTTTCGTCGTCTCTTCTCACACCATTGAAGTATAAGTACCGTGAATTTCAAACAAATCGCGCTACTAGTACGGATTTTATAGCGGTAGTCCGGGAACTTTTTGTCCCAACCGTGTATATTTCATTTCCAATAATAAAATTCGATTATAACAAATAGAATAACAACAATAGCCGGAAATATTTGATATATTACAATAATTTACGAAAACCTTATACAGCTCTCCAGCGCTTCTGAGTGGACCGATTCTGAGTAATCCTTTTTAAACATATTCCTTTCATGCGTAGATATGTCACCACCCGTAGAAGCCGCGTCCTCCTTTATCGAGTATGAACCAAGTTATAGAAACTTAACGGACTGCAAAAGTTTATTTATTTACCTTTTTTACAATCTACGCGTTTTCATAAATGAGCGCTGTAAAGTCAAAAAATTTTTTTTGCATTAAAGGACTAAGAATTCAAATTAACCGGATGAAGTTTTTTAGGTTTTAAAATAAATCTCTAAAACCGAGTTCAGTTGACCTACCTCAGCAGTTTAATAAACGTAAAATTTGGAACATTTTCTCGCTGGTTACACTGGCACTCTATCGACTTTAGAGTGTTTTTGATCAATAAAAAATGTTAAAAATTCTGTTTAAGATTGAATACGAAAACTTAAATCACAAGAATATTATATGAAAGAAATTTTACCGCCTATCAAATTATTCTGAAGCATACCGAGCTGGTTAATATAAATCAGATGTGCAAAGCATTATGTTTTTGCAGATTGTTGTACTCTAGTCACCATCTTTTCTTTCTTTTTTTTCTTTTTCTTTTTTTTTTTCGGGAAAAAAAAGAAAAGATTATAAAACAACCATTTTATTTTTTATACTATACGCATTCTAAGATAATCACAATAATCAGCGTTGGTAATTGTTTCTTCGGGTATCGTGTTATTTGCACGACAATGAAAATAACCATTGGGAAATTCGCATAAATATCGTCATCATCTCACACGCTGGTCTATATGTTGTAGGGATTTTATTATTGGCGATCCGCCGTATGGACGAACGATCAGTAGTCGTGATGATCGTGAGCAAATAATGACGGTTAATGAGCAACATTGGATTCCGTTACTCAGCTGTTTCGAGAATGCAGCTTTAAAACACACACAACATTGTTTCTGCTTACAATTTAACTATTTTCTGTGATTTTAGAAGAAGGGCATTATTACTACGATGTTCAAACCGCTACGTGTAAATGTAAACGTACAAAACATAAAATGACATGGTGTAATAAAAAAAAAACAAAAAAAAAAAACGACCGGTCAAAATATTAACAGAAAATATTCAAATATTAACCTGTGTAGATCCGTTCTTTGTAGGTGAACTCAAACAAGTTTATTCACCTGTCCTACCCCTTGAAAATGAAAAGAATTCAGTGTAGCCGGCCTCCCGCTGATTATTATAACGAAAAAATAAAAGTTCCGTCTTTCACAGCCGTCAACGAAATGAAACAATTATTGGTTCACCGGTGACGATGAGAAATCGAAAAATATTGCGACAAAATATACGACACAGTATAATAATTTCATGCCCTTTATTATTTCCTTGTTAGGGGGAAAACTTAACCATGGCGCTTACTGTTTAAGATGCATGGCATAATTCATCACCGAATTTCGCAAAATGAAAAAAAATGTTGCCATGGTCACTTTAGAAATAATGCGTTGAATATTTTAAACAATTTACTACTACTGGATAAACACAATTCATACATGTGTGGTGATCGAACAAAAATATACATCGGAAGATTAAAGAAAAACATCGCTTTCATTAGAAGAAAATCGTTTATGAGATTTTACCACAAGTGTATATGACCTCAACCAGTTTGCTTGTTCCGTATTATCGGAAGAACAACACAGCGTTATTTTTTGTTTTCTTTTCTTTTCTTTTTTTCGGGGCCAGCGGTATAGATTCCTATTCTACGAAGTTTTAATCGTTAAGAATAGAAACTATACTGGAAATAGGAAATGATCAAATGAAAAAGTAGCATTATAAGGGGTAGGAATTTTGAGCTTGACAACAGAGCAAAGAGTTGTCAGAGGACTTTGGTATAATAGTTAAAGAAACGATGTTTTCTTTAAAAAAATATATACTTCTGTTTCTCCCTATATATTGCCAGTCGATTTCATATTGGAAGTAGGCGTCTGCAATTTTTTAAAATCGTATTTTATAAACAATTGTTTTATTTGGAACCGGTAGGTTTTTGACGATTTTCCGTTTTATTAAACTTGAAAATCGTATTACTCGCGTAACCTCTTCCATATTTATTTGACAAAAAACTTTTCCTATGTTAGCGGATAACATTTTTTTTTTTACAAATTTCCATATTGCAATGCGAGCATCACATTAAATTATAATAAAAAAATGTTAATTATAATGTGATAAGAGAGTAAGTGCGTGAGTGTCAGCGAACCGGTCACGAAATAAACGATTTATCGGGGAGAAGACGGATTTCGAAAGGAAGAGAAAATCAAGGTAAAATGCTGAAAAAGCGGAAACCCTTAAGAACAGTTCCGTTCTGAACCGAGTCTCGTTTAGTTCTTGTCATATTCTTGCGCAGTGCTCGTCAGAAAAAAAAGGTCTCGAAGAATAAGCAACCAGTTTAAAAAACAAGATCCGCCGAAAGAGATACAAAGGAGGAGGATCCAGCAAAAGGTTCTTCTCGTAACCCGATCGTCAAAAATTCCGAGTTAGCGATTTGCAAGGTCCAAATTGAAAAAGTACATCAGTTCGATTACATCGTCCCCTCCCCGTATTCGACAGGAATCACAAACGTACGTCCACCTGTCAACAAAGGGTTGCAACCAACCAGCAGCAGAAGACCCAGCCAGAGTGATACGTACCGTTCATTTTATATATTTTCATTTTGTTTATATTATGCATTATTATATATATATATATATATATATATATATATATATATATATATATATATATATGTGTGTGTGTGTGTGTGTGTGTGTGTGTGTGTGTAAATATCCAGCAATTGTGAACCAATAGAGAGATTAGTGTAAGAAAAATTCGTTAGTACAAAAAATCTAAGATAGTGATTTGTTCTAGAAAATAATAATTTAAATTTACGTTCGCGGTAATTAGGAGAGCGTGATGGCATCCTTGAGGGCACAATACAACGAGGTTAACATTTCACTTCCCCGTGCTGGAGTAAAAACTAAACGACAATGTTAAGCATTTATGAGTTCACTTATTCGTCAACATCTCTAATCGCATTTCTGACGAGTAGTGTATTGCATGAAACGTTTCTAACAGAAACAGAGGCAGGAAAGAACAAAACATTAAATACTCTTTGCAAACATCAAACACAATTGTGTTCCTGAAAACAACACAATAACTCAATTACTCTGGCCTTTGTTTCTTATTCTTTTTTGAGCCCGCTCTAGGACCACACTTAACCCAGTTTTTTCATCCCTTTATAAATTCATTTTCTGTAATTAACGTGACCCATCTTTATTAAATATAGGCAAGTTTTTACTTCAACTATAGTGGGGTTCCTATCGACGTATACAAAAAAACCACGGGTAATATTTTATCGCGAAAATCTGTCATTATTGGCCACGCATTTCCAAAAACAATACACGATCAATCGATTAGGCCTCTGCACACACATATTCGTGTAAATTTTTGTTCGCATACTATTGCCGATTTGTACAATAATCGAATTCAACATATACGCCACGTACAAATCCGTTTTTAATTTCGTTTATAAACCACGTCTGTTTTAACATGTTTTTTTCTATATTTCGAAATACTTTTTGCCCGAAAATATTTTCGCTGATTATTGACTTTTCGCCTATTTATTATCTTCCACCGTGTAAACTATAATTCATCCACGATCAATTTATTATATTTTTTCCATTCAATTATTAATTTACCCCTCCAATCGCTCTACCTACTATTATATGTATTATAGTCACCAATTTGATTCTTCGCAACTACACCACCCACTTAAAGGCAACTCTATTTATACTCGCGCAACTCTCGTGCGGGGTAAACTTACCAGATCATCAATCGCCGAAAAAGACGTTTCCAAATCTTTAAAACCGGGAGAATCAAAACAGTAGTAATCTACCCTTATAATGTAAGACGTACCATGAAAATACAATTTACAATGTTTTATTTATTTACATATTTATACTAGGCATGTTAACAAAGTAAGGTTCAACATCGATTAGAATAAACTTGCGGGAGTGGGCGTGGTCTGATTTTGTAGCTACAACATTCAAGTTTAAACTAATGTCCAAACCGTAATAATATGGTATGTTTTTTCGTTTTCGAGTTACGTGAATTAATCATGAGTGAAATTCTGATAATTGTCGCCGACTACGAGGTATGCTCAGTTATTCGTTCCTTACGCCATAAAAAAATTGCACTAATTGAAATTTATCGACAAATAGTGGAAGTTTATGGTCCTATAATGAGTGTTCAACATGTTTGTAAATAGTGCCCATAAATTCCGAGGAGGTAAAATGAATGTAAAGGACACGAGCAATGGAGTGGCAGACCATCCGTAATCTCAGATGAACTGGTGCGAAAAATTAAGGAAATTCCACGATCCGATCGCCGCCAAACCATTTCCGATCTTGACCAATCTTCGAGTGTGCCACGGGGTACCCCATGTAAAAAAATTCGAGACCAACAAGGAGTTGAAATATTTCATTCTTACCTGGTTACAAAGTTCCTACGGGGAGGGTATTTATAAGTTAATTTCTCGACTCGACAAGTGCTTAAAAATAAAAGTATGCTGAATTCAATGCTGGTGTCCATTTTTTTTTATAGCTTTATTGGTTTCGAAAATAAAAAATAGGGAACTTTACTTTATGAACGGCTCTCTCGTATATGCATCTATACACAATTTCTTAATATTACTGCTTGAGAATATTACTACACCATTTAGCAACTGTATAATATTATTCCGGTAAACGTTTATGTCTTTCTTTATCTTTCTCTCTTACTCCAATTTTACCTTATCCTCATTCGAATATTTCGTTAAGTTCTTCGTTTGCTGCATTCAATTAATCTTTTTTTTAATTGCTCTATTCTTTTCTCTTCAAGTATTTCATCTGAGATTATACACTTTTATTGGTTTGCTGCCCTAATTTCGTTGACAGCATTAATATATTTAAAATGTTTTGTTTCATTTTCTATCTGGTCACTTTTACTCTGTTACGCGTTAGTTTTTTTATCATATACATATATATATATATGCTTCTTTCTTTTTTGTATCTCAAACTTTCTGTTTCCCACGTTCTTTATTATTAATTTTAAACTTTTGTAGAAGGTCTCTCAATTTTATTAATGTGCAATTATAATTTTTATTGCATCTCTATTAACACATCTTTGCATTGCGTATACAGATAGTATCACCGGTTTTATTTTACTAACCTCAATATATATATATATATATATACAGTGGAACCTGGTTATATCGTCATTGAAGGGACCAGAAAAATGTTAACGTCATAAAAGAGCTGCCTTGAAATCTGAGTTGAAGAATACAAGAAGTAAAAACGCAAATGTTTTACATCAAATTATTTGTTGAAATTTACTACAGGAAATAATTAAAACATTAATTTGTGTAAAAAGAACAAACAAATGTTACTCACAATATTGTAAAGACTTACTGTTGAAAAAAATCTGTAATCTTCTTTTGTACAGTCTTCTCAGAACAATAAATTTTCTCTGTCGTGCTGCATACATCCTGTAGAGCGTTGAGTGTTTCAGCAGACGTTTCTCTGAAGTGGAAGAACCGAGAAAGAGTCTCAGCAGCTTTCATTGCTTCGTGAATGGATGGACAAACGATGTCTTCTTCGGTCTGGTCAGCATCTTCATCTGGACTATCTTCAGCTTCCCCTTGTTTTGCACATCTGCGACGATTTCTGCATCACTCAACATTTGCAATGTTTCCACATGATTATCTACTGATGCGTATGAATCGATGTCATCTCCAAAGTTACTCAAGTCAACATTAAACTGTCCAATCCATGTTAAAAGAGGCAATTCGTCATCTCCGTCATAATCTCCAAGTGGGTCTGTAGATTTCATTTGTGAAAGCACTTGGAAATCATCATCGATGCTACATTCCCCCAGACATTGTCTAGGAATTCTATAGCATCCAAGATTGATATGTTTACGAGTTGTGCGATGTCCATGCAGAAAATTATTTTGTTCAAAAGAACTTCCGGTAGTGACACTCCAAACTTTTTATGACGCCTTGATCCATGGGCTGAAGAACACTTGTGCAGTTGGCCGAAAAAAAAACAAGATTGATGTTTCAGTATGACGGCACTAAAAGCAAATAATAGGTTCAACGTCCGGCTAGCGACTTACTTTTCGGTTTCACTGTTCCTAGACAAGGATTTTGAGTGAACCTGGGGGGAGCATTACTCAAGCATAATTTCACTTTTGTAAATTGAGCATCACAAACTTTTTGACGCTACAGCCGAGGGAAAATATTTTTTTGACGATATAACCGGGTTTTCTTATAACGCCAAATATTATATTTTGGCCGGTCTAATCATAAAATGACGCTAAACCCGAGTTAACGTTACAGCCGGTGCCGTTATAACCAGGTTCCACTGTATATATATATATATATATATATATACATGCGTGTGTGTGTGAGAGAGAGAGAGATTAATCCAAAAATGTTGTTTTAGTATTATGCCAAAGTATTTGTGATCTTGAACAACCAACATTTAATGTTCGAACAATCATCATCTTATTCTACGAACGCGTTCATTTGTGTGCATTATTGTCTTTAGTTCGTACTGTCCTGTACCACTTGAAACTCATTTTATTTTACGTACGTTTACTACTAAATTATTATCGCGGGCCCACTTACTGATTATCAATAAACCGTTTTTTAGTTTACTTCTCTACCTGTCTAATATCTTTTCGAGCAATTAGTGACTATGTCGTTAACGCGTGCACTTTCCTATGTTACAGTTTTTCCTTTGGGTTCTTAAGCACTGGAGAAATACATATACTTCCTTCTTAGTTGCTTACCTCCGTGCCTGATTTTTTTCCCTTTTTTGCTTTTTACATTCAATATTTCGACTTCAGTTTTCCTGAACTACTTTTAAACCGCCGATTCATTTTTCCCGCTATTCAAATCTCTTCTAAGATTTTTAGTAGTTTCATGTAGTTCACCGTATCAAAGGCTTTCGTAAAATCTAAATATTATTTCTTAATTCTAGCTGTTCTCTTACTTTTAAAATCTTTCAGAACTTATGTTGATCTCTCAGCTTGAAATACATACTGTATGTCGTTATATTATGATCTCCTAAATGAAAACAATATTTAACACAAAGTGGTTTTTTGTTTGCTGCTGAACACATTTTTCGTACTCGCGTGAGAAAAAAATTTGTAGATCAAAACTTATCGAAGTAACGCGTACGACATGGTAGGCAATTTCGTACAACAAAAATCGTCATTGACGTTTGTAAATTAGGCGAATACCGTAGGATTTCACGCCGACATGCACTTCTACTTTTATATTTGTCGGAAATTTCAACTATCTTCCACAATGCAAAGATGTATGAACAAAAGCGATATCCACGTAAGTCGAAACTACTTCCAAATTTAATCGAAGTTGCATGCTTCGTGATTCTGTTTAAGTAAGTGCTGCGGCTTTTAATGTAGTCAACTAATAATTTTTTTTCCCCATATATAAAATTCTTCGAAAATAGGAAAAGCTAGCAAAGCTTTTGATTGCTTGCATGCAGCTTTTATTGTTGTTTTTTTTTTTGGCCTCGTCAACAATAAACATTAACCCAGCGCAAATGAAATTTTTATACATTTTTAGTATGTGACAGCGAAATATAAACTCCTACCCGAACGAAACACCACTGCCTAACCGACTACGTCATGGTAGATGGCGATTGCTTGGATACAGCTTTTATGCCTTTATGTGTGTTTTTCTGAATAATAATAATAATAATAATAATGTCCATTTATTTTTTCTGCGTATATATAAGACAGTCCATATTCGGTATTAACTACGTTATCTGCTTTTTTACTTTTATTATATTTAATTTTTTCATTTTTTCTCAGCAGTTCTGTCGTTAGTTTCCTATTCCTTTTACAGTTTCTCACCTTACTAATAGTTTTTTTTAGAACTACCCTGGTTTTCAGTATATTCGGTATATTTTTATTTTACGTATATACGCAATCAATACAAATTGAAATGTTACAGAAAATAACTGTAAATTCGCAGTACCGTGCGAACATAATAAAAAAGCGTGAGTAACGCGTTACAGAACCGTATGTGGAAAATAAGTTAAGACCTTCTATAAATATACCGGGAAAAAAAAAAAAAAATCAACTGATAATAAAATATTGGCATATAAACTATAAACGAAACAACATTAAATGAAAAATAGATTTACAATTGGTTATACTTATTAACGCGGAAAGCCCCGTAGCGCTGATATAATCGTTCACTAATTGTGTGCATTCTTAATCAACGCACTATGTTTTTAAAATTTCATATCACTATTAGACATCTACGGAGTGCGCTATTTTTTATGTTACATCGAAACGGTAAACTGAAAGTTAATTCTGGCTGCGAATCGTTGAAAAACACATTAAAAGGTCGAACTTAACATGGCGTGCTGACTCGCAACGTCAACTTATCGGCATCAATCAACTAGAGCTGTTTACAAATAGAAAATAATCTGATACACGCTGCAGAACCGGGTTTTTAGCACTAGTCCTCTCTCTCATTTATTAGTCTCGCGTAAAATTTGAAAATTCCCAAAGTAGATCCAAGCAACAAAAACCTCGACTGGAACTCCTGTTTATCCGCAGATCTCTGCTTGGTTACCGTTTTCTAATTAAACGCCTCCCGATCTCTTCATCTAAACTTATTTCTTCCTATCTGTATATCAATGACCACTGGCGCTTCGTTCCTCACAAAATCCCGGTTCTTGCGCACATAGCTGCTCGGGTCTCTAAGTTTTCTCCTTATGTCTTTTCCCGCAATAAGCTTCCTTACTTTTCTTTTGATTTCAATAGTACATGTCTTCCCATCTCATTCTCCTCTCTTCCTCTTCGTGCTAACTCCACTCCTCAGAGCACAGTGGTCAGTGAATATGTCCACATATTAAATTCTTCATTTCCCCGTCATGTAAAAATTTTCACTGATGGTTCCAAAAATGATTGCGGGGTGGGCGGTGCTTTTACGGCCCCCTCGCTTAATCACTCGGAATCCTTCAAACTTCCTTCCTTTTGTTCCATTTTTTCTGCTGAAGCAGTCTCCATTCTCCGTGCTGTCTCCTTTATTTCCTCTTCAAGAGGGATCTGTAAGTTTCTCATTATTACTGATTCCAAATCCGTGCTGCAAGCTATCTCTTCTCCTCCTTCTCACTCGACTAATGATATCATTCTTTCTGTTCGTGCCTCTATCTCCAACTTGCGCTTAGCCACCTTCTATCCTTATTGACTTTTTACTGGCCACTCTCGCATTGAGGGCAACGAAGCAGCTGACTTCCTAGTTCGCTCGGCGTCTCTCAATGGTCCATTCCTCCCGCATTTTTCTGCCTCAGACATCCTTTTCCTCTCCGCAAGTCTCCATACCAGACTATGGGTTGACATCTACCCTTCCTTTTTTGCCAATCGCTCCTCCTTCTACCTCCTTCTACAGCCTATACTCCTAATTCACAGCCTTGGAACCAATTTATTCCCTTTTCTCAGCGCTCGGCTATTGTTTCTTTAATCAGACTGAGACTTGGTCATTCCCTCCTTCCCTTTTCTCGTTTTTCTTTTTCTCTTTCACCTTCTCCAACTTTTGCCCTCTCCACTCATTTGATCCTCCCTTTATATGCGACCCCAACCATATCCTTTTTGAATGCTCTGCTCTTTTTCCTGAGTGCTCTCATCTATACGCCGAACTTTTGGCGTTGGATCTTCCTACCCCTTTCAATGCTTCCTTTATCCTTTCCATCCCATCTCCAGCCGTTATTCCCCTCCTTCTTTCCTTTATACTTTCTATCTCCGATCGCCTCAGAATCTGAGTAGGTGATCTAAGTCCATGTGATTGGGTCAGTGTTAACACCGAGCCCATTTAAAAAAAAAAAAAAAAAAAAAATCTCGACAGGAACACGCCAAGATCTGCATCCTAAAAACAGACTCACTGCTCACAAGCTCGCCTCATCAGGCGGAGGCGCCGTCAGATAGCCCAGGGTAAATATTGCAAAAATACTTTTTCCAAATACCCCTCGACGACTTAAATAAGAAAGCCGAAGACGCAGAACCTCTTAAACAGAGCTTTTCTATCGAAAGATAAGGGAATAGGGTGATGGAGAAAAGAGTGTCAAAAAAATTCAAAGAATGAGAAGGGTGACGTGTCAACTGAATTAGGACGACATACAATTTGATGAGTAGCAACCGTTGAATCTGTATTGTTTATCTGCGGTAACCGTCAACAGAAGCTTCGAGTTGCCTGACTTCATAAGTATAAGTCTCCGTGATGTATGTAAACGGCACGACGATCAAAATTAACTTTCGTAGCTAGCTGTCATTATAGCATAGCGAAAAGTACAACTGTGTCACACCATTGACTTGAATACGTCGAACAGTGCTGCTATCGACGCTTTTAAGATAAATAAACGGCTTGGCCGTTATTCTCTTGCTCCCTGTTTAGAGTGGCGCAGAAATTCGCACTGAAAATCGCAGAAAAGACCAATTTTTAAGCGACTTTCAGTTTATTTCTTCGCTCTAACGTAAAATGTAAAATCTAATCACCAACCGAATTGAACTTATTCCGTTTTCCATTATGTTTCACTATCACGATATTAGCGGCGATAAAATCTACATTTTCATCTTCTTGAACTAGAGGTCAATTACTTTAAAAAAAAACTGACGATGGAAACAAATTTTTATTTAACCTTAAAATCATTTCCCCGACAATTTTTAACTGAAAAAGAAAAGAAAAAAAAATTGTCAATTTAAACATCACACGGCACCTACAGAATGATGACAGTAAACATTCAAAACACGTGCTGTGTTACAACAACCAAGTATCCGTAATAAGCAGTGCCACAACTGATACGAAGACACTCGAATTTAAAAAAACTAAATTGTTCATAATTCATTTAAATGAATCAGTAATGTAATCTAAAATTAAACGTCAACCAAAGAGCTATAAGTCTTCCAACGACACTTGGAAGTAAAAAGAAACTTAACCCCCGCGTGAAAATTATTGATATAAAACCTATCGAAAGTCTTAATTTTATTTTTGAAACCAAAAAATATCCACGTTTAACTTGTTTTGTTTTTTTTTTTTTAGAATTCTACAACTTCGTTCGGTTTGTCAGAAATGATATAAATTACTTAAGTCATAAACTATTGTGCGGTATAGACTTAACAATCGTAACTTAAGATTATTCGTGAAATGTAAAATTCTAAATACAACATATGCTTGATTCAGTAAAATCCGTTATAATGAAATTGAAGTATTTTTTATTTAAATGACAATAAAAAATAGCGCTAAAATAATTGTTGGAAATTTTCAGTTTACGCTCTATGTAATGATGAAATATTTAATTTAATTAATCTTTTAATTTTTTTTACAAAGGCAGCATAAAAAAAAAACAACAAAAACGGCTGTCTATTACTTTTTTAAACAAGGAATAATCTTAAATTTATTTTTACATATATCTTCTTAGTTAGTTTACGTCATTCATATTATAAAATTAAAAATTAATTTCGAGTAGTCGTTACAAAACAATTAAAAAAAAAGTAAAAAGAAACAATTTTTTCGCCATTTCAATTCTTGCTATAAAAAAGTATATTCATAACATTGGCGAATAGAAATTTTGGAACGTATCCCTCACGAACGATGAATGTTTACCGTATTTGTTTTTTAATGCAGTACGAGTTAATGAAAATAAAACGAATTTAGAAAAAATAAACAATTTAATGAAACCGATAACGTTTTCATTCGTAACGCGCAGTTGTTTACACGGCTGATCGCATACGTTCCCCTATGTGCGATCGTTTATTAAAACAAAGTGAAATTCTTCTTTCATAAAATAAGCAAATGTTGATTCGATTAAAGATATTTGGGGATGCAAAGCAATAATGTTCAAAAAACAGTTTATTTTTTTCTTTTCAATTATGGCTATTTATAAGTACTTGCCGTTTAGAAGGAAAATAATTTACGAACTTTTTTCTCTTTTACCGAAACTCTATCGGAAATATATTTCTGATTGAAATTTAATAATTGAATTTCCCCGCTACCAATTGAATATTGAACATTCATAGATTACATAAACTCCGTTAACAACGTTAATTTCGTTATAATCATAGACATGACTTTTTTTACAAATGCGATTCTTAATGTTAACTTATTCTCGATTGAATGTGTCACGACACTTTTGAACGATTTTAAATAAGTTGCTAGTTCTCGTAAACGGTAGTAGACGATTGACTTCAGCTGGAACTGTACACTGAAAATCGAATAACTTTTTCTAGCCGGAAAAAAGAAACAATTTTACCGCTGCTTGATTTATTTTATTTCAGGTAAACTTAAATCAAGATAACATATTTAATTATCTCGTTCCTGAGCACTCCTTCAGTATGTTATTGATATCCCCGCTGTTAACGAAGTCATCAACTGTAGTAGAGAAGTAATAAACCCTAGAGTAATTCCAAAACAGGCCTTGCAATTGCTGCCAGCGGCCACATACGTCCCACATAACATTTTTATGTGATCCGCGGTTTGAAAAAAAAAAAAAAAAATATATATATATATATATATACATATATATGGAATTATATTATTAATGTTCTCTGTATAATTTATAACGCTCTCCTCCGAAAACATTTTCTATCTACGTTACTGTACACGCACGTAAATTATTAAAACTCAAATGAACCAAAAAAGGAAAAACACACGAGTACATTTTGCATTTTGTTTTTCTTTTTAGCGCACTTCTTCCATTCATTCCATTTTATCGAAATATTGCAAATACGGAACAGCAAATTAACGATTTTTCAATCAAAAAAGCAGTTCTTCTTTTTAAAAATTGAGATCAAAAAACAAAAAACAATTGTTTCAATTCTCTATCATGCTTGCTATTTCCGTTCCTTTGTACTACTATACTTAATAAAAAACCGAAAACTTATCTGCTTCCTAGTCAAAAAAAAAAATAAATAAATAAATAACTTTTCTTTATGATGAGATCGTATAAAATTAATAAAACTTATACTTTTCCGGAAACGAGGAATTCAGACATATCTTTACTTTAAGAATGCTCCGTAAATTAATAAAAATTGGTTTATCATAACAAAAGATGGGTTGTGTTGACGAAGCCCAAAAAAAAAAGAAAAAAAAAAAGAAAAAAAAAACGATTACATTACTTATGAATTTATAAAAAGCGAAATAAACATTCAAGTTATTAATTAAAAGGAAAAACTCGTTTTATTCGGTTAAAGGAACGTAAGCACGTCAAGGCACTATATGGTGATCAAAGGGAAAAAGACCAAAGTGAGAACAATTGAGGAATCGTGATCGAAATCAGCCTTAAGCTCCAAATTGTTTAGATGGTGAAAGAAAGGAAAAAGAGTGAAATCCGTTTTACACAGATTGTAAGGAAACTCATTACGAGTATGTCGGGCAATCGTGTATAGTCTACATTTCTGAGAGATTAAAAGGAGTAAATGTGCGAAAAAAATACAAAGCCGATGGAATTAAAAGCTGTAATTCCCTATAAAAAGATGGGATTGTTGGATTAAAGCACATATTCTATTTTTCATGGGTGTATGTAATCAGGAACAAAAGATGAAGTGGTTCACGAAATCAGTATTTTCCAACAGTCCTTTGCATTTAAGTTCGCAAGTTCCTACAATCGTCACATATGGTGCAGTAATCGACGCAAATTTCACAGACACACTGACAATGTTATGAAAAAAGAGATCGTTTCATAGAGCAATAAATTCAGCTGGACCTAGGATTAAAAAATAGGCTAACGATTCCGGACAAACAACTTTTGGAATCGAAAAATACCAATTTAGTTTGAACATTAGAAAGATAAAGAGAGCTTAATTGGCACGAGCATCGCCGTACTTTAAGCAGCGTAATATCTAGAAATTTCCCATTTATATTTAGGGTAGCATTAAATAGTTTCGGCGAATGGGAAATATATAAGCCACCTTCGTTTTGCGGACGACATCATGCTAATAGCAAAAAACCAAGAACAGCTTCAAAAAATGATACTGCAACTAGAAATAACGCTAAAAGAAATTGGTCTGAGAATAAATCTAGATAAAACGAAGGTTGTGGAATATGAAGAAGATGAAGAAAATAACATAAATATTAATTTATAACAAGGTCCCGTAGAAACAGTAAACACCATCGTATATTTAGGGCAGAAATTTACAACGGGGATAAACAGCCATACAGAAGAAGTCAAAAGAAGAATAAAACTCGGATGGATAACGTTTGGTAAAATGAAAAAAATTCTACAAAGCAAAATCAGTCCAGCGAACCGAGCTAAACTGTTTAATCGGTGTATTATACCAGTTCTGAGCTATGGAGCTGAAACCTGGCCTTTAACAAAAGAATTGATAGATAAGATCGGAAAGGCGAAAAGGAAAATGGAACGTGTGCTGCTGGGAATAAAGCTAAAGGACAAAATCAGAAACACTGAACCGGGTTCGAGGACACCGTAGCCGGGATAGCAATAAACAAACGGAACTGGGCAGGGCACGTAGCACGAATGACAAACGGAAGATATATTGAACTGGCGACCCTACACTGGAAGGCGAAAACGAGGAAGACCCCCAAGAAGATGGACAAATGACATAATAAGACAGGCAGGTCATACATGGATACGTGAGGCTCAGGACAGGCAACGGTGGAAAAATTTGGGAGAGGCCTACGCCAAACATTGGTGTCAGAAGGCTTAAAGAAGAAGAAGATTACCTGGAAATAAAGAATTTTTATACAAGGCCCAGTTAAGAAATACACGGGTTGTGTTCAAAAAAAGACCGAACTTTTGAAATTGCGTCCGAACGGTGTAAAATTTAAATTCGCGCGTCAACACGTAGCGACATTCTTTAGAAACAAAAGGAGGCGCTTACCGTATTACGGTAGTCTGATCAGTTAGCGAATATCAAGTGAACAGGTACAGTCAGCGCTCTGCGAAATAGTCAGAAAGCGGAAATGAAGAACTTTGTAGAGCAACGTTGCAACATTAAATTTTAACATCGGCAAGTCTTTTTCTGAAACATGACCATTGCTTCCTCAAGCCCATAAGGAGAACTATATATGAGTCGTACATTATTACGAGTGGTTTACGCATTTCAAATCGGGCAGATCATCGATACCAAGGAAAACGCAACATCAGGACGACCCTCGACGTCAACAAATGATGAAAACACCGATGTTGTTCGTCGTTTAACTATGCAGGAGGGGTTGCAGAAGAAGTCGGGATCAGCATTGGGTCGTGTCACGAAATTTTGAAAAAAGCTTGGCATGCAGAGCGTCTAAGTAAAAATCATGACAACGCACCAAGTCACTCGTCTCTGCTTGTTGGCCAATTTTTGGCCAATAATGGAACAGCTGTACTTCCTCATCCCCTCCACTCTCCTTCCTATTTCCGAAACTAAAATCCACCTTGAAAGGACGTCGTTTTCGAATTGTAGAAGAAATTCGAGAAAAATCGCAGGCACAGCTCCGAGATATCATACTAAACGAATTCCAGGGACCATACGAACAGTGGAAAAAACGATGAGACCGGTGCATAGCAAGCAAAGGGGAGTACTTTGAAGGAGACAAACATGTGTAAAATCGTAAGAATTACAATAAAGATATTATGACGAAAGTTCAGTCTTTTTTTGAACAACTCATGTACTAAAGGTCGCATCTACTAAGTCTGCTGATTTAATACTCGTATCATCACTGTAAACGTAAAATTGTCCGGGGCCAATGGTTAACAAGAATTAAAACTGTCTCAGCTCTCTTAACAGGGAAAAGTTATCAATATAATTAAACACATCCAAATAGAAGTCGATAATTATTTAATTTCGTCAAACAAAAATCTAAAATAAACCGGAGGAAACTTTCCCGATTAGCTGGAAAACAACGAGACGAATAAAAATACTTACTATAAAGTTTCGAAAGAATTTTCCAATAGGATTTGATACTAAAATAGTTCTGCATAATTTTGTTTGAGATTTATGAAGCAAAATAGTCATTCTGTAGCGATAGCAAGAGGTCGGATTTTGTTTTCCATCTTTAAGAAACTGAAGTAGTACACAGAGTACCCGAAGTCAGACGAAGGCACTCACTTTGATTGGTATTGAACCTTCGGAGATAGCTATACAAAAAAGAGCCGGGGAAAGAAAAAAAAAAACATCCTTACTTAACCGAGTATTACTCTAATACTAATAATCTGCTTATCACTTTGAGTAGACTTTTAAGATTCCTTCATCCGAGCAATTCGGACGTACGGCTACGAATAAACGAGAGAGGAAACTATACGAAATAAAACAAGATAAATGTTTATAATCTTTCTTGTTCTTAACCATATTAAGTTAGTCGCATTTTCCGCGCTGTCAAAGACAACTTTTATTTTGAAAATAGTACTTTTATTCATACCTGTTTGTTAAAAATAACTTTGTTCAACTTAGAGATAGCAAAACAAACAAATGATAACTAAAAATATATTTATCGCAGAAACGTGTTCACGCGAAGAAAACCGCCAGTCAAATAATAAAAAATATAAATCAACTGGATTTAGCAGAACAATTTCATATTGAAAAATTCAACAACAACAACAAAATATTAAACACACAATTTCCGGGCAATAATGCTTTATTAAATATTTAGTATAACTAATTCAGTTTAAATATTTAAAGCTTTCACAGTGATTACTCATAATAAATAATTTTCGGAAACAACTGTGTTTTTAAAATAGATATTTATTCGAATAAATATCTGTTTTAAAAACACAGTTGTTTCCGAAAATTATTTATTATAATTCAGTTTAGTAAAAATTCTTATATTTGTTTTTAAATTTTTTCATTTTTTGAAATTTTCTTATATTTTTATATTGATTTTTTACACTGTTTTAAACTTTCAAAATCGACTTTATGATTTCGTTTGCGTCTGTTTTGTTTTGTTCCGTTTTCACTTTATGTTATTAAAAGTTAACAAACCCCATGATTATGAATCGTTGATATCCGAAACTAGTCGGCTATTTTTATAATTTTCATGTGAATATATTTTGTGAATAAAAGAGTTTTTTTCAATTTATTATTTTTAGTATATTTTTAGTTATTTAGGAATTATTTTTAAAAAAGCTACACTTTTATTATACTGATACCGTTCGATACCATTCTTCTGAAAATTGAAAATATCGCTAAAATTTGACAGAAATTTGCAAACGGATAACGAATGGTAACTTGCCATATGTCTCTTGCTAGATTGAATGATAACAATATGCTACCTGGAATTAATATCGGAACAAAATAGATTTTTAAATAATCATATTTGAAAAAAAATTAGTATATAAATCCATCCTTTGTTTGTTAATTAATATGAAAAATAAATGATAACAAAGTAAACCTTATAATAAAGAAAAATCAAACAGTATTTGATTGTTATAACAGGTTTACTTTGTCATAATTTATTGTTATAATAAGGCAACAAAAAGGATATATTTATACACTAATTTTAACTATGCCGATATGAAAAAACATGTTAAAATTAGCTAAAATCTATTTATTCTTTAGCTTTTCGAAATTTCTATTTATATCTATTTTGTTATACGAGGTGTGACAATTAATTATTCGGAATGAATTTTTTTCTTTTTTATGTGGCAACACTGATTGTTGCAGGAACCGGCAGTCGATAGCATAAACGTTCACGAGTTAGTGATAACAGTTTCGTCTCGATAGGTTCACTTCTATCGAATGAGAAGGTTTTATTTAATGTAACATATGTTGAATGCTATCGGTCGAAAAATGTCTCACGAGCTAATGACGGAACAGAGAACGATCATCAAATTCCTGGTTAAACAAGGAAACAACGGTAAGCAAGTGTTGGAATCGTAAATATGCGGCGACTCAACAATGTCCGAATCAGTCGTTTACGGGTGGGTAAAGCGCGAAACAAGTCCGAAGAAAGCGAGAATATCGAAGTCACAAATGAAGACGATGCTCGTCGTTTCTTCTTTGACAGTGAGGGCAACCTTTCTTTCTTTTTCAAAGTATTGTTGTGCCCTTCGCATCACAATTATGCCACCTACTACTGTTAATTATTTTCATTATAAACATCACGATGATGTCTCATGCTTAACTTGGAAATGTTTATTAAATAACCAACTTCTAAATTTTTATCGACATAGACCTCTTTTTTTAGGAATTTTTTAACATTGCTATAATATTGGGGTTTTTTTCGGCAGATGTCTTTTTATTCTGTACTCCAGTTTTTATATATTTTTTCTTCGATCAAACCTCCCTATTTAACTTGCTGTGTTCTTAGGGCTCCGTCCTGTTTTTGCTATCTGATCTGCTATCCCGTTCCCGAAAATTCCCACACGTGCCGGTATCCGCCTAAATCATCATCATTGAATCGTCGCCCCCATGCAGGGGTATCGTGGCCATGATCTGTCACCCGGTTGATCAGGCTGCGCCAACAATTCCGATCCCGTGCGATGTGTACACAATCCTAAAAGGTACCGCCAGCCGCTTTGCAAACCGCGTGCGACCATCTAGTCGGCGCACTACCTCGACCTTTTCTTCCTTGACTTTTCCTTGTATGAGCATCCACTTAAATACTACCACGTTATTCTGATTTCCCAATCACTAGCTTCGTGATATTCAACTTCGTATTATTCTCTTTTGGCATATATATTCCTCAATTTATTCATCAGAGTAAGAGAATCTGATAAAATCAATACCTTTTTATTTATACTATTCCTAAAGAATTCTATTGCCATATTAATAGCGTAAATTTCCGCAATAAAGGGTAAATCAGCACATTCCAGATGGGAAACCCGTAAAATGTCTCTATCTGCATAAGTAGCAGAGTACGTTTCATTATTTTATCTAATGATTCATTCGTAAATAACGTAAAACAACTCCTGTCTCCGTTATTAGTGAAACTGATCACTCGCTTTGTTAATACTGTTATTTCCATTATTATTAATATTATTATTAACACTTCCTATATAACTGATAATTTAGAAACGGGGAAGTTTACAGCCGCTGTATACTTCGATATTAAAAAAGCATTTGACACAGTAGATCATGGGCTGTTAGTACTGAAATTAGAAAAGGCTGGGTTCCGCGGATTCATACTAAGCTGGTTTAAATCTTACCTCTTAAATAGACGATATGTTACTAAAATAAATAATGTATATAGTACTGAACAAGAGCAGAATATTGGTGTCCCCCAAGGGAGCATTTTAGGTCCAATTTTATTTTTAATTTTTATCAACGATTTGTGTAGGCTAAAAGTTGATGGAAAACTTCTTGTATATGCAGATGACACGGTCTTGCTTGTAAGTTCAAGATACCCATCAATTCTACACAAATTAACTCAAAATAGTGTACGTTTAATAGAAAACTGGGTGAATAGTAATAAGTTAACATTAAATCTAGCTAAAACTAAGTATGTAATATACAGTATGCGTCAGCATGAATTTGGTAAAATTCTTAAACTCAATTTAGCCAACAATTACAACATAGAATGTGTTCCAGAAATTAAATATCTCGGTATAATATTCGATTCAAAATTAAACTGGTCAGCTCATTCAAATTTTGTATCCGCTAAATTACGAAAATTAAACTTTTTAATCTATTACCTTACACAATACTTTACAAAAAGTTATTTAATTAGAATATATTTTGCACTTTATCAGCCAGTTTTGACATACGGTATTATTTTTTGGGGAGGAACTGCAAACTACCACATCAGTAGAATAAAATCACTTCAAAATTCGGTTATAAAAACTATACTTAAGGCATCATATACTGAAAATAAACATTTATTGCACTTTAATGCAATATATCATTTGCTTACCCTCATTTTTGTCTTTAAATTTAAAAATAAATTTAATATTTCACTTAAGGAACTGTAATGATTTATATGCAAACATTCCCCTATATAATAAATATCACACAAGAATGCAAATCACGTATCAAGCCCCAATTAAATTCAACGCGTTACCATCGTATCTGAAATCATTTCCTTATATCCATAGACTATTACGGAAAAAATTAACCCTATACATTTGTCCTATATAAATACTAGCATTAAATGTCCCCTTCGGTGAGTTCCTCCATTGTGTTTCCTTTGGTGTGTTTCATAATAGGAGTAGTGTGTGACATTATTTTTAATATCTGCATGCATAACAATTCTTTAGAAGTAGACTAAGTTAACATTAAGTACATACAACTTACAAATACTATTTAAACACATGTAGTAATTTATAGTATCGCTTTTTTATTTTTAATTTTTCTTATTTTTGTAAGCATTTTCCTTGTTATTCCTAATTGCTGCTATGTACACATGTTGATGGGTAATCGTCCGTTGCTGACAAGCCCAGGGAAAAACCCAAACAAGAAAAAAAAAAAAAAAAAAAAAAAGCATTTGTTTGGTTCTTTTATTTCATTTGGATCCATTGTAAAGAAATTTTTATTGTTTTCAAAGTCACATCATTCGCGCAAATATGCGCATAGATGGGCTATTTCAGTAATAATAATAATAAACGTTTATTTATTTATATTTATTTATTTATATTATTAATATTATTATTATTACTATTATTAGTGTAATTTGTTTTGTTTTTTAGATTCTTCAGGTATTTTCTTTCTGTTCAATACAGTTTTAATGTACTTTGGCAATTCATCGCTCGCACTTAGATGAAACTGCGTAATAATAATAATAATAATAAATACTGATTTGATTTGATTATTATTATTACTATTATTAATATTATTATTGTTATTGGTCGAATAGAGTTACTGATATCATATTGGTACCGTTGAAAGTGGTGTTTTCGAGCTGTATCGAATTTGTTACTTACATTCGATATTGGTGGCAGAACTCCCGATCAACCAAAGTCGAAAACGCTCATGTTATCTTATCTGTAGGATGCAGGCAGACGATGCTGCGTAAATCACAACCGATATAACGATGCGACGAAGTAGTAAATATCGAGAAGGAGTAAACTACGGTTACTAAAATGAGCGCAAAACATGATAAACTACACTTTATTGTTATAAAGTTATTCTGATCAAACACTTCCAATATCAAAACTCAACATTTTCGTATTTTTTGGGAAGATTTTTATTTTTTATTTTTGTATTATTATTATTATTATTATTATTATTATTATTATTATTATTATTATTATTATTATTACTATTATTATTACTATTATTATTATTTGTAACTTTTATTCTAACAATCGGAGCACTCTTAGTGATATTGAGATTAGTTATTACTTTCGCTGCCTATTCGTACATTCCCAGTAGCGTACTCGTAACAATATCCCGTATACAATACGAATGTGTATGAAAGTTCACATCCGAAACTGATTGAAATTATTTAATTTATCGGTATGCAGCGCAGTTCAAGCATGCATGCATGTCTGTACACCGATATCATATGATAGTATCATCTGCTTTGCGATTACCTACCACGCAATTATTAGCGATCATTTCGTTTTGTCATAATTTTTATTCATCACTGATCACTTTTGTTGTTGAAAAACACCTGAAAAATTCGATAGAGTGCGGTTTCCAAGAATTTCTACGGTTTATTAAGAAATCGCTAAATTACTCGACATACTAGTGTCTCTAATGAAAGTGTAAATCGGCTGCGCACGGAAGTCATTGCAGCACAGCGAGTAACGAAAGTGATCGACACAGTGATCGAAGGATGGAAACCACTTTTTTGTAGTGTAATTTCTAAAGATCTGAAAACATATATTATGTCTATAATAGGTAAAGAAAGGCAACAATTACGGTCAGAAATTACAGTTATTACAATTGCATCGTGATATTAAAAAACCCTGCAAGAGGAAAACTTCTCACTGAAACAACAGACGTCAGCGCCCGATTCGATGCACGTTAGGACCTGGTCAAACTCGGCTGACACATTATTTGAACGCCCAGAGTGTGTTCAGCAACCATTTTGAGAACCTGCGTACTACGTGACTTGGTCAGAGCGTATATCGGTTTTACCAAAGAAAATAGATAAGGTGCGGATACGAAATAAAGAACATAGAGCTTTTGCATTTTCAAAGAAAACAAGGTTAACTAAAAAAAATTAACTAACTAAAATATCTTAAAAGTTTGTATACATTAAAAAAAAAAAAAGAAAAAAATCGAAATTCTATTCCGTTTCATCTTAAAAACAACAACTATATACAACAACCTACCTAAACGCCAACTTGAACTTTTTTTCAACTGCTACTTCCTTAATTCAATGAGAGGCAATGTTTAAAAGTGTCCATTGCATGTTGATAATTTAAACAACATACCTTTATAGAACGGCATTTAATACACGATTATTTCAGTTTCTGAAACTTGGTGAAAACCGAAGATCTTCCATATTTAGTTTCGATGTCCTGACTACTTTTCGCGATAGAATTTAACACCATTTAATCACTGGCACATGCACGTATTAGGTTTAGAAAATTCAATCAGTGTATAATCACGAGCCCTGTTATAAGAAAAAAATTCATAAAACTGTCAAAAATAAGCAAAAAAGACGCAACGGACGTCGAAACACATGGTACACATATATCATACTATAAGCTCTCCATAGAATAAATAGGAAAGGGTAAATATGCTCAGGAAACGAACGCGAACTATGTAAGAGTATCATATTACGAAATGGTAAGATGACGTGAACGTCTGCCGAACATGTTATGTAGTGGTGCACAGAGACTCAGAATTGTGTTACTCTAGACTTCATCAGTAGCAATTGTTCAAGAAAACCAAAATTTGTAACTAGCCAATTAATATCGTCTAATACAATTACGAAAAAACACCAGATACAAGTACTTTCCTGGTGCGATAAAGTGAGTATCCATAGGAAATCGGTAAAGCTTGTAATCAACCGGGTGCGGTAAAGCACGATTGTTGCCATCGCGTAAATTTCTGATACATTGCGGAAACAAGATTACTGGATTATCACCCTCTCACCCGCCGCCGAATGCACGCAGCAAAGATAAAATACAGAACTTATACAATGTACACACTCATAACCAATAATAATAACCAATAATAATAATCAATAATAATCAATAATAACCAATAATAATAATCAATAATAATCAATAATAATCAATAATAATAATCAATAATAATCGATAATAATAATATTGCTCCGATATTTCATTTCTAAATTGAAATTTCGTTTAACCCAATCTACACCAAAAACACGACAAGGACTGTTTTCTATTCCGTATTACAGCCTGTCTAAGCAAACATTATCATGTCTGCAAGCACATTAGTGTCATCGTCGTTATTCCAGTCTATACAAGCACGATGACTATCGTCGCAATTAAAGAAGTAACCTTCTGTCTAGTTTTCAAATATAATCGAAATTGTCTCAGAAACGTCTAATTTTGTTACACTTGCGTAATTCTTTATCAGAGACTCGTAATGCAAGCATAAAATCAAAAATAAATGATTTCACGAAATTAAACAAATAACCGACATTTATCGCGGTTTATTAATAACTGATCTTACGGAGTATAACTCGAAATTGGTTAATTAATTTCTTAATAATATCATTATAAACTAATAATAAGCAAATAAAGTATGTTTGAAACACTTAGCTCTCTGGAAATGTTATTAAAAAGTAAATGTTGCTATCAAAATATAGGCGACAACTAAAAATTGTAGTATATAACAATACAATTTTATCCGTAACGTTTTCGTTTTCTGTTGGTCTGTAAACAGTAAAATCTACTCAGACATATTCCCGGGAATAGGTCCCTATTTCATCGATCAAAGAACATGGAACACGATGGAGCGATAAAAATTTGCTTCGCGCCCCCATCACGATAACAAGATATCCACGTTTCCAGAGTGCATTTGAATTTGTTTAATTTTATTAATTTATTCCACGAACACAGTGCAGAAAAGTTTTAAATTGAATTTATATCTCTAGCGTATACATATGTTTATTGTTAATTCAAAAACGGATCTTTCATTTATTCATATCAAACGAAAGTTCGTAATATTAGTAGTTACCGGATGCGGTGTGTGTATAACGTAATATCGAATAAATTGCTTTTATATTATTTTAAAACATGAATAATAGTGTTTCCATCAATTTTCATCTATATACTATTAAAAAAATTAAATATTGTATAATGAAGTTAAAAAAAATGATTTTTTCTATTCTTTCGTCTAGGTGTTCCACTTTTCTTCTTTTTTTTTTTTTTTTTTGGCGAGTGGCGGACTTAGTAATTTTTCCAATACATAGATAATTAAAACTGCTTTTACCGTAAATAATTTTTAATACTGTTTTAACTTTTGAGTGAAAGTGCATCGGAAATATTAAAAAGAAAAATATTCATTTCTAATCCAGCTATAATTTTTTGTAATTATTAAGTGAAAATTACTAATTTTCATTTTTTCGAATAATTCTTCAATTTTAACCTTTATAACTTATTTTACAGTATTACATATAACCGTTAAAAATTATTTTACCTCGCTAATGAATGGTTGACTTAAATCAATTTGCGTAAAAAACTTCTAAATTTTAGTTGAAAAAAATTTAAAAGAATTATAATTAAAAGATTGCCCGGAATAATTATATTTCAATCATAAAAAAGTTTGCATACCGAATTTTACAGACAGCTGTAATCTTTTCTGTATTAGTTGTGCATATGTGTGAGTATATATATATATATATATATATATATATTTTTACTTTGTAAATTTTCATAAAGACTGTAGCGTTCACATATATTTATTTTTTCTTTTAAAAAAAAAGAAGTACACGAATACGTCAATTAAAAAAGTGAAGTTTAGATTAAAATATCTGAAAAACTAAAACAGCTAGCAAAGTAATGTATATATTACATTTAATTCTTTTTAAAGTATGATATTAACAATATCTATTTTTTTAAATGCAATGATTAAATTTGTTTTCTTTATTAGAAATAAACTGTAATTTTTCTTCTTCCACCTTACACTACATGTCAACAAAATATTCTTGCCCTAATTTAACTGTAATATTTTATCTGAGATATCTTTTTATTTTTATTATCTGCCATATCTATTTACCAACCAACTGAACCATGTAAAAATAATAATGGATATTGCAAACTTTCGTAAGCAGAATTAATTTTCTTTCTATATAATAACTTTTCTCGGATCGGCATTTGGAGAAGTATAGAGCACTTCCACAATTTCAGCACAATTTGGTCGATCACCAAGTACATGACGACGAGTTTTTCGAATACTTTCTTCAAATTCCAAATGTGACCGATTTCCCTTACCTTCTCATTAATTCTATTCTCTCCGTTAAACTTTCCTTCTAAATTTGCAATTTTTTCCTGTATTAGTCCCTCCATCTTCTCTTCCAAAATGACTACCTCATTTTGGACCGTTTTGTGGGGCCTAGTTTTAAAATTATCGATGTTTAGATTTATATATTATTTATTTATTCTTCCTTTGGTTCTTCGAATTTTTTATTTAGAAATTCCACCAAACTTTTCATGTCCATTTGACTTTTAAATTTTGGGGGTCCCATATTTTCAATATATTTTAGCGATTCTATTAAATTATTTAAAAAAGGAAATGACCCTCCAGCTACCATGGAAAGAGCTGTGGACTTTTTTATAGTTTCCAGTCTTACCGCTTTCAGCGTGTATCTTCCCAAATTTTGGTCCCTAAATATCAAAATTTTTCGAATTTCTTATTTTTCCTGTATGCAAATTAAAAAGAAAATCAATACCGTAACTCATATAGATCGGTTGAGGAATGTTCTAAAAATTTGTTGCTCAAAACTTGATTTTCACATTTTTCAAAATTTGAATCCTTTGATTTCAAAATTTTGGGGGTCACATATTTTTCCTATATTCTGGCGATTGAAATACATCATTTAAAAAAAACAATGACCCTTTAGCTTTCATGGAAAGAGCTGTGGACTTTTTTTTAGTTTCCAGTATTTCCGCTTTAAGCATGCATTATTCCAAATTTTGGTCCCTAAATATCAAAATTTTTCGAGTTTTTTATTGTTCCTGTAGTCTGCAGACCTTAATGTGCAGTTAAAACGAAAATCAATACCATAACTCATATACAACCGACTGTGGTATTTTTAAAAATTTTTTCCTTGAAATCTAGTTTCCACATTTTTCAAAATTTGGGCCCTTTAATTTCAAAATTTTGGGGGTTTCGTATGTTTCCTATATTCTTACGATTAAAATACATCATTTAAAAAAAAGATCGATTCTCCTGCTACCACGGAAATGGCTGTAGACTTTTTTTACCGTTTTAGCGCGTATTTTCCAAAATCTTGGTTGCTTAATATCAACATTTTTCGAATATTATATTTTCCCTCTATTTTAGAGACCTTAGTGTACAGGTTAAAAAGAAAATCAATACCGTAACTTATATGGAACTGGCTGTACAATTTTTCTTTTAAATTTTTCTTAAAATTAGATTTTCACATTTTTTAACATTTGGGCCTTCGAATTTTAAAATCTTTGAGGTTTCGTATTTTTCCTATATTCTGGCGGTTGAAATACATGATTTAAAAAAAAGGGGGACCCTCCAGCTACCATGGAAAGAGCTGTGGACCTTTTTTTAGTTTCCAGTATTTCCGCTTAAGGCGTGTATTTTTGCAAATTTTGATCCCTAAATATCAAAATTTTTCGAATTTTACATTTTTCCTGTATTTTGAAGACCTTAGTATGTAAGTTAAAATGAAAATCAATGTCGTAATTTATATAGATCCGACTTCAGAATTGTTTAAAAATTTTTTCCTTGAAATCTAGTTTCCACATTTTTCAAAATTTGGGCCCTTTAATTTCAAAATTTTGGGGGTTTCGTATGTTTCCTATATTCTTACGATTAAAATACATCATTTAAAAAAAAGATCGACTCTCCTGCTACCACGGAAATGGCTGTGGCCTTTTTTTTAATTTCCGGTGTTACCGCTCTAAACATGCATTTTCGCAAATTTTGGTCCCTAAATATCAAAATTTTTCGAATCTTTTATTTTTCTTGTATTCTGCAGACCTTAGTGTGTAGATTAAAAAGAAAATTGTTACCATAACTATTATAGAACCGGCTGCGGAATTTTTTAAAAATTTGTTTCTTAAAACTTGATTTTCACATTTTTTGAAATTTGGGCCCTTTAATTTTAAAATTTTTAGGGTCTTATAATTTCTTATGATGTGACGAAGAAAATACGTCGATTGAAAAAAAAATTAACTTTCTAGCTACTACAGAACAGTCTGTACGATTTTTTTTCTTGCAGCTTTATATAATAGATATATACATATATATGTATACACATTAAATTAAAAAGTAATGAAAGTTGAAATTGATATCATAACTTATAGATCTAAATTATTACTACTAGATCAATATTTCTAGATTCAGAACCGGAACTATTGAATTCTGAAAATTTTAAGAAAAGACGTAAGCTTAGTATTTCATATAATGAGTGGATTGAATACTTCTTCGAGTAAAACAAGTATCAGCTCTAGCGCGTTTAATAATAAACATCCGATTAGACTTCTGTATAAGGTATTAAACAAAAATATCCACCGAAGCGACCTTGAACAATACAGATCATTAACTCTCCGGTAACTAGGCAAACTCCAGAACGACTTAGCGAACCAATACGAAAAACGTAGGTACTATACATAATGTCATTATCTCGTTGTTTCCGGGAACAACAATAGCACAAATAATCTAATTTTTTTGTACTGTCTAAACAGCATATAATACTAAAAATTTAACGCTTTCTTTAAAATATACCTCTTATTTCTTTTCAGAAATTATTTATATAAGTATATATCTATTAATTCAATTAAAACGTAATTCTTAGGCTACCCCCCATTAGAAAAAATGTCCCAATTTTATGTAACGTTTGTTAAATATCAAAAATTTAAAGCTTTCACAGTGATTACTCGTAATAAATAATTTTGGGAAACAACTGTGTTTTAAAAGATATTTATTCGCTTAACGTTTCGACCAGCTTACACTGGCCATCATCAGAAGTTTATAGGCGATCTATGATTATGTTATCATATTGATATGAACCGATTTAGAATTACGTTGTATATTTCGATCATTTTATACAAAGTATAGAAGAGAAAGAAACAGAAATGTACGCAAGAGGGGTCAAGGGGATAAGTCGTCAGTCATATTATTACGGTCGTGGTATTGATTAACAGATTCGGTACAAACCTTTCGTGAGTAAGAAACGCAATGCGGAACTTCAGCAGAAGTAAAATCTTGTCATGAAAATAAAGGATTATCGAGTACAATGTCGGCCACTCAAAGGATATCGGAAGAGCAGCGTTAATGCAACGGATTTTACATCATTGCCGGCAACAGTGGTATGCACAGTTTTATATTACCTTTAAATAAAATCCTTTTTATTCTTTCATATTAGCGAATTTATTAATTGTGTATTTTCAGCGCCCGGTCGGTTAAGAAAGATTGGTGCTACTGGAACGTGTGCAATATAAATTTTAAAACGACTATAAATTATTTTTTATCAAAAATAATAATAATAATTTAATAATTTGCATTCCTCAAGGTGTAACTAAAGTAAACGGTAATGTTACAACTATTAGGAGAGAAAGATTAAACTCGCATGCTCTGGGTGATTAGACATAACTTCAGCTGAACTAGTACGGCAGATGGCATGAAAGCTGTTGGCAGTTCTCATTTAATGTGTAAGGGGCGGATGATGGTGGGACGTCTGTAAAGATTATGTAGCTGATAGTAATTTGTAAATTCTCATCTTTTTTATTAGCATACCACTTTTTTCACTCTAGTTGTTGCACAATGAATTGTTCGCGGTCTAGGCTGCGCCGTTACCTGTATTTTCCCTAACCAGTGCTAGGGACACCATAATTAATTTTAAAACGTATTCGTCCGCCGTTGTAGCTAAACTTGGCTTAATTTTTTCCTAATCCTTGCCTATATGAGAGCACATTTAAATGTTTTGCGCTTCATTTGAGAAATTAAATTTAGCTGTTCAGTGATGTTTCGATGACCTTATAACATTTTGAATTCCGTTCGTGTCATAAAAAATACTAATTTTTTAAATCCGCTCGACATCAATTTAGATTAAATGGTTTAATCCAATTTCGTTGCGTACTGAGGAAAATTCCCGACCAATCTGTGCTTACACATCCTTCCCTTATCTATTTCAGCATGAAAATCAGCCGACAACAATATCTTCACATTATCTTCCAGCTTAGAATTTCCGGAAGTCGTCCACTTAGGTTTGGGAACTCCTCTTGTTATCCAATGAATGGGGGCGTATATTAGTGACCAGTGCGCATATAATTTATTACTGCACTTTACATAATGACGCAGTATTACTCGGTAAGCCGCGACAGTTTTGAACTCATCTTTTTCACTGTAAAAAGCTACACTTAGGCGCGTGGAATTCTTCTATAATTTTCCATTTCCCTTTTATATTTCTCCGAATCGATAATTTTCTCATTTTTATACTTCTTTTCTCGTATAATTTTTTCCGGTAATCCGAAATTTTCGTTAGTTAACTGAACTTTTGGCAATAAGTTAATATTCAGTCAAATAAAGTTCTTCTTTTAATAATTTCTTTGACCATAATCCACACTTCGACATGTAATCCTGGACCTTTCCGAAATGATCAACTCAAATACACGAGGTTAATTGGCGCGGTGGAGTCCTGCTCCGATTCTTAGAGGAGCTGTTTTTTTCTAATTTTTCAATACGAAGCATAAAAATATATTGAAGGCAGAAAACTTTTTACAAACTGTTCCGGAGAACTAAAACTAGCCATTTAGATTCCATAGTGTTTTTCTACGTATTAATCTGAAATATCCCGTCTAATTGTCATTATATCAGTTTTATAGATATTACGTAAGTCAATTATTGCAAAAACGCGATTAGTTATTATCCGCTCTCGAACTTCCTCAATTGTCGCAGTTGTTTAAGCCACCTGCTGAGGCTAAATATCTATCTCTAACTCAAGTCAATGCAGATAAGGTAGCTGTTACGTACTTTTATTTTTATATACGCGCTATTTTTCACACGTGTGGAATTTTATAAAAAATATATTGATTTGAAATATATTGATTTTTGTATTGTTACGACCAGAGTTTTGGCAATAATTATCAAAAAAATGAAGAAAATGCGCGTGTATGGATTACAGCTTCCAATGAAGTGCTTTCAAAACTGTATGTTCTATAGCAGATCATACGGTTTACTGTAAAACATATTTCCTTCTAAATCATCAGCTATGAACATTGACCCAATTCAAGTATGTTAACCTTCTCTTCATAATTTAACAAAGATATACCACGGCCTGATAGTCGTTTCAATGGGGACAACGATACTGGCGCCGGTTTCGAAAAGTGCTCGATCGATAAATTTATAACCGTTCAGAGGCGTCGCTATTATTTCGATTATTCATACGATACCATAGTAAATGTTAAGTTTATTTAAGAAGACGAAGAAGAGATCAGTGGATAACTTAACGATGATTCAAGAGCACATAATAATATTCACTACACGAAAAAGCCGTGAACTAGAAATACTCATCTGCGACAATCGCTGCGCTTCTATCTTATAATAGTTCCGGGGCGAGCTGCGAATGAAAACCAGACGGCCATAAGAAACCAAGCCAAAAAAAAAAAAATATACACGTATATATCGGTTATGAACTGCATGAAAGAGTTCAATAAAACCATAACAATGAAATATTAAACACGACTGAAATTCATAAACAACGGCGGAAGAACAGGAAGCGAGTAACCGGAACTGTAGTTTTTACGATATTAGTAATGCACGAAACGTCGTAGCGTGGATACTTTGCCAGCCGACTGCTCTAGGACAACGATAGGTAATTATCTTGGCAGCCAGCGTAGCGAAATAACTACCGACTGAAGATACCGGTGAAGTCTACGCAACACGTTCTCTGAACTGATTTCAAACCGCATTCGATGAGAAAAAATCATATTCACGATTTATCGCATTTGCACGCGTCTGCTGAAACCGTCTCTCTATACTGGATTATAGTGAATACTTTAGGATATTCGCATCCTTCCTATCTATTTAAGTTGTTCTCAATTGCACATTCACTGAAAAAACAGGTGCTTGGATCTGGATGAAACAGTGTGTTCACGAATGCTGCTTTATATTAAAGAAGTGATCAAGGAAATCATAAAGAATCAGAGTCCTTTCTTCCGCTATTAAATCAAATCAAATATCAAATATTTTTATTTTAAAATTCCACACGTGCGCAAAAAATGGAGTATAATAGAATATAATATTATAAAAAGTAAAAAAAAAGGTTTTATATAAACCTTTAAACTTAAAATTATTAATAATATTCTTTGATATATTTACATCAAATAAACCTATCAACTAAGAATAAGTATCCACAGCCACATATACCACCCATTCATTGAATCCTCACATTTTACATTTCATACATACATTCAGTCACCATAATATCCCATCATATGTACAGAAATAGAAACTTCGATATAACAGGGCTGCGTTTGCTTAGGGGGTACGACATAATGAAAATCGATCCCACTGGTTTTCACGTAAAGTTGAAACAAATGATAGAAACAAATCTGTTTATTTAAATCGAAAGCTGTAATTCAAACAATACCATCAAAAGAACGCTCCCCAAAGCAACATTATAATGCGATAGTGCAAAATAATTACAATACGACTTTTTAAAAACTGATTACCGAAGCAATTTAAAATGACACCCTAAAAACAAAAAAAATTCACGGCGAAACGTCTATTTGAAATAAAAAGCTGAAATTTAAAATGAATAGCGTTCCTGACTTGAAAAATACAAAAAAAAAAAAAAAAAAAAAAAAAAAGCTCTAAAACCTAAAAAACCTCTTAGTATCTAATCCTAAGTGGGCCCAAATTCTTAAATATTTCTATACTAAAATCAAAAGACGCAGCAATAACTTGAAGAGGTAGATAAATTAAATTAGATATGTATGGCACTTCGAGTGTGAAAATAAAAGAAAAATTACTAAATCGCGAAAATTTTCCTACAAAATGGATTCAAAATTCCAAATTTTTAAGTATTTTTAGAAAAATGAAAATAACCGATAACAAGTACAAAAGATAGAAAGATAAAATTTAGTAGGTTCAACATTCTTGACCAATAACAGAAAAATATAGAAAACCAAAGAAAGCACATTTGTTGTCAAGATCAATGATTCCTTTTCGGAAGAGCATAAAGTTTTATCCTCAGTCCCGCCAGGTAGTCTATTGGGACAACCCCCATTACATTCTATCTACACATCCAATCTACCAGTTTGTAATCAAACAATACTAGCAACATTCGCTGATGATATATAGCCATTATTGCATCAAATAAGTATGCCACGCACACGAAAAATTCCGTTCAGAACCATTTAAACCAAATAGTCAGATGGGCACAACAATGGAGAATAGTTTTTAATCCAGATAAGTGTCGACATATTACATTCACAAACCGAAAAACTTATTGTCCAACGATAAACATTAATAACAAAGTAATTTCACAAGTTCATCTCGTAAGGTACCTGGACCGAAGGCTTACATGGCGTCCTCATGTGTGACACACTAGACAAGCCGTTGCTACCCGCGCTAAGCTGTGCATCCATTATTGGGACGCAGGTCGGCATTGAACTTAAACAGGAAAAGAGACGTATTTATTTAACCATGATTGCCCCGATTTGGCGATATGGTTTAGAATTATATGGTTCCACTCGTAGAAGCAATCTTAACAGAATTCAGCAGCAGCAGTCATACTTCGCACAATTACGTCTGCACCGTTTTACGTCTCCAACGTAACACATTACATAATGATTTAAAGGTTCCATTTGTCCGAGAGACCTATGTGTTCACCAGTATCAAAAATTGTTCGATAAATTTCAACATAGCAGTAATCCCAACATCAACAGAATGTATTCTTCTGGACTTCCAGATAATCCACCTAGACGACTGAGAAGGAAGTGGTGCCGGGACGCTATTACCTAACAGCTGCAAAAGTTCACGCACGATGTACTCCTTTTCTAATATATCAATTCTTTGTTTTCAGTTATTATATGTATATAGTTAGTTATTATCACATTTACCGAGTTCTTGTATCATAATTTAGTGTCTCATTGGAGACACCAATTTAATATTAAATGTAAGTTAAGATCACTGTTGCTTATGGTAATATTACCGGTACAATAAAATCTGAAATCAAAAAAGAAAAAAAAAAATGCTATTTAACACAAAAAGTTGAGTATGATCGATCCTGCTCACTTTTAAATAACGGCAAAATTATGAAACATAAAAAATTCTTAATGTCAAAGATAGTCGTCGCAAATCTCCAAATTTTTATACGTTTCTATTAAAATCAAAATACGCAGCAATAACTTGAAGAGACATATAACTGAAATTAGATATGTACGGCATTTCGGACGTGTAAATAAAGGAAAAGTTATAAAACCACGAAAATTTTCCATAAGAAACCTCAACAAATAGGCCCAAAATTTCAATTTTGAAATAGCACTAGAAAATCAAAACATATAACCCAAAAACTATTTAACTTAAAAAATTGAAATTTGTCAAAAAATCGATCTTCCTAACTTGTACATAACAGAAAAATTATGAAACCTAAAAAATTTATATTATTACAAATAGGGTTATCGAAATATTTTCTATTTTTAAATATTTTTATTATTAACTAAAATACGCAGCAAAATAACTAGAATAGATAGAAAGTTGAAAGTTAGTACCTACAATACTAGTAACTTAAAAATAACTGAAAAATTACGAAACGCCAAAAATTTATAACACGAATCTTTAAATGGACCGAAATTTCATATTTTTTAATTATTATTATGAAAATCAAAATACACAGCAAAACAGCGAGAGACGGAAAGATAAAAATTTGGTTTGTGAATAGCGAGGAAATTATGGAAGCTAAAAATTGTTTAATAAAAAACTTTAAATGAGCCAAAATTCCAGATTTAACTACGGAATTAAAAGGCTAAAACTCGCTCAACGAACTTTACCAAACTTCCCTTTTTTTTCATTTCTAGAAATACGGAGCGATACAGATATTTATGATGACAGACGTTCCATTAAAATCAGAATGAAGGCATAGTTAATACAATTATCAAATCCTGAGCAAAAAAAAATTTTTTTTTTTATTGCCTGGCTGCCTATTGTATATATGTTCCGATTTCATTCAGAAACTATTAGAACAGTAATGATTAAGTCCACACAACTTTAAATTTATATTTTCCCGGGTCGTTCTAATTAAAACCGTAACACTTTATAGTTTAAACACAAAATTGCTAGCGAAAGAGAGAGACAACGCGATGTCTCTGTCAAACCAGATTGTTTCTCGGGGGAAAAAAAAGAAAACAGTGCCGCTGTTATACGTGGTTATTTGTTTATGCCGAGATGAGAGAGAACGATAGCTTCATTTTCTTTCGTTTCTTCGGTGATTTAACGAGTTTTCAGTGTTTCGGTTTGTTTGTGTTTATTGACATTACAGATAACATAGTATATGTACGAGTATTTTAAACGGGACAAAATATATTACTATCAGCGATTTGAAAATTTAATCGCCTTCATTATATCGACGTTTATAAGTATTATTTCCGTCTGCCTGTCAAAATTACACAGCTTAATCGTTATACTTGTTTCGACTCTTGGAATCCGAAAAACAATAATCTGTAGCAATTGCAGAGCCACAGCACTTATAATGCATACTAGTAAAATCCTACTTAATATAATTAACGAAAAGTTTAAAGCACACCTACTATCAAAATATCGAAAGAACAGGCTAGATTCATGCCAGGACGAGGAACCAGCGAGCAAATCCTAAACATCCGACAAATTATAGAAAATGCGTGAGAATTACAACTCGAAACACACACACACATACACATACATATATAGATATATATATTTCGTAGACTTTTATAAGACATTCGATTCTATGATACGGAATAAACTATAGCAAATATTACAAGAAACAGGAACACCAAAACATCTGATATAGATCATCAGAAACCTGTATACAAATAACAGAAGCGCAGTAAGAGTCAACAACATCAATTCGCAACCTTTTAAACTTGAAGCAGGAGTTAAGCAGGAATACATTTATCTCTCACACTATTCAATATATATATATATATATATATATATATATATATATATATATATATATATATATATTAATTACAACGTAATTCTTAGGCTACCCCCCATTCGAAAAAATGTCCCAATTTTATATAACGTTTGTTATATTTTGTAGGATTTTTGTTATTGTTATTTAAAAAATGTCACAATTTTATGTAATGAAATATGTAACGAAAAATGTAACGAAAAAATGTCTTAATTTTATATTACGGAAGTTAAATGTTAGAATAGGATTTTTGTGGTTATGTTATTTTTTGTGTGTGTTGATGCCAGTAAGAATTACGTTGTAAATTTTGATCATTTTATACAAAGTATAGAAGAAAAAGAGACAGAAATGAAAGCAAGAGGGGTCAAGGGGCGCAGCCCCTTGCGAGGCCAAAGTAGCCGAGTTTATATATATATATATATATATATAGTGAACACGTAATGTAGGAAATACTTGAAGATTGGAAAAGAGGAATAACAATAAGAGGACAGAAGATTAACAATCTTCGTTATGCAGACTATATAATATTGTTACCATTGTCTGAAGAAGAATTAGTAGATTTCATGAATAAACTGAAGTCCATAAGTGAAAACAACAGCTTGCAAGTGAATCAGGCGAAGACAAAGGTTAATTGGCAGCGTCAAAGGAAATTACGGGATAAGAAGTAATAAGCGAGTTTAAGGTGAAAAAGAAATCCGCAAACGTTTCGCGATGGCGAGAGTTGCAACAATGAAGCTCAAAAAAATATGGAAGGACACAGATATAATGATAATGAAAAACACTAAGCAAAACTAGTTGAAGCACTAATCTTCACAGTTGCAACATATGCATCGGAAAAATGGGCTATCAAAAAAGTAGATAACGATCGAATAAATGCCTTTGAGATAGGAGTATACAGAAAAATGCGCCGGATACCATGAGCGGCTTGCCGAACTAACAAATAATCAGCTCTAGACGAGCTAAAAATTGATAACAGTTTGCTAATTGTAATTAATAAAAGTAAGATATTTCGGTCACATAGCGAGGGAAAAAACCCAACGGAAAGAACAATTATACAGGGCAAGGTACAGGGAAAGCGCCCTAGAGGAAGATATCCGATACCATGGGTTGATCAAGTAAAGCCATTAACTGGTTTGAGGCGTTGGAAGCATTCCATCTGGCAATGGACCAGGACATCCACGGAATTAACAACTAAATATACACATATAAACAATTAAATAATACATTAACATTAAAACAAATTAGTCGCATATTATTTTAATTTTATTATAAAAATAATAATAGAAATAACATCGCCGTGATCATTAACGTAAAAGAATATGCGGATAATTTTCGTCTGGCATCCCCCATGCCTAATAATGCCTTCCCGCCGCCATTTTCAGCAGTTTTATTCGTGGACAAATGCTCGTCCGCGTAGGAAAAAAAATGATCCGTCTGCAACTCATCTTGTCTTCCGTTAAACTCACAACTGACTAGTGTTGGCCAAAACATCTCCCGCAGAGAGTTCTCTGTGCCCTTTAGCCACCCGCGGGCAGAACACAAAGTCTTGTTTCATAATTTTATATTTCGAAGAACTCTACCTGCTACAGATTGCCCTTTTTGCTTCCAAAACATCGCTTCTTTTGTTTCCGACATACTTTACGAATGCCCAACATACTCTAATCAAACAAGTTCTACGGTATGGTTCCGCATACATGTGCATTGCGCATGGAACATTACCATAAACACTAGACCTGTATAAGAATGTACGAAATGATTTCGAAATTGAAGATGAATTTTGATTCGATTACAGCGGATACAACTTTTTTTAAACTGTCATATCATGTTCGATTTTCACTGCCGAGGCCTTTTCGATTGTAAAGGTTCTTTGTTCCCGTCATGATTCCAGCGGTAACGATTAAATCCTAATTTTATCTGATTCCTTAAGCTGCCTTAATGATATATCGAACTTTCATGTTAGCCAAGGTGCCTATTTTATATTTGCAATTTTAGAAGAGGTACACATCCATCGTTCAAGGAACCTCGCAGCCAACTTTTGCTAGGTTCCTGGGCACACTGGAATTCTTGGCAACACTGTCTGCGATGAAGCCGCTAAATCTGCAGCACGAATTGGCAACTTGTGCCCTTGCATTCCATACACGGATCTCCGTTCCACGGCGAAAGCACAGTTGCAATCGAATTGGAATGCACTCCATCAGTATAAAGCCAGCGATTTCTATAAGAGTATTATAGCTTGGTATTTTCCAAAGAAGTTTAACGATCCAATATTTCGGCACATGATCACAACGTTGACTCGGCTTCGTTAAACCACTGCGCCCTTCCCGCGCATTTGCAAGCATTGGCTTGGCAGAAATTAGCACCTGTTCACACTCGGATGATACCGATATGACTCTGGATGTAGATCACTTTTTTTTTTTTTCAGATGTTCCTCGTATAGGGCGGAACGATCGCGTTTATTTTCTAAACTTATTTCGTTTGGCCAGTGGCTTCCGTATATTTTACGTTCTCTGCTTTCTTCGGCGAATGCTAATATATATTATTGTTTATTTAATTTTATTATAAAATGTAGAATTAGGTTATAAGTTTACAATGTTACATTTGCTTGAAATAAAGAAGATTAAAAAAAAAAAAAAAGCACACTCGAACGACAACGGTATATTTTATACGCATCAGAATATATTTCTACATATAAATAAGCAAAGACAAAACAGTTCAGTACCTTTTTCTCCTCTGTTTATTAATCGATTTTCTTTCTTCTTTTTTTTTTTTTTTTTTTAAGTAGCTATTGACAATCGTTAGTGTCATCAGTAAAAAAATTTGGAAACCGTTTTTTTTCTTATTTAAATAAAAAATTAATACAAAAAATGAAAAAAGAAATCACTATAGCCAGTAAATATCTGTTCTTATTAAAATGTTATAATTTTCCGTAATATTCATCATCACATTGGCTTTTTTACAGTGTACTAAGTCTTAAGGTGTCATTTAATATCAATAAATGAGGGTTTTTAAATTGTGATTTATTGAATTTATTTCTTATTGAGTTATAATGCTGCTGAACTGTTTTGTATTGTAAGTACATATAAGAGCGTATGTTCTTAGACATACAATGAACGAATGTATAAGAGTAGAAATTTTTTTTTCAGGAATATGCAAATTCATATATGTTTTATATTAAGTTATAACAAATACAAATATAAGTATACATAAAATGATTGCTTACTTAGCAACGTTTTCAGATATAACCCAGCATCAGCTAAAAACACATACTAAGCAATCATTTTATACTTATATTTTTTTGTTATATTGGTATTTGTTATAACTTAATATGTATATTCTATAATTAAAAAACAGGATGGTAAATGATTCTTTATTATCGTATATGTTTTCCTAAAATTTTTAATAATAATTATGGTCTAATTTCAACCAATGAACGAACACTAGTCTTATTTAAACCGTGCAAAATACGAAAAAATAAAATAAATAAACGCAAACAATTTTTTTTATAGATTTTAGACATTAATACTATTTATTGGAATAATTTTGATGATTTTCATTTTATAACCTAAAAAATTATGTTAAAATTTAGTAGCAAACTACTCGTAGATTTTTAAATGAATTATTCCAGTTTTTTTTTTTTTTTTTTTGAAACCTACTGGATCAAAATTTGTTTTTCTATCATAAAAATTTTAGTTTTATTTTAGCCCCCCGTTATTATCCGATTATGATCAGTGTCTAGCACCGCGAAATAACTCTACAATATAAAAATCCGAGCAAAAACTGTCATTAAAAATGTTCCATGTTTTTTTCTTTTTTGGTAATAATACAAAAAGCCCGCTGATATATCCGAAATTATTTTCCAATTCCATTCTTGGAAATTTTAATTCCAAGTTTCTCTTTAAGCGAACAATGTTATTTAATTTTTTTTTTTTTTGTTGAAAAACGAAAAAAAAAGCAAGATCGACGGCTGGCAATCGGTTGTTTAAACACGATGAGAATATTATATTACAAAAAAAACCATCTCCTGTTTTCGTAAAAGTTCAATTACTCAAATCGATTGAATACACGTAAAAATAAAATGAATTATAAATGTAAACTCCGCGTTGTAACAGTTGGCAAAAATGACAAGCAGAGATGTATAATCTCTTACGGAGTACAACGCATTCGGGGAAGATTAAAAGGAGTTATGACTCATCACACGGTCCCAGGAGCGGGCGGTAAGAAGGGGAGAACCATTCATTTCGTAATGTGACAAGATGGCGCTAGGCGGAAAAGCAGAAACCCATCAGTCAATTTTGTTCAAGTTTGTCGCTTCATTATCATTTTGTGTCTGAGGTGAAACCAGTACGTCAGGTCATAATTAAAGAATGTGTACGCAAACAATATATCGCAATGAGAAGATGGGCAAGCAGCGGAGATAACTCATTACCGTTAATTATTTCAACCCTACCGATTAGGCACGCACATCTACAGCCTTACAATGGCATTACACTGTATTGAGAGGGCGCCATTTACCGTCAAAGAAAATTACGATTTATCAAAACAGAACTACGTGTCGTCAATATGTTATCCGAGATTCCTTCGCTTTTGTTTGATGAATTTTTCGAAATGCGCGCCATATTTTGAGAAATTTTTGGCTACAGAGTAATGTTCCAAAAAATGTAATCAGCTGCACACATTTACCCAAGTGAATTTTAAATTAATGAAATTCTAACGTTTCGCGAGAGACCTAATGACGCGGGAGCATGTTTTTTTTTCGTTGTTATTTTGTCAAAATTGTTCATAGCGGTCATCGGCAAATAAATGTTCTAGACGATGAAGAATTTCGCTGATTTCAAATTTCCCAGTATTTAACTTTCGCGAGTACAGTGTAATCATCGACACAATAGTTATAAAAAGAGAATCAGAAAAACACTTTTTTCCACTAATATCTTTGCAGGTAGGTCTTTTATCCCAACTCGGTCTACTTGATATCCTCCTATTCTTGAATAGGTAGAACCTAATTAAACATTTAAAACTTCCATGGTAGATATAATTAGAACAACAATTTATTTAGTCTTAAAACTTAATCATTTCGGGAAACTTACCATCATCGGAACCTAGAGCGTTTTTTAAACAGCAATAAACCTAATCTTACTAAGTCCGCACGTGTCTCAATCATTAAAGCAGCCATTCTCATCTTACGGACTTTCAAGAATTATCTTCGCTAATTTACAAGTTCTCATCGGCAAACTGCTTATTACGTCAATAGTTAGCAACCTTTTTACTGTGATCACACGGAATCAAATCTTCGTCCTAGGGATGTATTATCAAAGATTAGCATAAATATACATTGCGTATTTCTGATAACAATTTTACTCATTTATTTATTTAATAATGATGTATGTAACAGTCCTTCGACTAATTATAATATATATAAGCTCTTGCCTGCAGCTTGACCAGAATATTTTTAAATCTTTAATTTTTTCTCTAGTTTAGATAGGTTTATTAACTTTATTCGTTTTTCCTCTTATTGAGCCATATTGTTAATAATTAAAATGGCAGACTGAAATAGTTGGCGAAGATTTAAGATTTAAATGAAAGCAACTACATAAAAAAATCACACTGATATGCATGATTCAGTAATAATTTCTGCATAATCTTAATTTCAAAAAAATTCCAATAAAATGTAATTTTTTACGGAACATTACTAATAGACAAACTATAGTTATTAAATTGCGAATCCAAATGCTATTTAAAAAAAATTATAATAAATATAAACACATTTACTTATAATAAAATGTTCTTACGTAATTAATACTTAAGATTATTCAGCTATTCGTTACCACAACTTCGATCGTAAGTTTGTCTATTTTTTTCGTAAATGCTTCTTAAGAATCAACCGAGCATCATTTCCGGGATGGTCCCATTACTTTCACTAAGACAATTATTTGTTTTTTATTCCTTCATTACCATTTCAGTCATAACATTCACGCATTGTATAAACCGTTTGCCTATTTACACGTTCGTTGTTTGCGCCTTTTAATGTAAATAATTTTTATTTCTTTCCTTTTTTCTTGTTAATAAATTTACGTAAGGTGACTCTTACATTTTCTGAGAAACATATGCTTATCGCATGCGAACAGACCTCTTATTCAGTTAATGATTCTAGGCCATTCTATAACCCATATCTGTTGCGATTTAGCAAATGTCGAGTGTTTCCCACAACTAAAGGTTTTCTTGTTGTTTGTAAAAAATTAACATAGGACAAACAGATAAATAGATACGAGGGAAAATAATGACTTTATTTCAAACCAGCTTTTGCCGCGGCGATGTCGCATTTTAATACCAAGTCTTAACTTTTTCCGCCTTTTAAGTGAATTCTGTATTTCCGCTAAAGATTTATTTCCTCTGCTCAGTTTTCCTTTCTCTTTTTGGTACATTACACTAGTACGATACAAACATAAAATACTTTCGACATAGAAAATGTTCGCACTTCTGTCGCAGGTTTTATTGATTTCTCTGTAGTCCAAAATTTCTCTTGGAGGATTATAACTAATACTAATCCTCCAAGAATATCTTAACCACATCCAATGCTACACCGATGGCTCTAAAACCCAAAATAGCACTCTGGCGCATACTCTCTGTTAATACAAAATTTTTCTCACGTCGCTTTGACAACCGTCTCTGTAATCTGCAGAACTGACAGCTATCCTATTATGTCTCCAATATTGGTCCACCTTCAACAACAAAACTCAATAAAATCCTGTCTGATTCTCTTACGTCATCCCAACTACAGCAAGATCCATTTTCATCAAAACCAACTGCTCAGCGCATTAACGTGATCTTAAACACAATGTATCTAAACTCTATTTCAACAAAATTCATCTGGATCCCAGGACATGATACGGTGGATTTGGCCGCCAGAACTACCACACCCAACAGCGCAATTTCTACTCTTAGTCGCCCTACTGCTGAACACCTCAAAAACAGCATTATAAGCAACTAATACTTACTCTGTGGAAGCGCGCCATTAACATAACGTAAAACGCAATAAGCTTCGGGAATTAAAAGTGGAATTCCTCAAATCGAAAGTTACGTCAAGAAGAGATAGTAATTACTGGTCTACGTAATGGACACACCCGAATCTCTTATCTAATTTCATCACGCTGACTGTTCTCGTTTGTAGCGAAGAGGGTTTAACGACTGACCGTATTTTTACATGTTCAAAGACAGCTTCTCTCCGACTCCCTCTCGATGCCGCATTCTAGCTCTTTATCCATAAATAAAACAGTAACTAAACAAGCCAAATTTTTTTGATCTCATTTAATCACATTTCCTTCCTAATTGAGCCGTGAAGCCCTCTGCTGCGTAGCTATGTGGTTCATTTAATAAATTTAAAAATTCTAAAATATTATAATGAAATATATTTTTTTACAGAAAATTACGCCGTTGCTGAATTACGTTTCGAAATGCTGAAAAAAAAAAAATAAACATTATTATAAAGGCAATTAATACCACGATCATAGTGCAATTCAATACCGTACCTTCCATTTTTTTCTACCACACATTCTAATGAGTGTTTCGCTTAACTAGAAATTCTCGTACCCTTCGTAAAGAATCCGAGTTTTTTTGTCCTTCGCTATGCGAATTTCTCTCTTTTTTTACTATTTTAAAGGGTATTATTAGAATAGGCAATGGCTAACTAGAAAAAATAGTAGTAAAAGAGGTGATATTACACAATAAAATATGGACCCTCAAGAGCCGAAATAACCGAAGAAAACGATAAGGAGAGAATAAAAAACGCACAATAATGAGTTGGAAGGCCAATTAGTAAAAGCGAAAAGGTGAAAAAGGAACTTTTGGAAACAATACAGGAACATTCGAATGTAATCAGCGTCACCTGTAAAGATACGAGTGGAAGGCCGGAGAAATTGCAGAGGGAGATAAAAATTGAAAAAAAGACGGATAGTTTAATCAGGATTTAAGAATGAAGAGGAATAAAAGTTTAGAGTTAGCAGCTGCGATGAGAGGACGGCAATATCGAGGAAAGATAACACACTGAAAAGTGTATCAATGTGTTCAGGAATCCGTAATAGGTCAATTTAGATAGAGCAAGAAGGGAACATATTGCAGATAAGAATCAAAAGGATAACATAATAGTAGAAGGAGAAGGAACAGCGAGAAGTTCTATAGGAAACTGTGGGAAACTTATATAAAAAGAACTTCACGAGAGACACTAGAAAAGAAGTAATAAAGATGGTAGGCAAACAGCATAGCAGTAGAAATTCGGCACAGATGATGCTGTGCGCGACATACGATCAGTTTTATGTTCGCTGCCGCTTCCAAGTCTCGACAACTCTCTAAACTACATGTAACCCAAAACGCTTGCCTTCGACTCTGTCTCGGTGCTCTTAAATCTTCTCCTAGCATTGCTTGCTGAATCTAATACATCACCCGTGTCTATCCGCAGATCTTATTTAGGCTATCTCTTCCTTGCTATAAACATCTTTCACTCACATCTTCCACACTCGTTTACTCCTACCTTTCAATTTTCAGGAATTGGCATTTTGGGCCTAGGAAAATTCCTGTCCTATCTCCTATTTCTCTCCTTTTTTAGTTGACTTTCGGCCATACATAATTTCCTTTAATAGTGCCCCTACTTCATCCTCCGAGAGTATTTATTTTGCCTGCACTTTTAATATCTCTCCCTCCAGCTGTAATGAAACAGCAATTCTACAACATCGTCAATTCCCGCTTTCCTTCTCATGAAACCACTTTCATTGCTTCTTTTATTCTTCCAGATTATAACTTCTCTGAATCTTTTTGTTTTCCTTCTTTCGGCTCCATACATACGGCCGAATTATTTCTACGTTACGTTATTTTTATCTCCTCTAATCGTTTTTCTTCTCAATTTCTTATTATTTCCGACTCCATGACTTCAGGGCATCTCCTCTCCTTCACCCTGATCATTCCTGTAACTTTTTCGCATACGTCCTCTCATTCAGATTCTTTCTTCTCTCCGTGCGATCTACATTTATTTGTTGTGGATTTCATTTTAGCATCTCACGTAATGAGACAGCGATTCTTTGGCTCGGGTTGCTACTTCTTCTTCAAAAAAATCCCATCTTCTAACCTAGTCTTTCTTCCGATCAACGGTTCTTTCTGCTACTCCCATGCTTCATTGTTGTCTCCATTACGCGTTTGCGTTTTAATCATTCCTCGCTACCTTCCTCTTGCTCTCGCTTCTCATTGGCCTCTTCTTCCTGTTGTTCACTTGTAACGCTGATCACGTGTTTATATTATCAAGTGTTCACCTATTTCGCTTGGAGCATTCGGCTCTATACCCCTATTTACTTAGGCTTGAGCTTCCTACTCCTTACTGTTCCCGTTATATCCTGTATTTTCCGTTTACACTTATTATCCCTGCTATCAACGATATCTGATCGTCTTATTTCTAATTACTTTTTCATTTCTAATTGTTTCTGGGTGAAGGTCCTTGACGAGCCCATTAAAAAAAGAAATAAATAAATAAACGGATTCGTGTTTTCATTTTTCTTTTTCTAGCTGAAAAAATCAGTTATGTCTGAAAACGTTTCTTCGATAAGTTTCATATAGCAATTGTTCACAGCAAAAATACAATATTTTAAACGAAGTTCTTTCTGGCAACTAAGAAAATTAAAAGAGATTTTACTCACGCCTAACTCTCTCAATTTTTATTCCGCATTTCTTAGGTCTCCATACTGAAAAACTAATACGTGTACAATGAAAACAGTATTATCATACTAAAAGCGATTTTCGGGAAGGGGGTATATAAATATTTCCATAAATATCCAAAATTTTCGATACACCTTTTTTAAATTTCATTTTCAAGCTTCCATCGGAGATGATCAAAAGATAACTTCTTCTACCACTGTACGAATTTTTCCGTTCAAAGGTATACACGACGGTTTCTTACCTATTAGTAATGGTACTTTATAAACCGACGAAATGGGCCAGTTACAATTATCTCTTTGTGTTTAATCAAACGAAAAATAGAACTACTCAACGGAAAAGCAATGTGTTTTTAAATCGCAGAACGTTCAACAGCACCGCGCTACACACTCGCGTGTTGCAGTTAAATCTGCCAAAGGCTTTCTACAACACGCCCTATATTATATGTATAGGTCATGAAAATATGGTCGAAACTTCAAATTCCTTTTAAATGATTTGGTTACATAATAAAGCTATTATTAAGGGCCGCTATGCGCCGCATGATACCTGTTATAAAAGCTACTAAAAGAAGAACACTTTTTCTCCGACAAAATTTCATCTAAGAAAACAACAGAATTTTTAAACCAAATTATACTTTTAAAAAAACAAAACAAAACAAAAAGACGTTTTTTCTTTATTTTTGTGAAAACAAAAAAAAAAAAAAAAATGAAGAACTACAGTAAGATTGAAAACACGAAGCACATAAAAGGCTTGAAATAATAACCACCCTCGTAAAACTGAATGAAAACACCCATTATATTTACACAGCTTAGTAGTAGTCGATCAACTTGTAGTTCGCGGGCAGCCACCCTCTTTGCCAAATGTTTCCCGAATATCTCCCGGCTTTATTCAAAACTTCTTTCCGCTCTCTGCAAAGTACCCTCCCCCCCCAGTGTACCTTTGCAAAGGATCATCACCGAAATAATACCGGATCCCAACGGGCGATGGTACAACACAGCATTCTACGTATAAAGCGGTGCCTATTTGCGCAAATATTGATTTCAGTGATGGGCTATCATATCGATGACATTTTTGAAAATTTCAGTTCGGACAACTATTTTCATTACACTGCAGTTAGGATTTCAATTAGGAAAATTGCCGCATTTCAAAAAATAGAAATATTGGATAATTTACATTTTTATTTGCGATAAATGAAAAGTATGACGCGCAGATTCGGTAATTCGCAACATGTACAAAATATACATTTATTTTATTTAACTATTTACTTTTTGTTGTTTTCTTCCGACAAATTGGAGTTCCACCTCATTTACGTATTCAAAAAGTTGGACCGTTTTCGACAATGGATGATTTGCGATTTTCGATTATTCATCGACGTAATGGAAGTATGTCAATTACCGAAAAAAAAAAAATTCCATACCTGTACAGTATACGTTCGTTTCGGTACAGAAAATTTCACGCTTGGTAAGACAAATCGCCGATAATGATAAATAATTACAATTTTAAATATTAGATGGAGAGGAAAGCGACGAATTGTGCAAAGATTATTTCACCTAGTCCCCAGATAAAGTTATTTCCAGGTGAGGGGGGGGGTCGTAATAATTCCGAACAAGGTCAATAATCCGTACACTTTCTATTCCACTTATATATCTTATACTTGCTTTAGCTCTACTCAACATTTAATGGAATTCGGATCTAGAACTACGAATAATGTTCGTTATGGTCCCTTACTAGCCGAGTCTAAAAATAGTAATAATTTTTGGTCGTATTCAAAAATGCGCATTTAAGGAATAACCTAAAGAATATTAATGCCGCTACGAATGCAAAAAGGTGTTAAACGCAAGAAAGCCGACGGATAGGTGCATTTTGCGATAAAAGTAATGCTTTATTTTTGTTTTGTTTTTTTTTTTTTTTTTTACTAAATATTATAAACAGGTGTTAAACAGATGTTTTAGCGAATAAATAGCCTCTATCAGTATTATAATTTCAGTATATTTTATAATTACTACCTGACATGTGTATTCGACAGCTGCAGGCACTCCAAGATTATCGAAATTCATAAGCAATACAAAATTAATGGAACGATTATAAAGCTAATTATCGATTACTTCTCAGGAAATAGAAGATCGGAATTAAAATGGATATTGAAAAGAATATAAGCTGTAGTGTTCCGTAGAGCGACACGGGGGCCGCTCTCCTGAATGCACTTATTCATGCGTTATGAACAGAGCTTTTGTGCTATATACATAAAATTAAGGCTGAATTTTCTAGCCTTACGGATGATTTGTGTGCGGTAATAACAACCCTTTTAAAATCGATGCTATTTTCGAGGAATAAGCGATATATTTTTCGACTACGGTCTCGAGTTTACTGTAAAGAAGTCTAGAATGGTGATGATAAATTAATTTTACGAAAAAAAAACTTTACATAAACAATACACCTATTTTGTAAAATTGGTTAAATACCTCTTAGTTAATTTTATAAGATAACTTAAATTCAATCACCATGTCGAAGCTATTAAAACTTCAACCAAACACATTGGCGATATGAAATAAAGAGAAAGAGCCGTTATAGACAAAGGTATACTGTCCAATCTATAATTATGGCGCATGTACGTACGTACTTTTCAAATAAATCAGCGTTTAAAGGGAAGTCCCACTTATTTATATGGAGCAGGTGTTGGCCCCGTAATAGTCTTTTGCTTATTCGAGTTGGCATTAACCTCCGAATTCAGGTTTCATGAGTTGGACAGAAATACTATTACTAAACCTTTTTTTTTTCCATGATGTTTTTTATGATTCCGCCGATATTAAAAGTTCTGAAAATTTCATTATCACAGTAATTAATTCGGCGAAACGGATAAAATAATTAATTTTCTGATAGACAAAGTGAAAGAAAGGCTAACTTTTTAAAATAATTTGAATATTAATAACTTTTCTAGTCAGGCTTTCTCCGGTCATGGTAATTTCTGTCTTTATACAAAAATGTACAACATTATTAGAAATTATGTACCATGTGATCTGAAAGAAACGGATTCTGTATACCAGTCCTATTTCAATGGTATTATTCAATTGATGTTTGTAAAACGAAGGGTTTGAAATTTTAATGGCGAGTCAAGTACCAAATATGGTTAGTTTTAAATCTACAACGAAATTTTTAAAATCAATTGTTTCGATCGGAAATAAGAACTACCTCTCAATTTTAGCCAAGCCGTATATCATGGCTATGCCTATATAGGTATCGTGGTCGCAACAAAAAAAAAAAAAACCTAAAATATATGTAAGAATCTTCAACTGAATTTTTATGACGAATTTCTTTAATTTCACCGTTATAATTAAATCTTATGTCGTTTACATGCTATAAATTGTAATAGAACTAACTACATCACCTCATTACACTAAATTTTACTCCTTACTTTTCAGAGATCTTTTAGTTACACCCGATGATGATGATGATGATGATGATGATGATCATCATCATCATCATCATCATATTGAATAAATTTTAAAAAGCTATTTTAAAATAAAGAAACAAATAAATAACCTACGCAAGACACGTAACAGTGTAGACAATCATTACAGACACACGGTAAAGAAGAAAGAAAGAAAAAAACGATGCAATCGTATTCCATCAAAAATTGCACCATACATATGCGATCACGATTCTCGCGTATTTGACAGTAAAGAATTATCGGATTACGGCGTTGCCACATTAGCAGAAACATCGTTTATATTATGGAATCGGCGTGTACTTACACGTCCCCGTTGGCACTCTATTTGCTTAAAAAAACTGAATTATTAATTCCGTAAATATAAACATGTTCTCATTCAGATGTTATTAATTTTTTTTAAATAAATTTAAGTATATTTATTATTTTTAAAGTTTTTCCATCAGTTTAGAAATATTATTATGTTAAGCCGTTTCAGTTTTATCTTCAGATTTTCCGTGTGCAATTAAATCTAATTTTGAAATTTCATAAAACAGTTTAAACGAATGTCTACTTTTTTTCACCAACCTCATTTCTAGACTTCCTTTTCCAAATACTATGTTTTTTCAAAAGGAGCGGGCTTTTTTTTACAGGTACACTACACCATTACGCTATAAACAACATAACAGTCGCCTGGCCAAAAAAAAAAAAAAACACCTTCAAATTTAATCAAACGCATATAAAACCAAACAACTTTATTTTTTATACGTCACGATAGTTTAACATAATTAATAAGTGGAAAGCGCTCGTATTAAAAATGCATTGCATTAATATTATAAGTTTATTTTCCCGTCAACAAATACTAATCTGTTGTTTAGAATTATTATATTTTCATTTTCTAGGAAAAAGCGGTTTATTTATCTCATACTGTTCGAAATGTAACTGTAATATAAACTTACAACAACCGCATTATTTTTCATCTTTAAAAAATTTAAAATGCGCTACTCATTAAAGTTTGGTAATACTTTGTAAAATGTACTCTCTTCAAACTACTTATCTAAAATTTTATAAAATGTAAAGTAAAATTTGAACAGAACATACGCCAAATTCTTTTACAGAAACAAAAACTATAAAATTAAGCAAAATAGATCACTAGTATACATAGAAAGGCAAAGTAAAAAATTGGTACTTTCTCAAAGTCAATCAGAAATAAACGAGTATACAAAAAAAAAAACAAACTTCGATATAGGCCACTAGAAAATTACAGCGAACGAACAAAGACTTTCCGTATAATGAGTCATGCGTGAGAAGAGTGTGAAAAAAATTCTCCAATTTCATCTTGTATAGCTTGGAGGGGCTTGCCTACTGTTGTAATATTCATTTGTCTTGTACCATGTTCTACTTTTCGCTAACGTCATTTGATTTTATTAATTTGTTAAATAATATTCAGTTTGTCCTACATTTGTATATTAGTCGCTGTATTAGATAATATTGTTTTTTTTTTTATTTATTTATTTATTAAGATTAAAATTTACATTATTAATAAATCTGAAATTGTTCTGTGTGGTTTGTTGCTGATAGAGTAGTACTGGCTTGTGTGGATACTGGCAATAACAAATGTTTTTTTGTTTTTTTCAAAGCGACGGATACGTATTTGATTATGTACATTTTTTTTCCCCAATATTGAATTTTTTTCTTCGATCATCCAGCGTTCAGCGTTTTTCGAGAACTATTGAAGTTCCCGTGTTAACCTTTTAAACATGCGTATATAAGCGCGCATCAGAAATGATACAATCACGGAAAAGTGGACAACGTCTGCGATAAATTGTAAATATTAAACTGTTTTTATAATTTTCGGGAATGAGTATTTTTTTTTTTTTTCATTTCAAATTAATTTACTTTGTATCTGAACGTGGATCAAATAATTAAGGTTATAACAGCTCCCGGGAACATCGAACTTTGAAATTCTCATTTATAAATCATCAAAATCTGTTTGATAAACGGAACATTCTACAACCTTTGCTAGATTGAATGTTTTTTTTTTTTTTTTAAATATGTCTACAAGCAGATTTATAGACCCGAAATACGCGTTCTGCTAATTATTCGAAACAAAATGATGTTTTTCTCCGAAATTAGAGAAATCATTTTTTATAAACACGGCCGATTTTGTCATATTTTTTTCTTTCGTGTTATACATATTTTATTCAATTGTAGAAATTAAAATAACTCATCGCAGTTTATCTGCGTAGAGAGCTTTATGTAGGCGCAATTAATTTTGTAGCGTCTAATGACAAAGCGTTTTGTCTCGGAAAAAAGCTTATATTAGCTAGACTTTTTAAATTCACTTTAACGGTGGAAAAAAATCGCCTTTCCGAAAATTTCGCAAAAAATACAGTGAATAAAAAAAACAACTAATGGCTTTGGTATGAAGCAAGAAAGATTGCAGCCAAGTTCGGTAAAGACAAATGGCTCGGGCTGGGTGCGATAAATAGTTCAGTCGTTAAAACCGTTCGCGATATTTTAAAACTGTTACTCGTTCTCGATTCGTTTTTATCATCCGATAAGCGTTAAAAATAACAATTTCGCGATCTTATCAAAAATTGCAGAACTGAAATGACGTAGTACTCTTCTACAATGGTCGCAATTTTGGCGGAATCTTAAATTTATCGATAGCTATATTACCTTTCGTGAAAACATAACTTTTATAAATTCCCTCCCGCATTGATTATTTAAATTTATCCGAATACGTTGTAACTCCGATTTGATGCCCGAAGAAAATCAGATGACGATTTAATCGTTATGCAACATAAGGAAAAACTCAGGTCAACTTACACGCAGTGACAAACTACTACGTTGAAAATAAGCTAAAAACACAAATAACAACATTCCGCAGAAATAGAGAAGTAAAGAGATCCACTAGGAAGGAGAAAGACCAGAAAGTATCTTAGAGTTAACCTGCAAACAACATTGTACATATGTTAAATAGAGAAGATTAGCGCTCCAGTAACGCTACACTAAGAAAATTGTGCGGAAGCAACTTGGGTGCAAAAATACAATCTATGCGTGTGTCTGCTTTGATACTGTGCTTCCCGACGGCCGAATATGCATACCTAGCGTGAAGCCAATCGATACACACTAGAATCCTGTAGGATAGTTTTATAGGATGCCTGAAGTCTAACATAGACAAAATATATTAGCTAGCTGGAATTGTTCCAGCAAACATATGACAAAAAGTTTCCTTAAAAGATGAAGATGAATATAGGCAAATGGATGAAAAAGCACACCCCGCGTGTAATCAGAATGCTTATTAAATGGAGACTTCAATCTGAAATCATTTTTCTGAGATATGTAGAAAAACGCTGACGGACGAAAAACTCTACAAATGGAGAATGAAAATCAGTACCACTAATGAGTGTCCGCCAAAAAAACTAACTAATGGGGCAGCCTTCCCGTGGCAGCTATGAAAGACTCTGAATAGATTTATGGACCAGTATATAAAACGATGCAAAACAAACCTGCGGAAATGGAGATACTCTAACGATGATATATACGAATGCGGTGCAACATATATATTTATATATGTATAGGCTATTTTCGAAAATGTCCGTATGTCCGGGAAATTATGATGAGAAACGATAATGCTTAAAGCTTATTGATACGTGAAAATTAGATTACGCTTTTACGACGAACACGATGGGGAAGTAATCACCCGGGAATAACTGTTAGCAATTATATATATTTTAGAAAAAATAAATTACGATATTATTAACAAATTCTCTGTACTCGTGGCAATGTAACGTTTTAATATGAATATTTTTTTCTTTGTGCAAAAAAAAGTGTTACAATGACGTCATCAATATTTTTTGAATTATTAAAAAATTTACTGGAACTAAAAAATGTTTACTTGATTTTACGTTTTTTAAAATTAACATAAAGCGATAAGGTTTTCTCTTTTTTTTTCTTCCATCTATGTATTTTTAAATAATTATAAAAAAAAAAAAAATACATAAAAAATCATGTTCAGAAAACATATCAATGATTCACCACTATTCCTGCGACGAACGTAGAAAATGGTACTAAATTTTTTCTTTTTCTTATCTAATTTATAAGGCAATTTTTTTTATTTTTAGAATTGTCACGTAATCTACATCTATACCAAGAGGTGTGGGATTAAATTTATTCACAAAATGCTATACAAAATAGTCGAAAACAAAATATTATTTTATCTCGTTTTTTTTTTCTTACTCCTTTTTCTGCTAAAAAAGTAAGCCTTCCTGGTGTCGATAATGCTCCTTACTATATTGGCTACGCGGTTTAAGTTTACTATTAAATGACTACTCTCGTAAAAAATGTTAACATTTAAGAATGCCCTACAGTCTCGTAATAACCGTGAACGTAAAATCAACTTATTATATTATTCGTTTATTATTGCAAGAACAAATCACTGTTTTAGATTTTGTATGTTTTATATTAACGAATTTTTCCCGCACCAATCTTTTCCTATCAGTCCACTGTTGAAAAGACAATTGCCAGATGTCTATACAAATGTATATTAGTGGCGGATCCACAGGGGAGAAATAGAAGACCCCCCCCCCCACGACCGCCGTAGAACAAAAACCTCATGAAAAAATTTGTTACAACAGAGAATCTTAATTTATACTATAAAAGATTTGTATAAATGTTACCTATGGATTTAATTGTAATATTTAATACTGTTTTTTAGTAAAACTGTTGATGTTACGTTTTTATTCAATTTTAAACGCAACTATCGTCGATCTTTTACCTTTTTTATTTATTTTCAATTTTTATTTTATAATGTAAATGAAAATAGTTCAATAAGAAATTTATTTTTACTTGCTCGCGAACAAAAAATTCGGATCGGATTATTAACAAAAATAAAAAAGAAGTAAAATCTAATAAAAATACTATCTTTCTATTCTTTCTTGTAAATTACTATTCAAATTCTAAACTACCATTTTAGCTACAATTTTATAATTTCGTTTTATTTTTCACCCCTAAATATAACACAAAATTTAAATTAAAAACTGTAATAATTATGTATTTTAAAAACATTTTTAAATTTCTAAAGAGGTCGCATTTGATTTTACTTTATGAAACAACGTATTTCTCAAATCTACTATCTACCTTATAAGATATTACGTTATTACAAGTATATAATTTCTCTCCCCAACATATCTCTCTGGATCCGCCTCCATATAATATATATATATATATATATATATATGTATATAAAATATAAACAAAGTGAAATTACATAAAATGTATAGTACGTATCACTCTGACTGGGTTTGCGGCTGGTTGATCGAAACTCCTCATTTTTGCAGGAGGACATACGTTGATTTCCAACGAGCACGTAGAGGTAACACTATAATCGAATTGATACGCGTTTTAATACGCACTTTGCAAATCGCTAACTCGGAATTTTAAACAACCTGGTTACGAGGAAAAACTTGCTGGATCGTCTTCCTTTGTATCTCTTTCGGCATATCTCGTTCTTTAAACTGGTTGCTTATTCTGTGCGGATTTTGCAACTCCTCGGACCCTTTTTTCTTCTTTCTGACGAAGACTCCACGGGAATCGGACAAAACTCGACAAAAAATAAAACTCGGTTCAGCACGAAACTGTTCTCAGATTTTTCTCTAGCGCTTTACCCTGGTTTTCTTTTTTTCAAAATTGGTCTCCTCCCCCATGGCTGATGTACCGATCGTGTATTCGGTGACCGATCACCGCGCGCACTCATCACCGACAACGATCGACATCGGTTCTTCTACCTCCAGCCAGCAACTGGTCCCACACACGCACGCACTTATGTTATAGTTAATTTTCCTTTGTAGGATTCCGTACACGTCTAATGTACGGAATCCTAATAAGATGGTTCAGGAACGACAAAAATACCAAATAAAAATCAATAACTTACAAACGGTTTGACTTATTAATTTCGAAATCTGAAACATAAATTACAATTAAAATTCTCTTTAAAACGATCTACAACTTCACGGCTAACGATTATCCTGGGCGGCAAAAAACCGTCAAGAATATAAAATATGGTATTTATAACGACCTCAAAGATCACTTAAAAAATCATAACTCATCACCAGATAAACTGTTAAAAGTGAAATTCAAAATATAAAATAAAATGCAGGAGTCCTTTCATAAAATCAAAAAATTACGGTAAAAAAATTATTTACCCACCCACCATTATGGGCCAAGACAGCAAAAAAAAAAGAAGTTTACGTAAGTATTAGCCCGAGTAAAAACGTTAGGGAAACTAAAACGTATTTCAGACATACGCATAAAGGACCACTTCAAAGGAAAAATATAGCCAAGCTTACCACTTTATATTTAGAACCTTGGGGCGCCGATAGCTCAAAAATTTTGAAAAAAATATATTTTTCCCCAGCATGTTATATATCGTTGGAAAGCTCGTTAATTGCCGGAAAGGAAACCATAAGTTATTTCCTTAACGAAACTTTCAATGTTGCCGTAAGGTATTCGAGTTTCTAGCTTTAAAATTAGACCCTCGTGGTGCCGAAAGCTCGAAATTTTGAAAAAAAAATATTTTTTACCGTTGGAAAGATCGCTCTATTTGTCGAGATCGAAACCATAAAGCATTTCCTTAACGATACTTTCAATGTTGCCGTAAGGTATTCGAGTTTCTAGCTTTAAAATTAGACCCTCGTGGTGCCGAAAGCTCGAAATTTTGAAAAAAAAATATTTTTTACCGTTGGAAAGATCGCTCTATTTGTCGAGATCGAAACCATAAAGCATTTCCTTAACGATACTTTCAAACCTTGATGTTCCAAACTAGAGAAATATACGTAGAAGCGCGTATTTTTAACCGTGTTCAAAATTTTTAGCTGTAATACTCGCCGCACAAAGGGGGTAGACACGTAATTTTTCGCGCTTTTTGGAACTTCTCGGCAACTTTGAAAGTTTCGAAATACGGTTTGGAATTATGTTTAAAGACTAGCCGAAATATAAGTGGCGATGGTATGAGGCGAAGCAATTTTTGTATATCGTCTGGTTTTACTTGCTGACTTGGGGGAAGATGTATGGTACTGATTGAAAGTGGAGTTGGCGTACGAATTTCGACTGCTACTAATTGAATATCGGATGATGGTAACATTATTTGTTGAAAGTTAATATCCCGATTATAAACAGCAATGACGTAATACCAAGCCATCAGTTCGGTGTCCGCGCCGACTATTTCACGATACAGCAGTGCCATAGACAATGCAATTTTGCTCAACGCTAGAGGAAAAGGAAATATGTTCTACGGTTCTTTTGGACGTTGCTCCCCAGGCGTTCTTCGACAAAGTATGTGGCACCCTGCACTACTTTTCAAGTTAAAGCAATTTCTTCCCTCCGATAAATATGCTACTTCAATCATATCTGACCGACAGCACATTTGTTGTCAAAATGAATTAATTTTCGGAAGAGCATAAAGTTTTATCCTCAGTACCGCGAGGTAGTCTATTGGGACGACCCCCATTATATTCTATCTACACATCCGATCTACCAGTTTGTAATTAAACAATACTAGCAACATTCGCTGATGATATATAGCCATTATTGCATCAAATAAAGATGCCACGAACGCGAATAATTCCGTTCGGAAAGTCAGATGGGCACAACAATGAAGAATAGTTTTTAATCCAGATAAGTGCCGACACATTACATTCACAAACCGTATAATTGAATGCCCAACGATAAACATTAATAATAAAATAATTCCACCAGTTTATCTCGTAAGTTTTGCAAAATTTCTGGGACAACTGCAATGTAAAAAATAAAAATAATAAAAATAAAATAACAGAAACAAAAAAAAATTCACGTCGCATGTAAGCACACAGACCGTATTGATACGCTGATAGTAGAAATGAAAGCGCCGTTGTTCAGACCTCAATTGAATCACTCGCGCATAACTGGATATAAACTCCTGACGACCGATCACGGGGTATTTTTTCAGATCGACGTTTAAATTACCTCTCCGAACGATCGGAATCATACAATGTATTTCACGAACGATTCTGTCGATTAAAAGAATCACCTCGAAAACGATTACGTTCCCTGCGATTTTGTTTTCGAAAACCGAATACTATCCGAAAACTGTATATCACTGGTTGTTTAATGACTCCTCTGTTTCAACATTCTTGTATATACTAGCTTTTCCCGATAATAATGTCTTTTATTCGCTTTCGTTTTTTTAATTTTATTTTTATTTCCCTAACGTTTTCTTCTAACGCGAAAACGCTCCATGATTTTAATCATTAATAGAGGTCGACGGAAAAGTAATATTAATCAGAAAAATGTCGAAATCTCTAGACGTAAGCGTTTTCTGTATCCGCGTTATGTTCGAGCAACGGATTTAATGTTCCAGTACACACCGTCTCTTATACCTAATAACACAGTTGAAGGGAAATATATTATTATGAAGATTTTTTTTTTTCTAATCGAAATCCGTAAAACGTTTTAAAGTTAGTATTAGTAATTTTTTTAAAATTCATATTCACGAATTATCTTTACAGAGAGAAAAAAAAATGATTCGAAAAAATATCGAGAGAATAAAATAAACCTCTTAGTTATCTTTGTTTACCGGTATCCTTTAAGGTTTTTTGACGTTGAAAATTTTAAAACGCCCTGAAAAACATGTTCATATTTCCATTCGCAATTAAATCCGCCCAATAAATAGGTATTAGATATTAAAATCAAAAAATTATGTTAAGAATAAAACTCAACCGGAATTACTAAAAAACGATGTTTTATTTTGTTTCTTTTTTTTACTTTTTTAGTAATTCAAATCTCCCCCGTATACTCACGCAACTATCTCATTTAGCAAAATTGTTTGACATAATAGCGTTTCTTAGTTCAGTTCAATTTACATTATGCTGGTTCAATATTAAAAAAGAAAAAGAAAAACGTAAATAATGACAAATCGAAGATAAAGCGCTAGAATTATTCCAGAGTCTGCTACGAAAATCAATTTGAAGGCCGTAAAAACCGAAAAACCGAAAAACCGGTTTTGCAAAACCTTTATATATTTCCGTAATAATAACTGTCTCATGAGTAATGAGAATCCAGCGATAGAGAAATTGAGACGAGTTGATTGCCGGAAGCAGAAATGCAGCACCATTCTCTCTATTAATATTCTTGTGTAGACGAATTCTGGAATAAATGCTATCGTAGCAACAATTGAAACCCTATATAGTATGTTTCAAAACATCGATAATCAGGTGACTTGAGCAGCATAGCTCACCAGTGCGACGCGAAAAAAGCCAAATTTGCTATAAAATGTAATGTTAACGGTAAAATTTATCCACATTAATAGTCGTTTGGAAGTGCCGCGTCGCAAGAGGCGCAAAACGTGCTCTACACGTTGTTTAGTTTGCCTCTAAACTGTGATTGCGCGCGACTTACGTACTACCAGAAGAAGACCGTTTAGCACAATGTTGCCGCACTTTGCGTCGTCGAAAGAATAAAAAGAAAAGTTTTCTTGACGACCGGAAATGGCCGCTGAACCCTGGGCAGCGGAATTTTATAATTCGCAAAGCTCACACAAACCGACGTGTGCCATGGAGTCCCTAGGTCAGAATGCGATAAACTCTTGCTATAGTACGCATTCTCACGTTGTTTAGATTTTTGACGACACTGAAACTCGTCGCAACAATGTTCAAGGTAAATAGTGTACGTTTATAAGAAGTGTTCTCTTATACTTGTAAGTAACAGCACACTACACATGGTGTGATATATTAGCGGAAAATTTAATATTTCATTTGAAATACGACTGGTGAATATCGTGCGTCCAAAAATACGCCGTAACGTAATGTTAGCAATGTCGAAATCAATTTCAAACTTAAACGTGATGCAATTTCTTCGTACTTTTTATCTTCTGTATGGATATTTATATACTTATATAAATTTAATTTTTTTTTTTTTTTACATTAATAGATCTAAGATTTCACGGGCTTTTATACTTCTCGCGTTCAAACAACATAGCAAGTGAAATTTCAACAAAATTTCATTCTGTGTGAAAGCTCACAAGTGTACTACAACCACTTATAACCAAGAAGGCGGATTTAATCCGACCAGCATTATAAGTAGAACTGAAATATATAAGGGCGCAAAACGGCGAAAAAAAAGTTTTAAACCATTTTAAAAGTTTTACATCGAACTTTATGCGATTTTTTCCTCTTTTAACGGGCGCGCCTACTGAAGACGTTGGTATATAACAATGATAGTACCTTAGTTTGCGAAAACTATTAAAAAAACAAAAAACAAACAAAAAAACCTATTATTATTATTATTAGTCTCCTGACAGCAAAGTTCGTAGAACAAATAAAAATCGTGCTCATAAGAAATCAGTTGTAAAAATATTCGAAACTACTTTTTTCTTAAAACTGTATTTCAACCCACGGCATAGACGATTCCGTGCCTCGGAAAACTTGCCGCTAAACTAACCCACACATATCAACTTACGCATCCGACGTCCCCGAAGGATACTCAATGCACCACGCGAAAAAATAATCAACTTTTGCGAGCATTTCATTTTCGGCGGTTTAAATAAACAATTTTTTTTTTGTATTAAAAAGACCTGAAACTCCATCTTCTGTGAGAAATCTCTACCGGAAGTGTACGATATTATTGTTTTGCCGGATTCAATGACTGCCAGTTGATTCTGCCAAAGGAAGATAAAATTTTGAGCGATAAAAAAAAAAAGAAAGAAAACGTATTATCGTTATATTAGCGCGAATTTTCGACGGCATATTAATCTTATTTGACTACAATTCGCAAATTTTCAAACACCGAATTATTAAACGCGATTAAACGCCGTTGGAGATTTGTTTCATTATATCTACGAAACATATTTCCAATGCAACTTTCGCTTCAGTTACCGACATCCCAAGATAAAAAAATTCTTTTCAACATTGACAGTTTGCCCGAAGATGACAAATGTACAACTTCAGCGTATTTGGACAACTTTTTATCAATAAGATCAATCAGTGTACAAAGAGAATTTTTGAAGACAGACCAAAAACAAAATGCATACACCTACAAAGCATATATATATATATACATATACGCATGTATGAATATGTTCGTGTGTAAACCACGTTACCGGGACAAATGTATTATAAATGCGAAACAGGTATTACAATATAATATTTAGTTGCTAGAAAAGAAAATCCAGGAAAATCGTTTAGAGATGATTTAACAACAATGAACAGCAAAAGTCGCGAAGCACGCTTTTTTCTTCTTGTAAATTTTTTCTATTTTAACATTAGAAATTCAAGGTGGGGGGGATTACTGAAAATGTTACGATTAGGTCAATCCCTGCGCTTACTCGCTAATAAACTGATAATCGATTATGGATTTCCAAAATGTTAACAAAAAAAGCAAAGGTAAATCCAAAACCGAGGGAAAAACATCTTCCAATAAAACTTGAAAAAGAAATAACAGTTGTAAGTAGTACAAAATTAAAAAACAATTTGTTGAACTGGTAATTTGGTGTAGTATGCTTTGACTAAGATCGAAGAAAAATAAACTTCTGATCCGGTTTTTAAATAACAATGCTAAGAAATCTAACTACACAAAAAAGGTAGGTTAGCTGGATCCTACGTTTTTAAACAACAATGCTACGAAAAATCTAACTGCACAAAACTTAAGTTAACTAATGCTATGTTTTTAAACAATAATGCTACGAAATCTATACATAATATACGCGCTGCAGTAGTGACCATTACCAATTCAAAATCAAATCCATTAATTTAGAAATTTAATCAAAATCCTAAACAAAAGATACAAATTGAAAAAAAAATGCTACCATGTAATTTCTAATCTTGTGAAGTCACTTCAACGAAGTGGGGAAGATTGGTTTAGTCGAGCAGCCGCGAATTATTCTAGAATACGTTGTAATTCTTTTTAATCTTAATTTTCTCGCATAATTACACGGTGCATAGCGCGCGTGCCGTTATTTCACTACCCACTCGGTAGGATTTCGTTTAAAATTCCGACCGGTAAAAGTACACTTATCTCTCGTTTAAGTAGCGACGAATCTATTAAAAGATCCCCACGTCTCTAGAATACAATCTGAAAAGTACTCCCAGATCATATTTCACATTACTTTCATAAGAAGTATACATTATATATATTATTGTTTTTTTTTTGTTTTTAAATAAACCAATTCAACTAAAACTTACCTCACCCGTGAAAATAATTACATATCCGATGTGATACCGATTTCTACATCGAACTTAAACACTGCGATATTTGTCAAAACAAACAAAAACGAATATTAAAAAAATACGGAACAAATATAATATTATATATATACGTTTGGACGAAAAAAAACAAATTAATGTCGCGGAAAATACAAAAAATAAATGAATCCGAACAATAGGCAGAAACGCCGAGATACAAAAGTTTAGAAAAGAAAAAAAACACCTGTATATGTATAAATTATTAAAGATAAAAAAATCAAACAGAAATATACAACAACCTATTTTGCAGTAAAATATGTTACAAACGTGAAAAAAACTCTTCGTACACATCAACGAACATAAACAGCCGGTCAACCACTGAAAGAAGACAATCGCGCTCGAATGAAATGCTCTTTTGGCGGGACAACGAACGATCGTGTCACGGCGCGCGGGGGGCCACTCATGCGCAGAACGCCAAACTGGATGCGCGCGGCGTAGCGGGATGCGAATGTAACAGCTGACTACTGCTTCTACGTACCGGCCGATGCACGGAAGATCGCACGACCCGAATCACAAGAGGACTCGAATGCAGCGGCCGTTCTGCGCATGCGCACAAATCCGTTTCGGATTCATTCTCTAGTCGCAACAGCTGCAGATGATGGATAACGTGCAAGCGCCGAATAGTAGGCCCGCACTAGCGAGAGACGTGCTCTTATGCGCAACGGTGCACTTTGGATTTGCAGCGTCCGCGGAGGGTAATCGAACTTGGGTTCAACCAACGCCCGTTCAAATGCCCCAAAAGTTCACTAACACGCGACCGTACGCGATTTTTACAGGGCCGAATCGTCGAGGAATTTCTCCTCGCCGCTTAAAACTATTTTTCGGCGCATCTGGTCACGAAGCAGAGTAACGTTGAATATTTAATTACGAGTTTCGCGCGTTTTTCCGATAATTTCCTAATCGGTGCACGAACTCTCTGGTTAATTATACTCGTACTTAATTACGAAAATGATAAGTGCGCAGTTGTCGCCGGTCATAGCTTACGGTAATTAATGGTAACTTTCAATTATAATGCGCAATCGCCAGGTAACCAAATCATCGAGAATTCGGCAATCGCGGCGCGGAGCGATTGCGAATATTAAAGAAACGTCCCGCGACATAGCAGGTTCATTTCACGTCGAATTGGTAAACATTATTAGACGAGGTTGCTGTCATATCGAATTAGTGAGAAATTACGATTACAGTCGACTCGCGATTATCCGGATTAATTGGGCGGCCAGCCGGTCCGGATACGTCGGAGTTCAAGGTTAAATACTGCGAATTAAATAACTAAAAAGGAAAATTAACTTATCCCATAACAAAAAAGTAAACATGAAAATTAACTTACGGTGGTACATTAACTCTAGTTTTTAAAGAAGTCTATGATTAAAGTCTCTGCGTCTTTCGCATGCTCGTCCTTGCCGATATATCTATCTCGCCACTTGCGTAAACAAATGATGTGACGCCTCTTCCTGTTGAGTTCCTCCAGGTCCCTCTCCATTTTGTGGTATAACACTTTAAAAGGGCTCGTTATCCATATTTTCTCTAACTGGATCCTCGTTGAGTACCATGATATCCTCATCTGTCGTTTCTTCGATCTCGTCGCTGCCCATCCATTCTGTAACGTCATCCGTATTACTGTTTCAAATCCTGGAATACATATTTCTTATTAGAGAAACACAAACTCCTCCTCGTTGTCTTTTGAACTGTACAAATCACATTATTTTGTCAATTTCATCCCATCTATCACTGGCGATAATATTTTCCACGACTGCACTAATGCTATAAAATTAATCTCTTCCCATTTCTCTGATAACTCCAAGTGATGATAACATCAAGCATATCAACTGATTTTAAAGAAACCTGATGGTCATTTTCAACGCTTGCTATTAGTCTGATAAGAAGGCGACGTCGATATCTTTTTTTTTTTAAGGTCTCTAGGATGATCTCTTGATCCATAGGTTGATGACAAACCGATGTAACGTTTGCTGGAAGAAACATTGCGTTCTTATATCACCATCCTGTAACTCCTCAGTTGCTGGATTGGAGCATTTTCGAGAATAAGGATTGCTTTTCTCGGTAACTGCCAGACAAATGTTTTTTCGCAACTACAGGCACAGAGACTCTTTGTGAAACCAAGTTTTAAAAATCTCGCGGCATCTTCATTTGCAGCGAATGTAAACAAACAACCAGATACGTACTGTATATATAGCTGTGGATTTTCTAAAAGCGCTTTGGCGTTTTCTTCTTTTTTTATTTTATTTATTATTTTTTTCTTGAAAAATTGATCCGGATAATACGGATAATCGTGAGTCGACTGTATTACTGTTTAAGTACGTAGTTTGTGGAAACGTGAGTTTATCGGTATTATAATTATTATTTACAACTAGGTGGTCCTATCGAAATTTCAATAAATCTGTTTGCGATCGTTTTGTGAATGCAGTGAAAAGCTCTATTGGAAATTCGTGTAAATATGTTTGCGATCGTTTTGTGAATTCAATGAAAAGCTCTATTGGAAATTTTAATAAATATGTTTGCGATCGTTTTGTGAATTCAGTGAAAAGCTCTACAGGAAATTCGTGTAAAAAAAACCGTATTTCTGAGTGATCGTTGTATCTATTAATTCAGTTTGAGGAGGAGTATATTCAGAAGTACGCCATTGGGAAGTTTTACGTGGGAGGTGAATTCTTTCGGTAGTACACCGCTGAAATGCTACGTGTCTGGAACGTGGTCGACTTGGAAACGCGTGCGGTTTTGTTTCAAAATTTAAATCACAATATTGGATTAGGTCGGAATTTCACGTCAACCAAATGATTTATTTTCTTCCATTCAGTTTAAAATCACAATGAACATCGAAGGGTTTTATTTGCATTTCGGTTATGCAAAATTGTAAGTAAACAACCAAAATAAAGAAATGCGAATGGTTTTCTGTGACGTCAGTAATGCTTTATGATATTGATATTCACAATTTGACAATCTACTATTAAACGACATTTACACGCGTAGCGAAACAAATTGGTAAAGAAATAAAATAACTGAATTTGTAAAGTAAATGCCCGTATAATTTTATAATTTTTCTCCGGATCTAAAAAGTTTTTTTTTATTTTTTTCAATTGAAAACATTCGATTAAATTATTTCCATTCCGGAAGTGTAACGAACGAAACACAACAAAAGAAAGGAAAAAAATCAACCAAATATGTGTCGTTTCTATCGTCAGTTATGATCGAGAGCGCATACAAAAATTTTGATTTTTGCAGTTTGTCCGCGACCTTCTTTTGTAGTTGTCTCGATTTTTTCCCCCTAAAAACGTTTCCAGTATCATAACGAACAAAACAAAAAAAAAAGGAATTACGCGTATCCATGGTTCGAATCATGTGTGTTAACGTCTTAAGTTCATACAAAAATCCGGTACCAAACGGCACTTCCACTTTTTCTAAATTTTCCAATTTTCCGGGCAAGTTTTCCAAATTTTCTTTTACCTAAAAACCTTATTCGGACTATTACGAACATTTTTAGAATTAATCAAACCAGTGGTCCAGCCATTCTCAAGCGAGACGCACTTATCAACGAACGGAATTTTATTTTTTAATTCATATAAAGATTATTATGTCCTTCGATTTAATTAATTGGTTCAACGATTAGAGAAGAAAATAAGTAATGGGCAACTTCCTTCGACTTTGTACAAGATTTTTTAACTTTAAACATGTTCCCCATCAGACTAAATCAACTACTGCCGTAGTTCAGTATCAGAAAAGAATACGTCCGAACTTTAAATCATTTTAATTCTCCTACGCTGATTTGTTTCAAACAATCTGGTGTGACATGACAATGAAAATCTTTTTCGATATCGCGCGCGCACACTACCAGCGAATTATATGACTTGCAGCGATGAATATATAACACAGCAAACGAAAAAATAAACCCGTTCCTAATTATGCGTATGCTACTACATACTGTTTAAAACGGTTAAATTACGCAGATGTATAAACATTTATTACACTGTATTCATGTTATCGTTTTCGTACTGATTTTAATGAAGAGTAATCCAATTTCTGTGACAGACTTCATAATTCCAGTGAAAATCGATTTTAACGGACCTACAGAACTGCATAAAACTAGATATTAATTGCTGTTACAACTCGATAAATATTACGAGCAGAATTTTGATGCGCAGGTGAAAAATTATCGCTGATAACGACACGTGGCAGCGTTTGTTGTATAAGTTTTTATAGGTGATTAATCGTCTTATAAAACGAAATCGATGATTGTTAAAGCGTCCTATTGTAAACTCACCGGCAGTAAAACGTTCGCGATGTTAATTCACATCTGATTATACGTGCTAGCACAATAATCGCCATAATCGTCTTTTGGCATTTCCGTTGTGTCGCATTCACTAGCGACTCTGCTTTTTATTAGAGAAACATTTGAAAACGCTGTATCCGCTTTTTCCGTTATCCAAATTGTGAAGGGTCATCTCAGTGAGATCTGGTGAAAAATCTAGAATCTCTTTAACGACATCGAATCTTCGAATTAAGCGAATCCTCTTATTAGAATAAAAAATAGTGTGACTAGGCGCTTTCCCCTAATACGTATTGTTTTGTTTTTTTCGTTGCGAAAATGGTAAACGTGTTTTATCATTCGACAGTGTTTTATTTCGCTGGATCGTACCGTAAGAAATCTTTTTTTTTTAATATGCCTAAAGTATTGTATGCATTGGAGAAAAATCTTACTCCAGGTTTAAAAAATGGAGAGTCCGATTTAGCGAAAGAGTTCATTCTTTAGCGCTTTCAAAAAGACGAAAGAAAATCGAGAAAGTTAAAAGTCGAAAAAGATCCCCCCCCCCCCTCGAACGGTTCCTATTAACATCATAACCTTTTTTATCAGTGAACAAATTCTACAAGAGTAAATAGATTTGCTAAAAAACTAGGCATTCGACGTCTGTCGCCCATCGATCATTGGAGAAAAGTAGCTAATGTTCCAGATGGAATTTCAGAAAATCCATGTCGGTATTTGTTTTCTTCTCTATCCAGTCTGTCTTAGAATATTACTACGTACTAATAATTCAATCTTCGAAAAACGCGATTAGGAAATTTCAAGCGATGTTCTATCTCTCTCATACACGGATCCGGGATCGAATAATAGTATTATTAGTTTATTCTTTATTCCGTGCATACAGCTCGCGCGCGGCCTAATTATTAAATTTTCGAATTAGACGTTAAAAAATTAAAGTGCTTTCTTTTCGATATCATGACGAATCGGTCTTTATAAATCCCTTCAATGAACCGACGATCTCTGTACCTATTATAATTATTATTAATTATGATTGCAAAAGTACAGTCGATTAAAATAGTCGCAATTGCTGGAAAATTATCACTTTTGTAATTAATCACCAAAAGTGATCGATTGCGCATAAGAACATAATATGTTATAGCTGTACTATATCTGTTTATTTCACTCATTGTTTCTTTGATGTTGTACAGTAATTAATTTTAAACTCCAATTCAAAACAATTATTTATTATATCAAATACCGCGACGCATTTCGAAGACAAAGTTTCATGATCACGGGAGTTTTATAAACATATAAATTTAATATAAAGACGATGCCAAAATATAAACAATATATAAAGGTGAATTTTTTCAGATTTTTAGACGCTGAGTTAAAATTTTTAGAAACGTTCAGAATTTTTAAAATGTCATAAAAAATATTTTAAAAATTCAGTAACGACGAAAAAAATATATAACATGTATTGTAGTGTAAACTATCTATTAAAATTTTTTCAGATTTTTAAAAGTGGTGGAAGAGGTTCAAAAAAAATGAAAACATGCATTTTTGGCTGTAAAACTTCTTGAAATTCAACTAATAACAACGGAATAGATATATGCTACAAGTTCCACAACTCTTTCCGAGGACCGAGATACTCTCGTTCTTTTAGCAGATTTTGAGTAATAAGACAGATTACTTCTTTCTAATATTACAGGTAAAAAAATAATGAAAAAGTCAAAAATTTTACTTAAACTAAAAAAAATAAATATTTGTCTAAGAGAATAATTATTATCGTTATTTAATACGATTTCGGGATAGAACAGTACAGCAAATGATACGCGACTGGCGCTTACTTTACGATGAGACAGAAGTAGAAGCCTTTCTCCCACGCATGGCACACAAAAGAACACGCATTGTTGAAAGCGTAGCGGTTATAAAAGTCATCGCTATCGTCTACGTTTAATTACTTTATACGAATTAGAGATATCCTGGTAATTTTATTTTTTTTTTTTTTAGAAATAAAATGCCCAAGAAATAAAACAAAAAAATTCGATCAAAATCCAATAAGTAGTTTTTTCATGCGACGACCTAGCCATCATTTTATTTATATATATATATATATATATATATAGATAGATAAGTTTACATCAGTATCTTTTTCGGTTAATTACCACTCATTTTTGGAAATGACACTCTTTTATAATCGCTATTACGTTATATAAATAAAATTGGCACTTATTAACCGACTTCAAAAAAGGAGGAGGTATTCAATTCGACTGTATTTTTTTTTTTTTTTAAGATTTTAATGCGCTTCACATATTCAATCAATTTTCATTAATTATTACTTAAATGATTTTAATTAAACTACATTTTTTCAAAAATTAACAATATACAAATTACATTCCAAAATTTGTTCACACTGAACACTGACTGTTTTTATATACAGATTTAAATTAAACTTAATTATAGGGCAAAAATTTCAAACAAAAATTATGTAAGGCCATTACTTTTTTTTGAAAAATTTGGAAACATTATTCCCGTGTGACGTAATGAAATTAAAATTTCTTTCAGTAATGAAGCGTCGGTATCGCTAAAGGGTTATTAGTCGAGATTGTGTTGAAAGGTAGTGCTGAGTTTAAAAGACACATTACCTACGAGTTGTATTTTTTTTCTTTAGCACGCTTTTATTCGATGGACGAGGCGTTCAAAAGACCGTTCATACGCGATACATTAGGAGTCACGATGAGCAGTTATTGCGCAAACAACTAAAAAGAAAAAGAAAATAAATGTAGAGGTTTTTCTTCGAATTTCTGAGTTGTACAGATTTTATTACTTGTCCGAAAATTAAATTGGTCGGATTTCTCACCGGTAGTTGAAGAACACATACTATGACGACGTAGAACGTCGTGTACTAACAGAGTAGTAATCAAAAAGGGAAAAACTACTCAAGAATACTTGAGAAGTAATGCCTCAAGTTTTTAAGGAAGTTAACAGTTTCTCGAAAAATAGTAACGATAACTACACTGAAAACGAGACACAACATATTGCCCATTCTAGAGCATGCAGTGATTCTGAAGTGGATTGAATAATAGACCATTTTATTTGGCAGTGTATAGCATACGAACAAGGTAGGGACAAACTTAGAACGGAAATCTTAACGGAACTGCATACTTTTCCAATAGCTGTAACTCAGACAGTGGCAGATCCAACGGCAAATCTGGCTTTACTTATACAATAAATTTATAAAGCGCCATAAAATAAAAATATAGAAATTAAAAGCAGGAAGGTTCCATCAAAATAGCCTATAAAGAGGGTTAAGCAAAAGAAAAAACTGACTAAATGACGAAGGGAGAGCCGAAAAAAAACTATCGTTTACATTTACACGTATTTATGATTTAAATTTGTAACGAATCATCTTGTGTAACCTGTTTTTTTTTTTTTGTTTTTTTTTCTTATATAATGGGCCTGGTGTAAACATTGACCCAACTACATGGACTTAGATCACCTACTCAAAAAGAAGGAGGGGAATAACGGCTAGAGATGTGAAGGAAAGGATAAAGGAAGCATTGAAAGGTGTAGGAAGATCCAACGCCAAGAGTTCGGCGTATAGATGAGAGCACTCAGAAAAAAGAACAGGGCATTCAAAAAGGATATGGTTGGGGTCGCATATAAAGGGAGGATCAGTAGAGTGGAGAGGGCAAAAGAGAGAAGGTGAAAGAGAAAAAAAAAAACGAGAAAAGGGAAGGAGGGAATGACCCAGTCTCAGTCTGATTAAAGAAACAATAGCCGAGCGCTGAGAAAAGGGAATAAATTGGTACCAAGGCTGTGAATTAGGAGTATAGGCTGTAGGAGGAGGTAGAAGGAGGAGCGATTGGCAAAAAAGGAAGGGTAGATGTCAACCCATAGTCTGGTATGGAGACTTGCGGAGAGGAAAAGGATGTCTGAGGCAGGAAAATGCGGGAGGAATGGACCATTGAGAGACGCCGAGCGAGCTAGGAAGTCAGCTGCTTCGTTGCCCTCAATGCGAGAGTGGCCAGTAAAAAGTCAATAAGGATAGAAGGTGGCTAAGGGCATGTTGGAGATAGAGGCACGAACAGAAAGAATGATGGGGAAGGAGGAGATAGCTTACAGCACAGATTTGGAATCAGTAATAATGAGAAGCCTGTTAAAATTAGCGTAATTTCCAAGTTATTTTGAAGTCTTTGCGGGCTGATCTTTGGCCACATTTTGCCAGTTTCTTCTTCAACGTACTCAGCGATACTCTTTAAATTCTTATTCCGTAAGACTGTTTCATAACACTTTTCCGATTTTAACATCGAGTCTACATAAGAGCCATTTTGTTCTTAATGATGCTCTACGCGTTCGCCAAATTTGATTTCAACTTGGCTTTTATGTAAATTTTTCACATCAATATAGCGAACAGCCATAGTTATCCTGGGGTACATTATGTCGGGCGACGGAGTTTATAGATGCGTTATTTGATGAAAATCTTTCCTCATTGCAAACATTACACGGGGGGCTGATTTTTAAATGTACAATGTTTTAATACGTAGCATTTATTAAATATAGTTAATGAAATAATCCATAAAATTATAAATGCAATAACAAACATTTTTTATTATTTCATTAATAATTCTAAAAAGTAAAGTAAAGCGAGTCCCATATATTCTTGATAAGGTATCATGGATTGTGTAATTAAGCTTTTCGTTAATATACTTAGGGTTCTAATGGATCTGATGAGGAAATATTAGGGCCAGTTCCTTTCTACTTTTGAATTATCCCCGCATTTACTTTGTTTCTCTCTGGTATAACCAATATTCAATTTCAGATTGGATATATATATACCTGGGAGAGATTTGGATTCGGAACGAGACAAGTCTCCAATGACCTCTGATTTGGTAGCCAAGCACCTTTAGGCTACAGCGCTATTTCTTACAAATTACAAAAACATGATACGGGTTTTATTGTTTTCACTTTAGCGGAGGAGTGACGATTATCAAATAAGAAGAAAAAACAAAAAAGACATAAATAACTGTGAAGACACAACACACATCAGATATATTAATATGTCGCAATAATAATACATTAATCAAAAATAAGCAATAATTAAAAGTACCGTTTTGTTAATGGTGCAAACTACCACGATGCACCTACAGCGTTGTTATTGAACAATTGACAGTTTATTTTTGCAGAAACTCGGAATTTACGAAAGACAGAATCCGGTGGTCCACCACTGATATGACTGAAGTTGGCCTGTTTCTAAATAAAATACCGTCTTTTAATCGCTACCACTGTTTCCCAACAATCTCTAGACTTTCCACCGCGTGTGCGACCATTTCTCGAGAGGATATTATGCATAAGGAACCTGTGCACGATCACGGCAGTAGCAAATTTCGTAACAGACCATAAAGAATACCGCGTCTTGGTGGTCCGCCCGGAATAAGGCATACTTATAACTGGACAGCGCGAAAACCAACTGTAATTTAAAATTCATTGACAGCTTGACCGGCTACCATCTGCAGGGGCGATACAGACGCGGATGAAGGGCGACCAGCAGACGGGACATTGGAGCTGAACGAATATCTTTCCTGCATCTCTTTCAGTTCGATCTCTTGAATGATAGCGAAAATTTTCCCTTTCGCCAAATGCTGATTAAATTGCGAGAACTTCTTCAAGGTCGACGCTATGCCCAACAAAAACGCGTCTATGACGTCGTCGTTTGCCTTTGATTTTAGCAGCTCGCGCGAACCAGAAGGCGTAACAGTGGCCGAAGAAGTTACGGAATCGCTGCAAACACGTTTTCTTTGTTCATCTCGATCAGTCTCCTTGCAGGAGGACGGTTGCTCGTTTTGCCGGTCACCTGGTTTCACGGTGTCGTTAGTTGTTTCGCTGCCCGGCACATCTTCAATGGTCTGAATGTAAGAAATGATATCGGAGCTGCTCTCCTTTCTGTTGAAATATGGTAACAAAAAGTTCAGCGTTTGTTCGTATTTGTATTTCCTGATGTTGTTCGCTGCCTGCCCGTTCCTCCTGTTCCTTTTCAATACGTACTTCCTGAAGTGGTCGCGTATATTTTGCCAACGACTTTTACATTTCGCATCTGTAAAGACGAAATTGCGTAATTACGTTACACGTAACGGTAAAGAGTTCATTACTTATAGCGATCAGTTATTGATTATTACCGGGCGGCACATTCAGTGCTCGTTGCTATCTGGAAACAGTCTTACGAGTATGTAATAGTTTTTTTTTAAATGTTTTCACCGAGTACAGAAGTAATTTAGACTTTTTCGTGATAGGTGTCTCTGATTATCAAAAGATAACTTAGGGCGCTGTCGCGGTGCATCGAGGAACTCTAGATTCAAATGGGAAAAATAAGGAGATTTAAACAGAGAGCCGTATTTTCGAAAGATTCGGTCCCTGAAATAAAATGTGGTTGGGATTAGATTTCCTGAATGAGGCGAGTAATTCTAAATATTCCGAAAGGAAGAATATATATATATATATATATATATATATATATATATATATATATGGGGTGCTGGAAAGTGTATACAAAGCCGCGACTGCTGGACGCGGAGACCGTGAAAACAAGTGAACCGCGAGGATAGTGGACATGGAAGAAAGAATCGAAGGAATATAAAAAAATTCTATTTCCTTGATATTACATAATGACTAGATATCATAAGGAAGAATGTATCGCTTTAATTGATAGAACTATAAGGGCGGAAACCGGGACTGATTCTAGAGCGGAGTACTGTTGTTTAGTTATTTGGTCTGCAATCTTGATGACAATTTAAATCCGATACTCCGGATCTCTATTTCTTCCCTCTTCAATTGTTTGGTTTTTTTTTTTTAAGAAATTAAACACCAAAATGTTGTGTCTGCTTACTGATTTTTCCTAAAATTTTTTGAAAGTTAATAAAAATTCAAACGCTACCAAACTGCGTTGCTAATTATGCGTTCCATGATTTTATTTAAATTTTTGCTATATCGTTTTTAACTCCGCGTCGAAGTGAAAAAATCTGTAAAATTATAAAATTAACGCGTGAGTAAAAATTGTGTTTGCAAAACTTTAAATAAACTTACTTTTAAATTTTATTAAATTAATTATTTATGTCACGCTAGTAGAAATGCTAAATGACGAAATAGTTACTTATATTAATTGTATTTATTTATTCCTGTCGTCAATACCGAATGAACCATTTAATTAGTTCTCTATCCGGGCTACTTTATTTGTAATTATTTGTGTACTTTTTTTTTTTTTTTTTAATAAAGCAAATGCACAATATAAGAACATTGAAATCTATCAGTAATATATGAAATATACGATATAAATGTAAAATTGTACACATCTCCAAAACCAGCGCTGGAAGAAAGTCCCTACGTGGTACCTGGTACAAATGATATATTCTCTCTCTTCCGACGAATTCTTTCGACGTTGATTTCATGTAAGAGGTCTACTACTACCTGGGGGAAATTGAAGTACAAAGTCTGAAGCCTTTTTTTTTCTTCTTAAATATATATCTTCACAATAACAATTTTCTACATTCGAGCAAGTGAAGAAGCAATTTTAATCAAGACAATCAACTTATGCCACAGCTCTCTCTTTTTTTCTTTTTGGGAGTATCGGTTCTGGTCTCTGGCGTGAAACCATTGGGCCATTGATTAACTTTCTTTCTTTCCCTTTCTTATCTCGCTCCTCTCGTTTCCGAACCTTTAGTGAGATTTATTTTAACATACATGTTTATTTATATTAACGGAGAACCCATCCGAATTAAGCTTTTGGTTACATATTTTGATTCCGGATAGAGGGGTTTTCAACAAACAAAATTTTAACACCAACACTCTTTTTCTTTTTCCACATCTGCTCACATATTTAAGCTTTCCCTTCGCGCTGTTCTCTAACATTGGTCATGCTACATTAAACGGGTTTTCATTCACTTTCACACTCGTCCCCTCTGGCTATCTTATAATAATTATAATATACTTCATTTCACATATATTTTTAATTGCGATGTAGACTTCTCGAACATATTACAACGTACAATTAATAATATATATGGTCTTTTTTTAAACCTTCGCTGAGCAAAATTTAAATTGATGCCCTTATCTACCGCCAGTGTTCAGAACCTGAAAATTAACACTTTGATGCCGTTAACTCGTACTTCCGAATGACGTCATACATGTAATGGCCTCAGTTCGACACTTTCGGTATTTATTAAAGTTCCCTTTTTTTTTATCGTACAAGTTGTGACGATTTAATTTTGTATCGAATAAATGTTATAACGGATCGCGAAAATAATAATTTTTATAACAGATCGTACACTATTGAAAAATCATTGTCAAAACATTGCAGACTTCCCGATTCGAAATAGTATAAATTCAACCGCGAATTTGATATTATTAAGCGAATAAAATTAAATATAACGGGAAAAAGTGAAAGAACATTTAATGGTCCTATTAACGGTTGCGAGTTTGCAATTATGAAGAAGTCTTATTGTAGCAGCGCGTAGAATTCAATACGCTAACACCTGCGCTCTTCAATAAAACAGGTATGAACTTTTATTTGTAAAACAAAAGTCGATATTTTGATTTAAACGCTAATTGAGCGGTATAGGCGATTTTTTAGATTTCATACAAATTGGAAAAACGAAAGAATGTCGTATATTCTGAATTACGAAATTTATCGATATGATTGGTGGAAGAAAAGTGATATGTGCAATATTTTCTGTTCGCAACGGATCATCCCATAAACTTGATGAAAATATTAGAAAAATGTAACGTTACCGTTTAGTTTTTGTGCTTGCCAACGATCGGGACAATGTATGTCGTTCCGTTAAACTCTCAGAATGCCTGCACGAACACCTTTTTTTACCTAGGGCGTCCTCAATTATTATTGGTTATGATTATTATTATTTTATTCTTTTTCTTTATTAAATTTATAATTATTATGATTATTTTACAATCTAGATGCGCAATTATACAATTTTTGTATATTATAAAGTCACTTACGCGAATCTTTCTTGATCAACCGGTCGCTGAAATACACAATTAGCAATATATACATGAATATAAACAAATTCAAACGATTCAAATAATAATTTAAATTCCACCTATCCTGCTGTTGACGGTGATAACTTGCTCCGCTGTCGGTCTGCAAATTGTTAGGCTTCGATGATTCCGAACAAAGACGATTGGGGTATATAAATTATAATGGGAATAGTACTCAAACTTCGCGGTATTGTAATTTAAAATTTTGAACAGTTCAGCATTACAATCAATAACTGTGGTAGAAGGAACAGTCGCGAAAAAAGCCATAAAAAACCAAGCCGTGATCCGGAAGAAGGTTAAACTTTGACTGACCGCCGGTCTAAAATCTCTTCTCTTCGATTCTTTCTCTCCCCAGCCCTACAGTTGCCGCTTCCAATCATTACCAAAAGAGCGGCACGCATTTCTCTCAGCGTTCATCCGCAAGGTGTTACATTCACCTTTGATCGACACCAACAATAGGACCAGACGCGGACGATTCATCGAACGAAGGTTTTGTTAGTTTTGTTAATTTCAACCTGTACAACGAAGCCAGTAGTGCTTTTACTCTAGCCACGCAGGAAGAATTAAGGAGATGTTTACCTCCCTCGTGAGACGAGCCCGACATTAGTTATAAATTAGGTTTAAATTTAAAATTTAAATTTAAATTAGCAATTGAAATCAAAAATTAAATAACGACGAAGCGAGAAATGAAACAGATAATAAGAACGAAACGGACGAAATAAAATAAAACAATAGAAATAAAAATAAAAGCAGGTAACCGGGATAAGTAAATTAAACGATCTCACCGACCTCTTCAACGGACAATTGAACACAACACGAGTAAACTGCATCAAACGAGCGATAACGCGGCGTGCAGGATTTTTGTTAAGACCTTTTTACGAATTATCTGCGGTGTTTTCCAAATTTCATTCACTAAATGTTATCATCTGTGTTAGTAAGAAACATGGCTTACCAAATTTACTCTACATCATCCATTAATATTTATTTCGGGTAAAAATTACTATTCCTCTTTAACGATTTAGTTTTTCTGCGTATATAACATATGTATATATATATATATATATATATATAGGAATATACATATACAGTGAAACTTCTGAATAATGGACAGTCGCGGGACCAAAAAATTTGTCCAGCATTAAGAAGTGTCCGCTAATAGGAAATAATAATGTATGTACAGTTTACTGAAATTTACATTATTGTGTATTGTAACGTATTTAACAAGAATATAAAATAATATAAAAAAATACAGTACATATTTACTTAAGACATACGTGCGTTTAAAATATAAAAAAAAAATGTTCGTATAATATAAAAATATGTATGTATGTACAGTACCACTATGGTACTTGGTTATGTTGGTATGCCAGGATTAGCTGATAAACAAGTTAGACAATAGAGTATAAATCACTTTTTGTTTTTAGGAACGCAAGATAATCTATAATTTTAATCACTTACGTTCAAAATATTTTTTTTTTTTTAACACATACTGTAAATTCTAGAGTATCGAACATATTTCAGTTTTGTTTGAAAAAATCGGTAATTTTACTTTGTTTCTTTCATTTAAAATCCTTTATTTTGCGCATTAGCACGTCCCCACTTAGAAAATGCTTCAAATTGATTGGGATCCGTATACGGATCACGATTGATAAATTTACTTGAGAAAGTGCGATCTAAGTTTCTAAGATATTTATCATTTAGGATGCTCGGAATATATTCCAAGTTTGATCGCTGTGAGGTCTTATAAACTGCATGAAATTTCAATCCACTATCTACAAGAATAAAAGTTGCCAAGTTATTATTTCTGTGTGACTTATGTAATCACTCAATAGTAGAACCCGATTTAGTGGCTAAAGTTTATTTATTTATTTTATTTTTTTTGACTTATATGTAAGACAACCCATCCAAAGTTACTTTCTTAGTGTTACCTAAAGCACGATAAGAAATAGAAAATTGTTTTATTTATATCGCGGAAAAATCATAAATATATTAAAAACTCGACAGTTTTTGCTTATGCGGATGACATAGCACTCATTATCGAGCATCGAGACATCCATAAGCCGAAAAACTCTTGCAAGAGGATGTGAATAGTATGTGTAGGTGGGCACATGATAAACATCTAACTATTAATATAAAAAAATCGAAGGCTTTGCATATAAGAACATCTAGTAGATATAGAACATATAAACCATCTATTACAATGCATAACAATAATTGTTTACACGACCGCTTGATCTCTACTTCAAACTGTGGATGTACACAACTGGAATCAATGGAAGAGATTACGTATTTAGGATTAATCATCGACAGAACACTATCTGCGGACAAGCATGTAATAAATTTATCTAATAAAATTAGACAAATGATACCGGCACTTTATAAATTGACTCTTTCAATACCATGCGGCCACTTACGCATATATTATAACGCTATAGTATTGTCTAGAATCGTGTATGAAATATCAATTTGGGGGGAAGAAAAAAGAACGATAATCAAAAAGATTAGTAGACTGAAAAAGAAATGCTTAAAGATAATATTACCTAATAAAGATCCGGTTAACATTAGCTGGCGGAGAGAGAAAAATGAAATGTCTCCAAGAATATGCTATACTTTTATTACCGATTACTTGAATATAAGACACCACAGGTATATCAATAGCTACAATGATAAAAAGCAGGACAACGAGGAATAATAGGGAGGTATATTTCATTCGACCAAAAGGTATAAATAGTAAAATCGACAATACGGATGAAATAGTTTTGATTAAGCTGCTAGAACGAATCCCAGAAAATATAATGCAAAAGGAGATAGGAACCTGGAAAGTAATAATTAAACAACGGTTAGTTGAAAATACTAATGAGTGACATTAAAATAGACAAAATGGGAGCTGGCTGTGGCGGCGAATCGACCATTCACATTTGTCGGAATCGTTGTATAACAATAAGCAGTTCTTTTTTGTTTGTACTTATTTTTATTATTATTATTAGTATTATTATTTTGTTGTTTTTTTTTATACCTTGTGTAATTATAAAAACTAATTATAATGAAACATTATAACATATGTAACATATTCGTCGAATAAACGATAATAAGCGTGTTGGGCACCCGCAGACGGGCAGTATGCCTTGCGGGACTCACAACTTATTTTAAAAAAAATTAATGTTAGTGAACTCTATCGGTTCTATGAAGGTCTATAACTTCATTTCATTTACCTGAACTAGTAGACTTAATACACCCGAAGTCTTTGTTTAAAAAGATGACTTATCAATCACTAATGAGTACATCTGCATCTAACGTACATCGGCAGTTGCGCTAACGTTATCCCGACGGATTATTATTATTTATTTTATTTTATTCAAATAGTATTCAATATTATTCGTTTAGTTTATTTGTTTACTTAATAGAGTGACAGTTTCACTAATGTTATTTCAACAGATTATTTATTTACATTGTTTATCTTCTTTAATATTTAATTAATAATTCGATATTATTTGTTCTCTATTTTCCGTAATTTAACATTATTAATAACTAACCCATCACGCATAGATTGTTTTTGTATATTACGCACTTTTTGTTATTCGGCTATTAGCAGCCTGTTGCAGGCATAAGAAAATTGTAAAAATAAATAATTAAAAAAATTAAGAAATTAAAGTACAATAGTCTTTTTTTCAAATAATCAATTGTTGTGTAATTTTTAAAATCAATCGGTGTACAACGGATAGTGATAATCAAGCAATAAAATTAAAGGTTACAAAAAAGATGTATAATAATAAAATGCGATTCTAAAAATAGAGACGCGTATTAATTAAAAATTATCGAGATTGCATACCGTTTCAGTGGAACTTTCGAATTGGATAACAGAACTTACAAATTACTTCAAAAGAAGGTAAAATAATTACCGGTTACATTAAGCGCGCGTTTGTATATTTTTATTCAACTCGAAACAAATTATATTGTACTGTTTCCATCATCGGAGAAAATCTGTTTGAAAAAATTATTAACAATCGAATATGAATTGTTTCGACGTGGTTCTACCGAAAAAAATGGGGGGGGGGCGTCTGGGATAACTTTAAAAACTATTCTTCGTCTATATCAGTGATATCGGATATACTTTTTAAAGTAATAAAACTAACCTGTCCCTGTTTAAAATTCCTATTAACCGTCACCGCTCCCGGTATACGTAGTACTTTTATCGTGTCCAAAGTATTCAGTTTTATTTGTACTTCACCTACTAAAAGTAACCTATCAGATGAATATGGCCCAATACACGAGCCTATAAACTGGTCAATAAACGAAAATATTAAAAAGGAATTTACCTGATAAATTTATTTCACTTCCAATTTTCTTCCACAATTCCAGCTTATACTTATTGTCCATGTACTTCGGGTGCGACATATCATAAATGGCAGGGTATTTCTTGACAGTTTCGATTAATTTTTCGTCATTCATTTTCACTGATTAAACGTGCGCGAATTAAATCATCACCGACGGAAATTCAACATGTGATAAACCGCATCCACGACTGACTGGCGACGGACGTCCGTTTACGCGACAGGCCAACCGAGGCCGATCGATTTGTCCGCTAGAGAAAGAGCGAGCTGCACCGAGTGTCTTCCGTCTTTGTTCCGGGAATTCCGGACGCGACAACAGTTGACTAGCGCGCCAACTTTACCAAAATTCCCACTTCGCCTGATCTGACACTGCCCGCCAGGTCGGTTACGTTGCCGCACAATCGTTGACCGTACCTTCTTCTTTTACCTTTTCTCTTTTTCTTCCGTCAGAAACTGGTTCCGATGCATGCTACCCCACCTGTGATTTCCGTGACAACGATCGTAATGTCCGAGTAGAAAAATCTTTTCAAAAATTTCCGATAACGAACAAAAAATTAATCACATTATTTTTTAACCGTTTTTTTTTTTGATGGATGTGCGCAGGATCGATGGAGTATCGAGCAACTGGAAAGTCTTTTGCGATAAGAAATTCCTCATAACGATGCATCAAAAAGACACGACGTTAAAAACTGTTATTAAAAAGAATCATTTAAATATTCCAAGTTTGTCGATTTTTAGAATTCCTTCGAAAATATAACGGGAAAACAAACGATAGTTCAAAAAAAAGAAAAAACGGAAGGACCACAGAAGAAAAATTATTAATTATCACCTGAAAATTTAGTCGATTTTTTGACATTACAGAAATCGAGTACGTCTTACAATTAGATTCGAAGTAACACGAAATCACCTCTACCCGTACAGTAGAGAGTAAAATACCGATACTGATCTCGAAAGTGTTCCGATACATCCCCGACGAATACTACATCGACAATGCCGATATTTGTCGTTATATCGAATAGTTTTACCTTTGTGGATAAAAAATTTTTATTTCAGTCGCAAAATATTTAACTGTTCCCCGTAAACCAAGCATTATAGGGAGACCAAAATGTAAAGATAAAAAACGAAAGTGATAGGGGTCCACAGGATAAATGTTTAGAAGGCGGTTTGTTGCATTTAAAATTTGGGATTATTATAAATTGTGACAATTTTTCAAAAAAAAAAAAACCCCGCCGTATAAAAACTCCAATATTAATCTGAATATGAAGCGCGTTTGAAATTAACGTTAATTTATTTAGTGCTTCTCCCACTCTGACCGTTGCTATTTTTGGAGAACCTGCCAATGAGTATATCGCTAAATCGTCTGCGTTTTCTTACCAACCATCTCTAAAATACTCGAAAAATGTATAAAAATTAAAATGCTATCTTATTTGAATTCCATTAAAATCATTTTAGGTTCATTTCAGAGAAAAGTGATGCAATATTTCGTCGTACGTCATATATAGCTGAGAAATTAGAAGATCGTAGATTAATAGTGACAGTCTATTTTGACTCGCGAAAAGCCTTCAATTTAGGAGATCACAAAATTTTATTGTCAGAATTATATGCTTGTAGTTTCCAAGGCAAAATTCACGACTGCTTTAAATCTTATCTGTGTAATAGAAAGTATATGACTAAAATCAAAAATATATTCAGCGACTGTGTAACACAAACCCATGGAGTACCACGCAAAGTAGTATCTTAGGTCCAATTTTGTTTTTAATTTATATTAGTAGTCTATGTAACTTAAATGTCAATGGTAAAATTTTTACTTATGTAGACGATACTGTATTGGTCACTGCTTCTAGTAATTTTAATATATATTACAATTATTAATTCAGAAAGACGTTGGTAACGTAAGTAAATGGTTTAGAGATAATCGAACAAAATTTATGATATATAATCATCTACACCAGGACCCCATGATGAACGGTTTACAGTTAATCTCGATTCTAGCATACGTTTAGAGAGAGTATATGAAGTAAAATACAAATATTTGGGCTTATACTTTGATCACAAATTGACATGGAATATGCAAACATTACACATGGAGAAAAATTTATTTAACATAACATGTGTTAAGGGTAATACACGGAGTTCTAATATTGAGAAAGCCAAACTTCCTCATTTCAACAAATATCACACGCGAATTCAGGCTATATATATATATATATATGTATACATATTGCGAAACCGGGCAAAAATCCGCATGCTGTTACGTCTTATCGTCCCATTTCCTTGTTGCCTGTTATGTCGTAGATAATGGAGAAATTGGTATTAAATAGATTGCAGCCATATCTAGTATAATATAATTCCACAACATCAATTCAGTTTCTTAAAACAGCACTCCACGGTGGATCAGCTGCACAGAGTGGTAAGTGTAATAGAAAAAAGTTTGGAAACAAAAAATGTGTGTACAGCGGCATTTCTCGATGTGCAACATGCTTTTGATAAAGTTTGGCATAATGGTCTATTATATAAATTAAAAATTCTGTTACCAACTAGGTTATATCTCTTGTTGAGTTCATATCTGCATAACCGATATTTCCAGGTGCGCTATGAACACACGTTTTCAGAACTATATCCAGTTCAAGCAGGAGTGCCCAGGAATCAGTTCTGGGACCCACGCTATACTTGATATATACAGCAGACTTTCCTGTACCGGAAAATGTTCAGGTAGCTACATTTGCTGACGACACGGCATTACTTGCGTCACATTCAGATCCGAAGATAGCAAGCGACAATCTTCAGAAGGCGCTTATCGAAGCAGAAAGCTGGTTTAAAAAGCGGAAAGTTCAGATCAACGAAAGTAAATCGGTAAACATTAATTTCACGAATAGAAAAGTCATAACCCCAACTGTTAGGATAAATGGACTGGAATTGCCCGTGAGAATAAGTACTTGGGATTACACCTAGATAGTCGTTTAACATGGAAGCAGCACATTCAGACAAAGAAAAGAGTAATAGATATTTGTGTTAAAAAAATGTACTGGCTTCTAGGAAGAAATAGCGTTTTAAGTATTGATAATAAACGTTTGATATACACAAGTATCTTGAAGCCTATTTGGACCTACGGAGTACAAGTTTGGGGTTGTGCTAAACCTACAAATCTGAAGATAATACAGACCGCGCAGAATAAAATCCTTAGGCTCGTAACCAAGGCGCCATAGTATGTATCAAATCAAACTTTGCATCAAGATTCAGGGATAGAGTATGTGGCAGATGTTATTAAAACTCATGCCCGAAGACACGCAGAAAGACTTGAAAGTCATCCGAATAAACTTGCTGCTGAACTGCTACATACTGCTAATGATAGGAGGCGGCTGAAGCGTAAGAAACCTCATGACCTTGTTTAAGGTAAAGTTTATCGGGTAGGTACTATTGGGTACTTCTCCCTTCATGCTAAATATTTCCCTGTTAAGAATATTGCTAAATGGCCTAGATGGCCAGTTTGTAATACAATAACAATTTTAAAAAAAAAATGTATACATATGGATTCTTTATTATTTAATTCTCTACCAATTTCACTAAAAGAAAATTTAAGAAAGTACAAAAAAAGGCGTAAAAATTTGATAAATTATGATATATATCTCGCGTTACAAATATTTAAAGAGAGAGAAAAGGAAAAAAAAAAGGAAAAATAAAATATTCATCATTTTACTTAAATTTATTATTGGATGTATTACTCCTTAGTATAATTGGACAGAATACATTTTCATTCAGTTAAGTTTTTTGACTTTCGATATATTAACACCTTAGTATTATAATTTTTATTTAAAATTTCCATTATTGTTATTAATACTGTTACTAACATTTAAGTCAATGCTAATATGTGTTTGGGACTAGTTTATGTTCGGCTCGTTGATATTTGAAAAATCCTTAAGCAAATTTCAGTATATATTTTCATTTAAATTTACTTTATTAAAAGAATTTTATAAGTACAATTATTATTATTTATCGGTAAGTAGCGTAACTGTCATTTTAATGTTACTATATTACTTCATTTAGTTTTATTGTATCATTATTAATATTTCCGAGAGAAAGGAACCGGCCCCTCTACTCTTATTAGTGCCGTTGTCCTAATACATTATGAAAAGCTTAACTTCACAATCCATGATAACTTATCATGGATTTATAGGATTTGCTTTATTATTAATATTATTGTTATTTATTCAATTTATTAGTAGTAGTATTACAATTATTATTCTTATTTGTTATTATTATAATTATTATTATTATTATTATTATTATTATTATTATTATTAAGTGGGTCGTTCATTATCACTATTCAAGTATAGGCAAGATTTGCATAGTGGTGCATATTATTTTAAATATGTAAGATTTCTTATTTATTTGTTTTTTATAATTATAAAACCGCAATTCTATAGTAAACAACACAGGCTGATTTAGCAGATTAAAATTTGGCTTTTCTTTTTCCAAGGTTCATACTAAAATTCAAAATTTTCTTTGTTTCTGTTTGCGTCAGCCTGTATATCGTTACTTCGTAACCTTCTGTACGTGCAACTTGCATATAAGCAGGATTGTCCTATTTACTTTTATTTTATTTATTATTTTTTCATTATTTTTATTATTAGCATTAATATTCCCACTATGATTAGTAATATTGCTCTCATTATTATTATTATTATTATTATTATTATTATTATTATTAAGGTGTTTGCTCCCAAACGAAACAGAGGATGTAATCGGCCTGGGAAAGCCTGATTTCCTTCGGTTGAATGGAGAAAATAGGTGAAAGGGGATCAGCCAACTTACGTTTAGAGATATTATCCACGTCCATACTTATGAATACGTTGGACGGTGACTTAATATTTTTAGCGCGGCTTGGAGAAGAGGTCGCAGACCGGGCCCCTTTAGACACGCTCATCTAACAAGGAAAGAATACGATTTCCCTGTACGAGGAAATGTACACAACGGAGAAGGGAAACAGGAAAAGAAAGATAACAAAAACGAAAAAAGAGGGGGGAAAACGGTCATTAAAATCAAAATTAAATAAAATGCGATCTTTTATAGTAAACTAAGAATAAAATCAAAGTAATAAATTGAAACTGAAACAGACGAGATGAAATTAAGAGATAAATAGGGACAATTCCACCGGCGGCTTTATCGGCTGCGATGAAGTTGATTAAATCGAAGACATCGCAGTCAGAACACAATTGTTAACTGATAAGAAAACAAGCGAACGAACAACTGAAAACGATGTTATCAAACTAAATTCGTAATCATCATTCATTCCAGTTGCAGCGTAGTTTTCCGTTCTTTTAAAAACATGCGCTGCCCTTTATCCCTTTAAAATTTGTGCATATAAAAAAAGGTAATTTGTACACTTTTCATGGACGATGTGAAAGGTCTTACGGAAAAATTCGAATTTGGTAAACCTCTTTATATTGAAAACGTAACATGGTGTACTATATTTCTTGAAAAACAATTTTTCACCCCGTCGCGCCATTTAAAGTTAGAATTTTCAGGAATCATCTGTTATTTAACATCTTCAGTGTATTATCATAGTGCCGTGATTCAGACTTTAATAATTGAAAATCAGAAACAAAGCCCTACGTAGTTCGAAAACCGAATATTTTGAACAAGCGTTTGTTATTTATTTTTTCTCTATTATTATTTTACCTTTTATTTTTCTATAATTTCTGTTAAATCGGTCCAAATTTCGGTTTTTATTTACGATCGGCTATCCCTCCGACATGAGCGTGCATAAACTTGATTTATAATAGCTCCTATATTATATACTTAAAAAGTTTGCAATTCATAATATACGCAAAAGCGATTACAAATATACTAGGACTCCTCACCATATACCAAATCGTACTTCTGACTAATTACATAAAGTGAAAATAAATGAATACACAAATAAATAAATAAAAACTAGCGCTCTGGACCCTACGTCGATCAGTAATTCAGGTATATTCTGACTTTCTATCTTCTGCTCCTTACTTTGACTAAAGCTTCGCCCGCTATTTTCAACTTTTATAACGCAGTTCCGCCTATGATGCAAAAAGGCCATCGGCTATATGTATATTCGAATGGTCCTTTTCTGGTATCTTCCGATTCGGCGTGATTTCGATTATACTCTTTTCACTGTTAATGTCTACTAGTACCTCAAAATTAACCGCCATTTCACGAATATCAACTGCTCTACAACAAAACGTATAATTATTCTGCGTTCTCTTCTCATGTTTCGGCTCTCGGGAAATCCACGTCAGCCGTAAACCCGCCGAAAATAAAAGCACATAACGAACTAATTAAACCAGACCTCCTCCTATGTATCGTGTGATAAAACGCCCAGCAGTTCGGCTCACCTGTATGTAGCGCTATCAAACGCATCTCTAAATTCCCCGATCTCATTAATTGTAACTTTTGACGCGCTTCAGGAGCAATTCACCCACACACACACACACACACACTTGCTCACAGAAAACAACAACATGGCGTTTCAGTTGTCCGGTGTAAATGAATAAACTTGTCAAACTATTGTTCGAACTGTGGGAGTTGATAATAATTTAGTAAACATAATAAATTAATATTTTAGCAATAGACTTTTTATATATACAAAAGTTTATAATTATAAAAATAAGTACTCAGTAGGTATGCTGCAAGATTCAGTATTAGGGCTTTCAGGGGCAGATCAAGAATTTACGAGGCTCGGGACTAATCTTGAAAGAAAAAATGGTGAAAAATTCTGTATCGTATACGTGCAAACAAACAAGCCCAAAAAAAAAAAAACCTATGCGTACGCATGAATGACGAATAAAATTAAAATTATGCTCTCTTTAAAAAATCAATTTTCTTACCTTAACAAAAACTAAACATAAATTGTATGTCGAATAAGGAATTTCATATACACACAAGTATATATGTTAATATTTGTAATTTTTTATTAATACCATTATCTTTTTCTAGAAAAAAATATTTATATATATATATATATATATATATAAATTAAATATTATGCATAGTAAAGAAATAATAATTTTTTAAATAAAAATAAAAAATTTATTTATAATGCATTATCCATGTCGGCGATGATCGGTATTGATGTTATAGCGGTTTTCAAACTAATTTTGATACACTCATGCAATTTTTTCGATCATTTTCTTTTCAAACACACATTTTTAAAATTTCATAACTGTTTATATGATCAGAAAAAGAGTGAATTTAACACGGTATGATTTATTAAATTTTTCGAAATACAAATATATTTATAAAAGCAGCAGCCCCCGAGATCATTAAGGAGGTTCCGTCAGAAACTTGCGGGAATCCCTAAAGTGGATACCTCATAATTTTTGTTATTCGGGATGAGGCGTGGTGGTAAGAACCTCCCAGCGGTGCCTCTGGAAACAGCGAGGTAATAGTATACAATAAGAACTTCGCTAGCTAATCCTATCGACCACGGTCAGAAGAAAAGTTTCTTTTCAGGACCAGAACCAAGCTTAACACTAGTATCAATAAATATCGAAAAACTGACATCAGAAAAGAAGAGTGTATTGTCAGAATCGTGCAAAAAAAGCTCGATATGATGTACTTTTTGTATACAAGAAACGTATTGTAGAACATAATATAGGAAACCAAATGTACCTGGAATGAAACTAGCGATAGAAAGGCCACACAGGCAATACGGAAGTGCTATATTTACTAAGCCAGATTTGAAAGTTACATCAGCTGGGGGCTTACAGAAGAGAATAACATAGAAATAATCAAAGTAGACGTAGAAAAATATAACGTAACATCGGTGTATAAACCTCCAAACATATCTTTTAAGTTTAAAAAACCGGTGAACTATGGAAGAAAAAGTATAAAGATTATATAGGTGGGAACATCTTAACGACCACAATATGACGTGGGGATACTCAAAGAATAATGATGATGGGGAAGCCGTTGAAAATTGGGCAGAAATAAACTACCTGAACTTAATCCACGATCCTAAGTTACTCCTTTCTTTATTTAATAGTGGTAGATGGAGGATATAACCCGGATAACATTTTCGAGGGTGATATTATAACGAAACCTGACCACTAAAGCGGTATTAAATACTCTATACCAAAGTCCGGTCAATTTTATGCGAGATAAATGCAACAATAATGCCACGAACTGTACCGTTCAGAAGAAGATTTAATTTTAGGAAAGCAAAATGGATAGATAATGAAATAGAGGCAATACAACCAGTGCCCGTCAATTTTGTGGAAATCTTGAAAAAAGTATCCGAAAAATATATATCAAGAGGCTGTTGCACTAACTATTTAAAGGGATTATATGTCAAGAGGCTATTAAAAATTTAGAAAAATACTATAAAAGATACAAAGAAGATCCTTTTGATGAGGCTACAATAGAAGCCAAAGAAAACCTTATAGAAATAAAAGCAGGAGAAAGAAAAAATTCAAGAATAGAAAATCTGGACACGTCGATACAAGGCCTGGAAGCTTATAAAAAACATGAATAATAACGAAAGATCACAGCCAAAAAACATATAAATGTGACACCGGATCAAATTGCATATAAATTACTAATGAATAGGAAAATCAGAGAGGTAGGAGTCAGTTTAATAAACCGTTTAGAACGGATGAACTAGACGAGGCTATCAAGATGATGAAAGATAAAAAAGCACCCGGTGTTGATAACATAATGACGGAACAGATTAAACATATAGGACCTACAGCTAAACGGCAGCTTCTAGCTACGTTTAATAACTGCATTAACACTGATCAAATCCCTAAAGAATGGTTGAAATGACACGTTGTTGAGTTACTTAAACTAGGGGAAACCCCTACAGATGCTGAAAATTTCAGACCTGTCTCACTACCATGTCATACCTATCAAATTTTCGAAAGAATATAATATTAAATAGAATAAGTAAAAAAAAAAGATTCAAATTTTATTAAATAGCAGGCTGGATTTAGAGCCGGAAGATCATACACAGCGCAGGTCTTCAACTTAAGAAATAGAAGATGGATATGAAAATAAAATGGTAACAGGTGCGGCGTTTATAGACTTAAGTGCTGCATATGGCATAAATCGTAGATTATTAATTTAAAAAATATACGAGCTTACTGAAGACTCTACATTAACTAAAATTATTAGCACATTGCAGAGAAACCGACAATTCTATGTAACATTACAAAGCGAGAAAAGTAGGTGGAGAAGACAAAACACAACAATCGGTTACCACAAGGAAGTGTACTTGCACCAATTTTATTCAACATATGTACTAATGGTCAGCCGATTGGGAATTCAACAAATCACTATACATGCTGATGATCTAGCCATTACAACTGAAGCAAAATTGTTCGACGAGGTAAAAAGGAATTTGAGCAAAATGCTCGAGATTATCGAAAAATTACCGTACTAGCAATTATCTTAAATCGAACCCCAGAAAAACTCAAATAACATAGTTTCACCTGAGAAATAAAGATGCGAAACGCAAACTAAAAATTAAATGACAAGAGATATACCTAGAACATTGCGATAATTCAAAATATTTAGGAGTTAAGCTGGACCGAGCCCTAACATATAAGGAACTTTATGAAGACACTAAAAAGAAGATGGGCACAAGGAATGGTATCCTCATGAAATTGATTGGTTCTACTTGGGGTACAGATCCAAATGTAATGAGAACATCAGCTCTGGCTCTGTGCGATTCTACAGGTGAATATGCTAGCGCAGCATGGCGAAACTCAGCACAAGCAAAAAGGATAGATGTGCAGCACACTAAATGAAACCAATCGAATAATTACAGGATGCTTCAAGCCGACACCAACTGATAAAATACAGATACTATCCGGTATAGCGCTACCAAACATAATACGGCAAGTGATGCTGATAGAAGGAAAAACTAATTGTAAGTAAGAACCAGATGTGACACTGTATGCGAAAGATATGACAATAAGCCGACTCAAGTCTTGAAAAAGTTTCCTTAAAACAGCAAATGCATTAACACAAACACCTGAAATTACTAGAATGGAATTATGGAAAGCTGAAAGAAAGTCGATTGTGAAAACAACCAAAAAAACCATTTACCCCAACCCCCTTGTTAATAACTTACCACAGCTGATATGGAAAAATTTAAATAGAATAAGAACTCTGACGGGAAGAAGAACAGCGAAGAATATGAAATTATAGGGAAGCAAAGATGACGATAGAGTGGTATGGTGCAAGATTCAAAGCACCCTCCGGCTTGCTCATTGCTGCCATTGCGATGTACGATGAAAGATATGACTAATATAAATTGTATTTCGGACATGTCAATTCAGATTGCTGAATATTGCGAAAAGAAGAGAATATAAATCTGACCGACACGATAAAAAGAAGAAGCAATCGATTAAAACTCGTTTTTATTTTAAATGGTTTTTATACGGTTCAAAATAAAACGTATTAATTTTCAATGAAAATAAAAAATAAAATAACGTTAAAATTAAGAATATTTCAGATAGTAAAACGTTTTTCCATAAAAAAAAAAATTACAACGATTGTATGGATATCAATATTTGAATAGAGAATTGTTATTAGTCGATTTGTCGAATGTTTATTTATTATTCGATATATATAGTTTAAAGTATTTATTAATTTTGTTTTAATATAATAAATTAGATTTATCCTAGAACATTTATATAAATATTCATTTTATGCAGCATTTAGTTTATTGGAAAAAAAGAGAAAGTTTTATATTGAAAAAGCATATAATTTTGTTGATGAACTCATATACGAATATTCTTTTTTCATACTGTTAAGAAATTAGCTGAATTATTTTTAAGATAAAAAAGGCAAATTTAAAATCTTGCATTTTTACAATATTGAGTGTTTTAGGGGGGGGAAAAAAAAAAAAAATTTTGCTCGTGGAAAATTAAATTTTTTTCTGTTCGAGAGCGCGGGCTCCCTTCCAATTACTTAACATCCGTGTTAAAACTAAAACTACCACCTCTAATCGCACAATCTTACGTACACAAAAAAATCCGACGGATCTGGAATAATCTGCAATGTAATACTTCAAGCATATCATCAACTATGACAGCATGACAGACTGTATCCCTAATCAAGCTTCAACGACGACAGAGGCCACAGATTTATAATTCGAAGACCATACACCGGTTTCAATTAGAAAAACAAAGGCGTTGCCACGTAGATATTATTGATGTGGGGTAGACACTGAGACATCGAAAAAGGAAGAATTCCCCTTATTACTAGTATAAATTAAGCGCGTAATGATTTTCTTTACAAAATGTAGCACTAGACATAACGCATTTTCGTTTTTCTCTAGAACAACTTTTCCTTTCCTGTCAATTCCATCCTAACGACAGAAACTTGATACGCCGAATAGATTTTTTTTTTTGAACGGTCTGCCCTTTCCGCTGAACATTCTTGCTTCTATCCCTGGGCTTGTCTCTTTCTACACCCTATAACGCTTCATTCGGTATTGCGCTCCTTCACCCCCCCCCCCCCCCCGCAGTCTCCATTACCGTTTCCTTCCTCTCTTCAATTTGTAGCCACGTTAAAAATCTAATTTGTTTTCTTCCTTCTAGTATGTTGACGAGTGCAGTGTTGGGTTAATACTCTTAGTGTTGGCGAGCCTCCCAAATAAAAAAGAAGAAAAAAAGACTAAACACATAAGCCAGGCCAAAGGAAACATTGTAGATCAGAATTACAACATTCGTAACAATGACGCTTCCGTCCCAATAACTGACGTTGGTTAAAATTTTCACTCCAACTACATACCGTTAGACTTGAACTTGCTTTCTCCAATCGTTATTAAAAAAGAAAAGAAAAACGACATTAAAAAATTGACGTCATAACCGCTAATCTCCTACGTAATGAATAGAGCTACACAACTTCGAAAATTCATAGCAAATCTGTTGGAAATATAAAGTGTGCACATTATTGGTAAATTGCGACTATAAACTTATTTCTCTTTTTTTTTTTCGTATATTCTCTTTCAACATGAGTTGTATAACATTAACTATTGTCTATAACCGATTTTTGAGCCGAACTAATATTCGCCTGCTGAAATTTATGAAATGACTTAAAAGCTCTCTATGTAAGTCTATGTGTGAATGCTTATGGACGTACACATTAGTAGAAGTACTTAAAGTCGTTTCGCTTCGTCGATAAGACAGGAAGCAATTAACGGTAATGTTTGAAAAACAGTTAGAAACGATTCGAAGTATTCTACCGACAAGAAAATCAGAGTTCCACTCGAAGATTAATGAATTGTCAAAGATATTCCCTACGATGCCGCTGTAATGCTGTTTCGGTCGAAATCCGGTTAACCGATAAACACTACAAAATAATAATAATAATAATAATTATAGCAAAAAAAATAAAGGAGACGATAGTAGTGTCAAACGGAATCCATTTATTGTAATTAAAGAGAGAGTTTTTTTTCTTATTCCCTCCTGTGGGATAAAAAGGAAAAAAAAAATAACACTCGAAAGACAAGAATGCCTCTTTCGTTATTATCGATGCGATTCACGGTGCGCTGTTAAAAATAGAGCATTCTGTATAGACTAATTTGATGATTCGAGAACAAATAGCGCTTACTGTTCAGTGTCGAGAGGACGGCAGCAGATAGGTTTGTATTCAAATCTATCGAAATCTATAGAATAGTAGTCGATTTTAAGACGTGAAGTGTAAAAACTAGATTCGCTCCGACTGTCGCAAAGGATTTTGTCAAAAGCGATGGCGATGTGAGAATTATTATTCTGCATCGTTCCAATAAAAGTAATAGCAAAGTCAATGTCGCTTGGCAAGCTATAACGAACATTGTCCCTATTAAGCTTTTCATAATGAATCTTATAATAGGGATCTGAAGTAACTGATTTTGCAATTCCGATACCGTTTTCGTCAGAGTAATATTGAGACAGTCAGCACACACTTGTCCATCTAACTTCGCATAAGATACCGAGACGCACATTCTTTTCATCTTTTTAACAACGTTAACTAATTTTCTCGCCTGAAATAAGTTTCTCACATTCCATGTATCGATTTGTTTTGGTTTTTTGAAAAATTGCATTTTTCGAACTACGATACCGTCAAGTATTCCTGCTCTTGTACTGGTCGCGTACTTTATATCTTGACGACACCGGTTGCAGGTCACATGGCATCGAATTTCCTGGAATGTTTATTATCATGCGGATGGATGTGTGGAAAGATACAACGATGGCTTCTCCCCTTGCCTTCCGCCGAATTTTCTGTTAAGGTTTGCCTCATGTTAGTCGAAAGGTCCATCATTTGTAAGACACTGAAGACTCTCTATTCCATTTACATTGATATTCACTAATAATTATCTGACTGAGGCATATATATATATCATGAGCGAATTTCTGATGGTCTGCCGTTGTAAATGCAGTAAAATGCTTAACGGTGTTTAGTGGCGAAAATACCATTTTGCCTGGTTCTACTGGTAAATTTATGGCTTGTAGAGTTACCGCAATTAGTTGGCAGGAAGTACAAATATGAAGAAACACAATCGAGTAATTATAAAAGTATACGTTAACCCGAATGAATTAGCATTACTGATTTAAATTAAACAAAGGAAAAGAAAAAGCAGAAACATTAATGTGGCGACTATTCTCGGCGTCTTCTCTTTGTGTGGATCTTCGTGTACTACTTAGTGGCTCTACGTTCGAGTAGCGGGCATTAGAAAAGAACAACTAGTTTAACAGATTTTGTTTAATCACTGTGCATCATAATTTTATTATGTGTTGTCAAAAAAAGAAAAAAAAGAAAAACAGAAACGAGGCGATTATTCCTTTTTTTTTTTTTTTGTCACTCTCACTCCTGGTCATCAGAAAAGAGAAAAGTAGTGTTGAAATCAAAAAATCAAAAACTGTTACAAAAGCTCACAGTTCGGCAATATCAATGGATAACTCTCCAACTCTTAATATACGGAATGCGTAAATTAAATCATGTACCTACAGCTAAACCTCCTTCATTTCCATGTATAAAGGTTACTCATCCTTTCAATGGAATCAAGAAGTCTTTTTCCCAACCTACTCCTCAGGATACTAATGATTATAACATCTCTTGATCTAATAGTAATTCTGATATCTCAAATAAAGTTTGATCACAGGTTCTCCTACGAACAGGCAAAACATTATTTTAGGTCACATTCCGATCTGTTGTCCAAAAATTCATTCCAGTCTATCCGTCCTTCTACATGAAGCAAATATTATTATCTCTAATCCCTCCGAAATAAACTCTTGTCATTCTCCTTATACATTTTAGAAAAATAAGTAAACCCTCTGATGATAAACAACAGACCTCCGCGGATTCCCCTCTTTCTGTGGACTCAACAGTCGTACAACTCCTTCATTACTAAATATCTTAATATATTTAGAAAAATTTATAATTTTATTAATGAAACTACGTCCTCCTTCCGTTTCCTCTTCTATACCATTACTACCAAGTACACGAAATGGTTTTGGTATCTTAATCGCTTAAGTCGATTATTCGTATATATTTCAGTATTAAACTGAACTTCCCATTCTTTCTTCTATGTCCATTTGCTATGCTCTTGAATCTTAAGATTCTACGGTAGAACTAGTTTGAGAGCTAATAAAAATAGAGCATCTTTTACAAAATTAGCATCGCTCTTCTTTCAGAAACCTGGCTTAAGAACTCTATTGATATCTTTACCAAAGGCTTTAATATAGTTAGGTCAGACCGAATTGATGGGTACGGAGCGTTAGCAATCTTAATTAGAACTGGTATTCGTTTTTATTCCCATGATATTGTCTCTCCCATCTGATCCATCCAATCCTAACTTTGTTCACGTCTCAATTCCTACTAAATATGCTTACTCCATACACCTTGTATCTGTTTACATTCCTCCTAATTATAATCTTCACAGTTTTTCATTATCTTCCTTCTTTAACTCCCTTCCACACCTTCTTATAGTTGGAGGAGATTAGAACGCTCACTCTGTTCTTTGGGGTTATTCGTCTAGTTAATGGGCTGGTCATTCTTCTAAAAAAGATCCCCTTCTTTCTCATATCTCAAATCGACTTGCCAGATTTCTTCCACAAATTATTACCTACAACAAACTTCCTTACTTTACCTTTCACTGTACAGATTTTCTCTTTCCTCCTAATTTATTTCTGTTGTCCCCTTACTTTAAATCCTTTCTACGACCTAATCAAGATGTCTTTAATACTATTAACTTTCTATTTCCTTTCTATTCTCTTCTTTATACTGACGAATTGAAGGGTTCTCATGACATTCTGTTTGCTTGTAATTCGAGGGGGAAAATTGTTCTACTCTTATTGCATTTCCAATCTACTAGAAAAGAGTTCGCTGACGAACTTTCCTATCCAACTGGTCCTAGAGATTCCCAATATGGTTTATAATATCTGATGGTTGGAGAGAGGCGTGTTTAACATTTTTCGGCAATTGTAAAGTATCCCCATTCGCGAGTTTAAAGTGCTTTGTGTTTGAGGTCTTTGTCTTGATGATAGGACTTTAAAAAACCTAAATTTACAGCACTTTGACGGGGATTTTTTTTCAAAAGGCTGATGTAGTCATCTGCACTTATAGTTACATCCACAAACTACAGTGAGCCTACTCCCGATGCTGCAAAACAGCCCCAGACCATGTCATGTCCGCATCATGTTTCATATTTATATTTTTTTACATCCAGTTCAGTATTAGGCTCTTTGCTTTCCGTCACTGCCAAATAGGTTAAATCTAGATTCGTCACCGAATGTTGCAGTTTCCCAAAACATTTCGTCCCTTGAAATGTACAATATTTTTTTTGGACCAAATCCAAACGTTTTCTCTTATTGACCGGACTAATGTAAGGTTTATTGCGAGCAGTGCGCGAATTAAAACCGGTACGTCTAATTAAATTCCAAATCGTTTGACCCGTAATTTCCCTTTGACACCATTTAGAGAGGCCTCTTTACTTAACTGTTCGGACTTATTTTTATATTTCACCGAATTTGTCGCAAGACAAATTGCGCTTGCCTGGACACGACAACGTTTCAGGTCAAGCAGACCGTGGCATCCTTTCGATCCTGTTTTCTTCCTTAAAGCACCGGATTAAAACGGTACTTCGTTTCATATTTAATAACGCTGAAATTGTTTATCAGCCGACATGTGATTAAAAATCACCAACTGGCGCTTATCGAAAAAAGTTTCTTGCGATTTATGACTCATTTACAATTACGCTACAATTTTTATCATTTTCACGACCAACTGTAATTTGAACTGTTAGACGTTGTAGACAATACGCCAACGTGAATACGAATACAAACATGAATATCAAGCGTTACTCATGGTGTCGGGAAAAACCAATTAGCAGCGAATCTCTTCCGAACATTTTCATTATGTCCAAATACTTTTATTTTGAATTTGAATGTTTTAGTTTCTACCCGGATTGCGTTCATTTTTTTCATTTTTTCATTTCGATTTTACAAAATGTATTCAAAAATGCTTCTTCTATACGTTGTCAAAAACTGTGAAATTAAAAACACATTTTTTCCCCTATTTTTTACAGGTTAAATTATTGCTTTTTGACTACTGCATATACATACATACATATGTATGTACGTAATGTATATAATTCAAGCAAGTTTAGCGTTTCTGTTCAAAATAATAAAATGTTAAATACGCAAGATATACAAACATAGTAAAAGTTTTCGTTCAGAAAGGAAATAAATGAATAAATAAATGAGCAGGTATGTAAATGGAATTTAGGTGTCTGCTCGAAGTAATGAAACAATTTTTAACGCAATGAAATAAACCCTTTTAGAATAATAACGAAGTAAACACTTAGAAAGTGATAAGTTTAAATAAAAACCCAACAATAAGATCGCTTTATCGTCGAATAATAAATAAAATTGCGCCTTAGCGAATTATAGTTTAAATATAGTAAATAGATACGGAATGTGTCCGCGTTAGTAAAATTAAAACATTCTTAAATAGATTAAAACCATATTTAACGTGATACTGTTCCGTTCATATTGTTGCTGAAAAGGACGTCGCCAGCCGAGATGAGCCGATGAACCGGAGGGCAAGATGATAGGGAAACATAAAATGTTTAATTTGTAAAGGCTCTTAATATTTCATTAACTAAGAATAAAAAAATCTTAATTAAAACACATAATTTTCGCGGGTTGCTGGCAAAGAATTGTTCTACTACTTTATTGTAAAAGCCTTCCACAAATTTTTCGTGATTACGCGCCTATGAATACTAAAGTTTCGAGGCTCCAGGAGGGGGGCAACGCCCCTCCCCAGCTTCCCTTTGGCGACGTTCATGGATGCTGATCTAAACACACTATTATCTGTACACGTATATTTTGTTAGTAGTTAGTTAATTGTCTTCTAAAGTTCCCCGTATTGGAAAAGTGACATTATATTTTCTGACATCGCTTTTTATATTTTCCTAGGGACAATTTTACAACTTGCGCGAGGCTATTATAGATTTTGCTTGCCATACCTTTATATCGTCTGTATTCTCAGTTTTAACAAAAAGGGGCGCATTGGAACGTGTTTGATTGATCATGATTTTAAATATATATACATCCATATTGTAGAAGGAAACGAAAAAATTTATACTTTGAATATAGTAGTTCTTCAATAGTGGGGAATCTGTTTTTCTGCGAGTTCCCCCTCCCCCTAGTTCGGACGTTCCCGATGGGATAAGTATATTTATGATATAACAACAATATTATAATACATGTAACATCAAATATAGCATTGTACTGGTGATTCATACGCTTAGCCACCAATATAAGGAAAAGAAAAATATTATTAGAGTTGCTAGTTGTATTGATAGTTACATATTGGTTAATGTAATAAAATTATCAGATGCATAAAAGCACTCATACTCACGTATATACATGCACATACACTCAGTTCTTAAATATATATATATATATATATATACAATTAAGTTCTTAGGTATTTATGCAATTTACATATACATATATTTACATATGGGCACACATACCCTCATTCATGGGCGTCGTCGTGAAACATTTTAATCAACTAGCCATGATGAGTATTCATAGGCGCGTAATCATGAACAATTTGGAAGACTTTTATAATAATGTAGTAGAATAATTTGGCAAAAACCCACGGAAATTATGTTTTAATTAAGATTTTATTCCTGTTTAATTTTACAACTTAACATTTTATTTTTCCTATAGTTCATATCCTCTTTCCATCATCTTGCCCGCCCCCCTGGCACATCGGCTGGCGACGCCCACATTCACAATTACATACTTACATCTAGATCTGAATATTAGGAGAGGATTGATCAGACACCTGTGGATTTAATGTTATTTTCTTTTTCATGGCAACATGGAAATATTCTAACAAGTGCATTTTGAACATTCAGTACAAGTAAGGTATTTTCACCAATTTAAAATTTTTGCCGTAGTAATTAGCAACAGATTTAATAGTAATAATAATAATAATAATAATAATCAAATCAAATCAAATCAAGTTTTATTTATTTATAAAATTATAAATATTGAAGATGTATAACATTAATATAATGAACCGCATATGCGCAAAGGCAGCGCGAGTAGCGGAATATAAATGGAGCACATGACCTAAATCGGTGTAGACATAACCAAGATTTGCTTTTTCTTTTTTCTTTTTGTGACATGTATAAATATAGATAAATATACACAAACATGTACACATGCGCATACAAACACGCATAAGTACACATAAGCACACAATACTGATCTATACACTATGCACTACTTTTTAGGCCATGTTTAAAATATATATATCAAGTAATTATAATGTGTAAAAACAACAGAAAAGCAATTATAAATAAATACATCTATATCTATATACATATATATATATATATATATATATATATATATATATACATATACGAGTGTATATAAGGTACAATAATTCTAACTTAAATTTGTACATAAACTTAAACTCACATATACCCCACTCCCAAAGTGCTCATTGTAATTTATTCAATTGTGATTCTTAAAAATAAAAATAAAATTATAGTAATAAGGATAAAAATAATAATATTAATAAAGATTACAATAATAATGATAATAATACTAATTTCATCTAAATGCTAATAAATAATAATAATATAATAAAATAAACTTTAATAACAAACAATATAGATCAATAAATTAGATAAATACCTATTTAGAAACGTTTTCGGGCATAACCCATCATCAGCTAACACTAACTTAAAGGAAACTTAAAACAAGTATGTTTTAAGTTTCCTTTAAGTTAGTGTTAGCTGATGATGGGTTATGCCCGAAAACGTTTCTAAATAGGTATTTATCTAATTTATTGATCTATATTGTTTGTTATTAAAGTTTATTTTATTATACCATTTTAACAAACAGGATGTATTCACCTACATTTAATAATAATAATAATGATAAAACAAAAATACGAATGAAAGGAGGAATAACCTTAAGGTTAAGGTATAGAGATAACTGACGTTAATAATTAATGAAAATTAGTAGTACAAATTAGGTACAATTCTCTGTTACGTTAATGCGGTAATTAATCAAGTGGTATTCAATGCTTAGTTCGCAAACAAACACGTTTGTTGCGTCGTACTTGTAAAATCACAAAACCAGAGCAAGGGAATCCGGAAATTTCGAAAAGTCTCAGACATTTCTCGGGGCATAACATGTGATAACTTTTAAAACCTTTATTATGTGTTACGAACTTACACGTAATCGAATGAAAGTTTACTTTTTTTTTTTTCAAAAACGCTAACGATTCGAATTATTTCCCTTTTTCCACGTGCTTTCGACGGTGGGGAGGCTTACATTTGAAATTGCTATTTATTAATAATAATTCGACGGAAATATTAATAAACAAACAACTTGATAAAATTGCAAAAAAATGTTTTTACAAGATCTTTCAGGGTTTCCTCTAGAATGCACGAAGTAGGATAGGAAAAAAAAGCAAAAACGAACACAGTCAAACAGCTCCACTCTCCGAGAAGACTTGGATGCCAGCTAGGACAAACCGCATCAGCGCAACGACCTTTTATACGAACACTAGTAAAGTGTACACCTTTGCCAGTGACGAAAATGTTCGCGGGCGTCTCGTGCACAGTTACCAGTACTGCCTCCTTCGGAACGGACAAATGTCTGGCAACGGAATTCCGCATCAATAATTGTAGCGGCCATGTACGTCGATGACGCGACTATCAGACAAAGCGAGATTTCTTGTAATCTCTTACGCACGTCTACCGCTAAAAAAAACTTCTCGGCAGTTTTTCAGTTCGTATTAGTTCTGCATAAAAATCAACGCTAATCCGACGAATCGTGAGAAAACGCGAATGTCACAAAAGCGGCTGAAGCAAAATAAAAAGCATATAAAGCGATCGACCTTGAATTAACGAAGAAATACCGTAACGATCACGGCTCATCTCGGAGGAATAACGAAAGTCCGCGCGAGTATAGAAAAATTCCTATATACAAGTAAACAAACACCTCTTCTCGGCTGTGCTTGGTCGGGCAGTGCGATAAAAAGTAGGAAGTGACGACCGTTAAGCGGGTACAGGGTGTGAAAAGAGACCGCGATCGAATATGGAGAAGGTTGTTGCATAATGATGGCAACGTTTCGATTAAATATTTTCCTGTACAGTGCGTGAACCATCGATTAATCTCGCCGCAGATAAACAGATTAAGGTGCGTGTGTGATGTGTCGTTGACGCGATGAAAGGTCGTCTCCCAACAAGACTAGTGTCGCGCTCGCACACTAACTATTGTGCCATCATCGCGCGGTGCGTATTATTCGTTTAAGTCGGAAATCGACGAGACTGTAAATGTAAAGAAAACTCTGAGCCCTTCTCTCTCGTATACTGTGTAAAAATAAATGAATAATTACCGCAGTGTCCGCAACAGAGGCATACACCTGAATTCACGACGATAAACCGTCCGATAAAATTACGTCACTGAAACATTGAAAATAAACCAATTTCAACGCATCAAGCAAGGATTAATGGTTTTTTTGTTGTTTTTTTTGTTTTCTTCGTTTGTTTGTTTTTTTGAGGTATAAGACCATGGCGCGGATTTCGGAAAGAACTTGGCTAGATGCAAGCTAAGTACAATTTCGGAAAAACCAGGAAGCAAATTAAAATAGCAAATATATGAACAAAAAGAGAAGATAAATTGTTCCGTATGTTAAAATGTTTTGTATGTGTCCTATAGGAAGGCGTTTTTTTTTTTTTGACCCTACCATCGGCGTGCCAGCGGCTTCGACATAACAACAAGATAATTCAAGAGATAGAACTAAATAGCCAGGCGGTCAGAAATGGAACTCAAAAAGGACAACAGCAGCGGAACAACTGAAGGCAATGGGATGGAAAGGATATAGGTAGCGTTAAAGCGAGTAGGAAGACCCAGAATCGAAAATTAGGCGTATAGAAGGGAGCGTTGCAGAATATTCGAAAAGAATATGATTTGAATCACAAACACAAGGAGGCTCAGACAGCTTGCGCAGAGTGCTGTAATTATCGGGAAGCATAAATCGAACACGTCCCCCCTGATGATATAGAAATCTATTTCTCAATCTTCCGATTGGCGGCGGTCGATCACCTGAAAAGTTCGTTATTTAGAATGAGCGGTGCTTTTTTTAAAGAACGAGCCTTCTTTTTCATTAGTTGCTGTTTGTTCATCTTCGCATCTTCCATTAATTGTGAAATGTACTTTTGTCGTGGTTTCGGTCTCTTACCATTCACCAATCCTTCAATTGTTCTTCGATTGTTCTTCGATTGTTCTCTGATTGTTCTTCGATTGTCCTCCGATTGTTCTTCGATTGTCCTCCGATTGTTCTTCGATTGTCCTCCGATTGTCCTTCGATTATGCTACGACTGTGCTTCGATTGTCCTTCGATTATGGTTCGACTGTGCTTCGATTGTCCTTCGATTATTCCTGGGTAATATCTATTATTTATTACATGTTCTGTCCAACTGCATCTCCTTTCTCTTATAATCTTCATTAGTGAGAATATTGTGTATCTTTAATTATGCCAGATCACTTGAGTTTTCCCATATTCCTGCAACACCTCATTTCAAAAGCTTCCATTTGTTTTTCTCTTGCTTTATTTATGGTCCAATTTTCGTGAACCCCGTACGGACGCATAATAACTGTGTACTTCTATTAATCGTCTCCGTAATGCTATATATTTTGTTTTTCATGAACGTGTTTTTCGCCTGCACTTTCATATTTGTTAAATTCGTTTACAATATTGACCGATTAGTGAACAAGTATTGTTAACAGCTAAAATGCAACGTCGCGCATCTTATCTTCATTATAATAAATTAAGTCCGATGCAGCGTATAGCGATATGTGAACAACAGCGCGCGGCCGTTCCTTATCGCTGTTATCTGTGCCGGCTTTTGTTCTATTCTAGTCTGTTCGATTCGATTTGTGATACGTAGTTAATCGGTTTTTCGGTAATATCGCGTTTTTCGTATTAATACGCCTTTTTCGTTCTCCACGTTTCATTTTCGTCTTCTTTCGTATTGTTTTGTTATCGCTTGCTTCGTTCTTATTCCTCTTTCCACTATTTTCCGTCATCGAAATATTTGAAATAGACCTTTTCAGGGCTTACGTCATATTCGTTCTCGTCGAATACATTTTTTTTTTGATTATTTTGGTTTCCGGTAATTTATTTGCAAAAACAAGTATTTTACTCGATTCAAAATATCTATTGTTTTTTGTTTTTTTTTTAATTTCCGTAAAATAAATCGCTACGCTGTTAAATTATTCTCTCCTTTCGTAACAATCGTTCCCATCTCTGCCTACGATCTTAGTTTCCCCGCTTCCTTTTCGAATTTCCTTCGTTCTATCATCGTTTTTCTATCGCGATGATTTTAACCATCCCCTGTTATTACCCGTTTTCGCCTTAGCTTCTTCTCAATTTTACCATCCGGTCAAATCGTGCTGTTCACCGAATATCCTTATTTTCTATGTTTCTATTTATTAAAATTCGCACATTTCCTACTCCCTTATGTCCCGTCCCCGTTTTTCCTTCTGATATTTACTGTCGTGAACTCGATGTTGCCGACTCTACTGCAGTAATCCAGAGGAGCGACATCGTAAATGTATCAGTTTTTCTGAAATTTCCCGATCGCTGTTATTTTGACAGGGTACTTCTCGTTTCAATCACATTCTTCCCATAAATATAAACAAAGATAATAATAATATTTCAAAAATCCTCACGATTGCGGCTACATTGGAATAAAAATGCTTTCCACACACAATTCGTAATAAACGAAGAAAAATGTAATACTTTGAAAATAGGAAAAAAAAAAAAAAGAACTGATTGAAAATTTACGACCAGACACGCGATTGACCGTAAAAATGCTTGAATTGAAGATTTCGAAATGGCACGCTACCGACGTGCGTTACGGATACCATGGACAGTGAAGAGAACCATCACATCTGTATTAAATTGATATCAGAGGACAGGGACGCTTACTCTCATCAATCCGTAGACAGGTGAGGCACAGTTCTTCGTACATGTGATCAGAAGGGACTCGGTAGAAAAATTGATAATACAAGGAAAAGTGGACGGTAAAAGGAGGAGAGAACGTGCTCTAAACCGTTATGTGGACCAGATGAGGAAATGGACGGGCTTATCAATTGAAGATCTGATGCGGGTGGCGGAAAATCGAGAAGCCTGCAGACAGATCATACATAAAATCAGATGATATATAGATCTCGACGCTCGGAACCGAGCAACGATGACGAAGAAGAAGAATAATTGCTAACTAATTAAATTCATTGAATTTATTATTTACTAGTTGGTCCGTATTGCAATCGGCAAAAATACCTCTATAATTACAAGCTTGCAAACATGGTTAACAATATCGGTAATAAACTAATACACGTACATGTATTTCTATAATTGCTGCTATTACTATTGATGATAATAACTTTTTTAACAGAGCTATAATCCTTTGAAATTATCTTATTAAAATTGTAAATCTTTTAATTTTTAGCCTATCTAAATACTACTGCTATAAATTAAATATGGCATTATTATATTATTATTATTATTATTATTATTATTATTATTATTATTATTATTATTATTATTATTATTATTATTATTATTATTATTATTATTATTATTATTATTATTATTATTATTATATTATTATTATTATTATTATTATTATTATTATTATTATTATTATTATTATTATTATTATTATTATTATTATTATTATTATTATTATTATTATTATTATTATTAAAAATTTAAAATCGTTTGTATTCCTTGATTTCAATGAGGATGACGTTACAGATGCCATTAGATCCTTGCCTAACAAAAACTCATTTGGATATGATCAAATCTCTATTTCTTTAATAAAGGAGTGTATACCTATTTTCTTAAAGCCGCTAACTTTTTTGTTTAATGAGTCATTTAGATTAGGTAAATTTCCTGACTGCCTTAAAGAGGGTATTATCACTCCAGTGTATAAAACCGGGGATTCAAAAAATGTCACAAATTACAGACCTATTTGTATATTGCCAACTTTCTCGAAAATATTTGAAAAATGTGTAAAATCCAAAATAATAAATTATCTAGATAAAATTGACTTCTTTAGCAATAATCAGTATGGCTTCATAAGAAGAAAGGGAACTGATGACGCATTATATGAGCACATATCCTTCATAGTAGAAAACTTAGAAGCTGGCCTTTCTGTTGCCGCTGTCTATTTGGACCTCCGTAAAGCTTTCGATACAATAAATCATGACCTTTTACTTCAAAAAATGAACAACTGCGGTTTCCGTGGTTTTACATTTAATTGGTTTAAGTCATATCTTACCAACAGAACTGTAAAAACAAAAATAAATGGACAGCACAGTGAATTTTCCATTCAAAAATATGGGGTACCCCAAGGAAGTATCCTGGGCCCTATTTTGTTCCTTATTTATATAAATGATTTATGTAAATTACATGTGCATGGAAAAATTTTTTGCTACGCTGATGACACTGTCCTTTTAACAAGTTCACGTTATCGAAATATCTTACAAAGATTAGTGAACGAGGACCTAACTAATATATATGGCTGGTTAAATAAAAATGAGCTAATATTGAACGTAGAAAAATCTAAATTTCTGGTATACAGCCACCAGCCACAAAACTTCTGGGATGATTTATTAATAGTTGGGGACAACGATATTCCTCTTGAGAGAGCTTATGACATTAAATATCTAGGATTACAACTAGACTACAAGCTTCTTTGGGATAAACAACCCGTTTATTTAGCCAAAAAACTTCGTAAACTAAACTACATATTTTATTATCTTAGACAATTCTTTAATAATAGCCAACTGCGGCGTTTATACTTATCCTTATATCAGCCAGTCTTATCGTATGGTATAATTCACTGGGGGGATGCTGCAGATTACCACATCAAACCGTTAGCCTACTTACAGAAGGAAGTTATTAGAATTATTTTCAATAACGAATTCAGCAATGCTGAAAATGACTTATTGAATATAAAAGAAATATATAAACTAGAAGCACTACTGTTTGTAATGAAAAATAAACATAAATTCAATATCTCTGTTAAAACTGGTGTTACAAGGTACTCAAATAGAACAGTCGCTAAAATCCCTTCTTTCAATAAGTATCATTCCAGGCATCAGCTTCAGTATAACGGATGCCTACTATTCAATGTACTACCTGCACATATGCATAACATATGGATACTAAATTACAGAAGAAGGCGTAAAAAGTTAAAGGCATACTTCTTGACTAAGGCTTAGAATGCTAAATTCCATATTACATATTATTTGATTTGTCTTAAATACCAATCCAAATAAATTCGAATTGTTAAGCTGTAGAATTATTATTACCTTAGTTTCTAGTGCAACTAAACTAAAATTCCTGTATTGGAAATCATAACATACTAGTTATTAGTGCAGTATTTCATGTTTTAAATGATCATACTACTATTACCGACGAATAAGTAAAATTTCTTTTCCTTTGGGAGGTATTAAAAGTGTGTGGATGTAATTAAAATTTGAAGTACTGTAGATTTCTTAGATACAATGATTATATAAAACCATCAAAATACTAATAGCTGTTCGCACGTTTATAGATAGCTAATAGTTATTCATTTATCTTATTTATTTTAGTTTGAAGTGTATGTGTAAATAGTAAATCCCAATTATATGATACTTACGACTTACCGATGTTTGAAATACACATGTGTTTAAATATTATACTGAATATGATAAAATTAAATTCTGTAAGCAGTGGCCAAATAATATTAATATTTATTTCATATTCAAAGTGTACTCATAATATTTTTAGCTAATATCTGTTTGGCCATTGCATTGTATTGCATTGTATCGTACCGGCTTTCATGTTTTACTTCCTAGCATTGTTTTTAGTATATAATATTTTATTTCATTATACGTTTTGTAATTGTATCTGGATTTACCATCAATATAGTATCAATCTCATTTGTATAATAATAATCCCACTGCTCGCGCAGCCATGCGCATTTGTGGAACTTACATTTTTTTTTGTATTTTTATGTTAATTTAGTAAATACCAATAAATTTGAAATTTGAATTTGATTATTATTATTATTATTATTATTATTATTATTATGCTGGTAATTATTCTAATTGTTCTTTTATATATAATTAAGGTTAAACGTTACTTCATTAGTTTTATTTGGTTCTAATGTTGATTTTATAGATAAAAATTGTCATTTTGTAAACAATAGCCAATAAGATTGATGTAATTAAAAGATATCATTAACTAGGTTGGCCTTTGTAGTATGTAAAAGTTATGTATTTAGTATAATAAGTGGTTTTATTTAGATAATTATATAATAATAATCGCCACTGTTCGCGCAGCTATGCGCATTTGTGGTAATTATTTTTGTTACATTAATATTTAAGTTTGTACAAAATTAAATAAACTGATTTGATTTGATTTGATTTGATTATTATTATTATTATGATGTTAAATATATACGTAAATTTATTTATTTTATGTTTTACGTTATTGAAATGGTTATAGAATTTAAACTTTCGATTGTTTCTCTCAAATATTTTATACTCGTACTACAATTAATATTTTTCTAATATTGCGGTAAGTTTAATTCTTTGTTTTTATATTTATCATTAAATAAGAAATAACTTGATTTGCTCCCATGGTAGTACTATTTGAGTTACATTCATTTAAGCGTTTTGCAATTTTTTCATTTTTTTCTGAACTTACCGACTCTTTCTTATCAGCTACTATTATTATTATTATCGTAGTACATATATTACCGACAAAAGTAATAATCTGGGCATTAGCTGATATACTATGATTTTATCAAATTCTTGAAAACATTATGTCCTCAAAATACGATCCTAAAACCGATCTTTTTGTCGCACGTGCATGCTTTTTATTACACGTCCCACTAGCTAATGTAAGCTTCTTATGGAAATAATGACATTTAATGATCTAAGCTTAATTCTTCTAACAATGAGGTTAATTACATTAAGACACTACCAGATTAGTAATATATCTAATGTTACTAGCTTTACATTATATTCTTTACTTTCGGAACTTTTAATAGTTTCAGTTACTTCAATTACGGCTAAAGTTCTGCTGACTTATTTTCTAAATCCCCATACTGTGATCTTTTGACATTTTTATCATCATCCCGATTGAATTATTTTAACTTTTTAAATATACATTTTCAAATGTTTCACCAAAGTTTGACAATAATGATACCGCTCTATACAAAATTAATTTGCACAGTGGTTTGTTTACTTTAGATAATATAACTGCATAAAACGTCCGTTTAATATGCTATTATTAGTAATCTTTCGCAAAAAATATATTTTTTTACTTTTTTTCTGTATTCATATGTATGCGGTATATATATATATATATATATATTGATACGGATTCGGTATTTACGACGCTATCTAGCGGTGATGACGAACTAGAAATTATTCTACGATTAAAATCATTTGATCTCTCGACATCATCCTATTGTTTGTCGTTAGCGGAGAATACAGTCCGGGACGCTTGCACGGCTGAATATGTAGATTCCGAGTTTCGGTTGAAATTTCGGAACGTGTGGGGTTGGGGCCCGTGTAAGGGTCCCGGTGTGTACGCGTGTCCGGCGACAACAGGGCAGCGTCTGTCGGCATCGTGAGCCACGGAGTTAGAAGAAAATAGTGTATAAAGGTGTGTGTGTGTGTGATAGATCGGCTGATAGGTACACATAACCTATTGTAATAGTTGATCCCATCAAAAACATAAATGTAAAAAGGGAGACAAATTCAATATTAAGAATATGTGTGGTTGTCGACTCCGCCGACAAAAGAACTGAAAAATTTAAATGGGTGCCAAGTTAGATAATCCCGAAATTTATTTATAACAACATACAACATTCTAAGATAAATTTTAAAAAAGTGTTTTCTTGTTTTTTTCATAGACAACAATGTGTTTGTTATTTATTAAAAATATAACTTCTTAAATTTGAACAGTGTCGAATTATTTACACAAAGCAAGGGTAATTTAGGATAAATTCTAACGATTTCACTTGGCTAGTTTTTACCAGCAAAGCAAATTTTTAGAAGAGTAAGATATATTGACACTATAAAAACAGTAACTTGAATATAAACTAAAGAAGATAAGTTTGTTTTTTGTTTTTTTTTACCCCCCTTTGGGTTTGCTACCAAAGAGCATTAGCCCAGCAAAAAGGAATAGATACATGGGATAGAATAGAAATTATATTTTTATTCTGTCGACAATGGAATCAAGGAACACCCCTAGGACAGGAACAACAGAGAGTATTTAGGTAGAGAAAGAACATAAGAGGCGTTGAAAGGAGCAGGAAGACCAAGCTTTAAAAGATGATAATAAAGTAACTCACGCTCGCGGGACAAACCGGAGCACTCGAAGAGCAAGTTGATTAGCCAAATATAAAATAACACTTTTATATGAGAACTAGCCAGGTGAAATCGTTAGAATTTATCCTAAATTACTCGTGCTTTGTGTAAATAATTCGACACTGTTCAAATTTAAGATATTACATATATTTTTATAAATAGCAAACACATTGTTGTCTACGAAAAAAACAAGAAAACCTTTTTTTTACTTTAGAATGTTGTATGTTCTTATGAATAATAGGATTATCTATGAAACTATTAAATCTCAATTCTTTTATCGACGAAGTCGACAACCACGCGTATATTCTTAATATTGAACAATTGGTTCCTACTTTTAAACATTAATGTTTTTGATGGGGTATCATTACTTTTTGTAAAGAAATCATTATTATTCATTTAAATTCAAATTCAAATTCAAATCGTTTACTCTTCAAAATAAGCTTACAATTTTGAAAATCAAGTTATCGAGTCGGTCTGTCCCCTAACTCTAAAACTACCACCACTTCGGGCCTGTATGGCTGAGGGGAATAAGTGGTAAGACACCCTTACTACAGCACACAGGGCCCTACAAATATGTCATGTTATTTTCATCTCTTCCTTTAACAAGTATGTCAAACCAGTATACAATGTTCATTTCCTGTGCTGGAATCGCATTGCTGCATAATATTATACGTTTATCATTAAGATAGTCATCTCTCTTTTATAATCAGCTTTGGCAAGCATGTTTCACAGCAATTTTAATAAATATATTTTCCGGTAGGTCACAAGTATCTCGATTGGAATTTTATTATAAAAACGCACACAAAACTTTAAAGTGCGCTAGCTGTTAATAAAAATCGATTGCTCGGAAGAAATATTTCGAATGGTAAAAATTCACACTGTTTTCCGAGATTTTCCCTTTGTATGTGGACGCCAAATTTCAACTTTCTAGGTTAGGAACTAGAGGTAAACAACGTCGGTTTACATAATAAATCCAAATAAAACTAAGTACGCGAAATACATATTCAAACTCAGAACAACGATCACACGCATAACGAAATACAAATACAAGCGGGAAACATAGAAGAAACAGACACCAGTTCACATGTTTTGGGGTAAAGTATTCACAACCGAAAAACAAGCGATGAAATTAGACCTCGGAAAGAAAATAACAAACGGTTGGATTGCATACCGTAAAATAAAACACATACTCAATACCCAAATCAGTTTTTTTTTTTTTTTTTGAAAAATATGTATTTATTATTTTTCACATACAGAACTTTCGTCAAGCTAAAACGCTTGTCGACGAATTATCCTATTGAACACTTTACCATCTTAAATTAACTTATACGTGTAATCGTGTAATATTTACTAGTCTTAGTCTATCTATTTTACTTATCAATAATTAATGATCTTCTATATTCAAATTTTTTTTTTTTTTCTAGTTTTTTTGTTGCGCTTTGTAATTTTATTTTATGTTTATTATTTTTTTTATATTTTCTTCTTCCTGAAGCCATTCCTTTATTTTCCTTTTTCTTTCCCCTATTTTTTCCTTCTCTATTATTATTCCTTCGGGTATTTCATTCAACATCTGAGTTATATTTATATCCGTTCGCTAATCTATGTTCTTGCTAACGGCAGTTGGAACGAAAGTTTTTCCCTCAACTCGTATTCTGTGTTTATTCTTTCCTCCAATTCAATTTTCTTTTCTGCTGATATGTACTCCCATATCTTCAGTAATAAATACATTCCTCTTATGCTCATTACGTTTTCTTCTCTTTTAATTATTTCACTATCGGTTTCTCCCCTTAAGGATTTCCTATTAATTTCAAGCATTTAATTTGCGGTTTATTTATTTTCCCCGAGTATACCTTTCCTCATCATTATGCCTGAATTTCATATCTGATCCTCGACTCTACCAGCGCATAATAAACTACTTTTAATGTGTTTCATTTGTTGCATATTTCTTTAATGTATATAAAACTGGTAAAACTGCTCTTATTTTTTTTTAAGTGTATTCCCCATATGTGTATGTCCCATCTTAAGTGTTGATCCATCATTACTCCCAAAAATGTTTATACTGCGTTACTATGTCTAACTTTTGACAGCTTTTCATTTCGCATTCATTTCTTCCTCCCTAGTCGAGTATGCAAATTCGTTCGAGTGCATTATTATATTTGGGCAATACAAAAATCGGATATGTCCCTTTTCATACGTAGTACCATTAGTCTTTTTTACATTTATTCTTAGACTTTTATCGTGTGCCCATTTACTTATTGTTATTAGATCTTTTTGCATCCTTATTTCTGCCTCTTTAACATCTTTATGTGACCTAACTATATTGTCATATATCATCCGCGTACGAGACTACCTCACTGTAACTTAATTCTCCTTATACAGACCATGGACAAAGATAGCCCTGAACAAATGGACCTGGGCTGGTCATGTTGGTAGGCAAGTAGATGGAAGGTGGACAAAAGAAGTGATCCAATGAAGGCCGTATACGGGAAAACGCGCACAAGGAAGACCACTCAGAAGGTGGACGGATGATATTGTGGCAACAGCAGGGAAACCGTGAAGGACAAGTATCGATGGAGTAAATTAAGGGAGGCCTACATCGAATCAATGATGTAACGCAGGCAAAAGAAGAAGAAGAAGAAGAAAAAGAAGGTTACCTGGAAGTGGGTTAGGTTTTTGATCTATACGACAATCAGTGAAAAAAATGCTGATTTTCAGACACGTTAATATCTCAATAACCGTTTGAGTTGTATTTATGAAATTTGGGATTCTAGTTAATCTAAGGGGTTTTTGATTAAATAAACTAAATTTTATATGTTTAATTAAATATTAAGTTATTAAGGGGTTAACTCCAAATGGTTCGTGTAATATAACACACGGCTGCTGCGTTGCCAGGTCCTTTTTCTTGGCTTGAACTGCTGCCGCGTGTCTAGATGATTATTTCGGCGACTTACCGTTATTAGTTTTGTTAAGTTTATCTCGAGCCGTGCTGGCTAGATAATTTAAATCGTCGTAGACACCGTTTCTTCAGTCTATCAACGCAACGCTGTGTGTCGCGGTTCTTTTGTACTAGAGTCGTTCGAAAGCCGTTACCGCGAACGTTGATCTAGTCGACGTGTGGCCGTTTTACGCGAAATTAAATTTAATGTGATTTTTTTTATTCTAGTCTGCCTAGTATCGCCAAGTTTATATGTCGACATTGTGGTTCATTTCTAGTCCGGAAAATATACCCGTTGAATAAGGAAGTATAATTTCGTTACTTTGCTTGAACACGTGGTTCGTAACCACCGTGGTGGGACCTCCGGCGGTGTAGAAGGGGAGCATTCCTACAGTGCGGAGTAAATTTCGGATCGGTAGTTTTCCCTTTTATTTATTTTTCAACTTCATTTTCTGTTCCGAAAATTTCACGAGACGAACGTGCAGCTTTTCTAGATCCGGTGTTAACAGCTTAATGTTCTTCGGGCAGCAAGCCTCCGTTGCAAGTGTAATGTCACTAGCGCCCGTTAAGTGTGAATATTATGATTTCCTTTTGTTTTTTGAGTTTTTTCCCGCCACTGTCGTGTTTCTTTTTCTGGCCATCATTTTTACAAAAAATAACACACAACCAAACACAGATAGTTCGAGTTCATCACGTGTACAGTTCGGTGGCCCGCGGCGTTACCTGCAGATTAATGTCCGTTTTAATCCTTCATTTTTCCTCTTTTTACCGACTTCCAAAACGAAACAGTTTATATCTTCGTCGCCTATGTTTTTTGTTTTTTTATGTTTGTTCGCGCATAACTCATATTCATATGGACCGATTTTACTGATCCTTTATCTATTAAAAAGGTACACCACACCCAGAGACCATGTGAGTACAGATGAAAATCGGTGAACATAAACCGAGTATTCGTCAAAAAACGTGAAAAAATATATATGCATATATATGTATTATAGTAAACACTTCTTTAATTGTTTTATCTCATTTCTTTTTTCATTTATACACGTTCTTTGTCAAAATATTCAACAGGATCAGCTGCATTTTTGGGGTTTCATATGTCATCATCTGTTTTTACCACTTATTCACCATTTTCATCACATCATTCGCTTATTCTGTAGACGGCTCTTTTACTTTCCTGCTAGCTGTTTAGCTGTTGCCTGCGGCTTCACTCGCGTATTAATAATGTTTTTCTTTCTTTTTTTTTTTTTTTTTTTTTTGATATCGTGAACTCTATATATATTCAATAAAATAATTCCCAGTTTTCATTCCTTTTCGGAAATATTACTAATGCCATAATTCAAAAATAAACTTTAAGTACACTCAACAACAGCAAATCTAAAAATTTGAATTTAAATATTTCCGGTATAGAAAATATTTAAACTTCGGTTGCAAGATTCCTTATTAATTTCTCTATTAATATATCTTTTTGTAGAACACTACGCATAATTACTAAATTGTGTATTTAAAAATACAAAAAAAAAAAGTAAAAAATATCACAAAAAATTATTTATAATGTATGCTTGCAAATATTTCAGTTGTCTTCGTTATAATGCTGTTTCCCTCGACTGTTGAAATTCGAGTTAAATGAGCTTCGCTTCTAGAAATCGCACTTAGCTTTTTTTTTTTTTAGCTTTCATCAGTGTAAAATCATTTGTTTTTTACTTAACCATTCTATTCATACCATTTCCATCTATCTACTTTCCCGCTAAATGTGAATAAAGCTGTTTTTTCTTTTTTCTTTTTTTTTTTTTTGAGCGGGCATTTAATTAATATATTTAAGTGGAGATTCTTTCCCTCTCTAAGAAACATATTATTAATCACCCTTCACAAAAAACGGTTCACGCAGCTAATGATTCTCAGTATTTCTGTAACTCGTATCTATCATCGCAGTTTAACAAAAATAAAGATAAAACACAGTCATCATTTAAAAAAATACATAAAATCAGTAATTATCGCATGGTTCTCCCCTCTTTATCTTATACTTACATAATATACAAAGCCGAGTTGCAAGTTAGTCACACAGTAATCTCCCAAAATTACATTTATTTAACATGCTCTCACATACCCGTTTTGTTGTTCTACATCCTCCAACCTCATTTCTTAAAAATTAATCTATTACTACAACGGCGAACCACCACAAAACAGTTATGCAAAAATTTAAAATTTCAATGTAAACACTGTTTCCAGTAGTAATTATGAACAATTCTATCGACGGATTCCAATAGAAAACACTTTGCTTTCTAATTTAAATCGGTACGCGCTCTGTACAGCAGCCCCAAGCTAGGAGCGCAGCTTGTACTTTTAGATCCTGTAACAGAGATTTAATGAAATCAGTAATGTAAAAATAGACGTGAGACAGAACGCGATGCTCTCATTTGCGGCGAAACTTTGAAACGTTCGCATACATGTATGAAAATAGTATACTACTGTTGTAGTTGATAAAGTTGATAATAAAATGATAACTGAAGAGGCTAATATATCGCAGTTGAATATTGATAACGACCAATCTGAATATTATAAATAACGACACGAATAAAATTAACACCGCACGGAAGATAACAGTAGTCATAATAACAATAATAATAATAGCAATGATGGTAACTGTAACAGAAATTGTGATAATAATAGCAATAATAAAATCAGCAACTAAATAAAATTACTTTTGACGATTATGATATTCCCCTTTAGAAAGTATCTCCTATCCAATATAAACAAGGCTTCAACACCGCTAAAGGCGGAAGACCTTTCAAAAAAATAAGTATAATCTCTACTAATAAATTTTGCCGGGCAAACAAGTTAATAACAGAGATGTTAGACAATTGAATAAAGGATGAAGCTTATATATATATATATATATATATACTTATATTCTTTTTAAATAATCAGAGGAATGGAAATGGAATGAGAAGAAAAAAAAATTGGGGGGAAACTGTGGCTTATTTGGAATACAATAAAAAAGTTATTAATGAAGGAAATATAATTTATATATGTACCAGCCAACTTCATTGGGCAAAAAAGTATCAAAATATGTCTACATAAATAAAGTCAAATTTGAGTATGAATCGTGTACGTACAAATAGTTAGACAATGCTTTAAATACTTGAGATTTGGACATAGAGTGCTCACCCCTGTAAATCAACAGTAAAAAGACGTCTGCGTTGTTACTCGGGAACATACACGTAAAAAACGAATGTAATTAAATAGATCGTTAACCGTTAAAATCCCCGAATAAAATATAACAAGAGAAATATTGAACAATACGGCAACCTTAATTAAAATTAAAAACTTTATTAGAATGAAAAGTCAAAAAAGAAATAACATCTCAGTAATATATAAAACAATATACAATTTCATTTATGTGAACTAGTTCGAAATAACATTGGAATCACAATTTTTGGTAGATGCCACGTCAACATTAACACACATATTTAACGTTTCGAACACGTTTACATGGTTCTGATGATGGACCGTTGTTCGAAATAAGTGTGTTAATGTTGACGTGGCATCTACCCAAAATTGTGATTCCGATGTTAATGTGAGCCACGAAAACTTCTTTGCGTACTGTTAGTTATGAATAAATTAAAAATAGAGAGAAATAACCGATAGAATAAACTTTTAAAAAGACCAACACCAAAGGATAACTCTTTGTGGAATCTGAATAAATATTTTCGTAGAAATCACGTAGAACCGCCGCCGATCAAAATACCAAATACAAACAATGCGAATTATGATCCCAAAAGTAAGGCAAAAATTTTAGTGGCAAAATACAAAAACAAAATTTGAAACATTATCTATTCGTGATCATTTAATGAAAATATCAGGAGAACTATCAAATAAGTACTTCGGGACAAAAGCAAATAACGAAATAAATAATTACATAACTAGCCCAAAGGGGAAGTTAATACACTCATAAAAAGTCAAAAAAAAAACAAAAACTCTGTAGTATGCGATAAAATTAGCATTAAAATGATAAAGAATTTACCCACAAGAGCAAAAACGGTCCTTATGTGCTTATTCAACTCGTACTTTAGGTTATGCTAGTTTCCGTTACGCTGGAAAGTCTCGCAAACAGTATACCTAAGCCCCCGGTATCTCTGGCCAAAACATATGACCCATCAGTTTACTAAGTAATTTCAGTAAATTATTCGAAAAGATTATACACGGTCGGTACAAAAAGTTCCCGAACTACCGCTATAAAATCCGTACTAGTTGCGCAATCTGTCCGAAATTCACGGTACTTGTAATACTTCAATGTTGTGAGAAGAGACGACGAACGTTTCAGGTCGCTACCTGCATTGGTTTACACTCCGGAGAGCGCTAATTATCGGTGAACAACTTTGTCACTTTGTCACGTTTGCGATAATAGAACAAAGAGCCGCGATTAAATTTTGTTTTTTGTGCGCATCAGAAACGTAATGAAAAACGCATATGAATATGTAAGCCGTACAACGTGTTTTGTATGGACGATTTAAAAGTGGACGGAGCTGGTTGGAAGACGATCCGCGCGAAGGACGACCCCGAGCACGACTACTGACGAAAGCGTGGCTCGTATGCAAGCTGTACTTTCTGAAAATCGGCGAGCGACGTTTCGATTCATCGCAAATGAACTAAACGCGAGTACCATCGACTTTTGAAATGCATTCGACGAGTTCGGGCCCGAGCTGTACGAGACAGTGGACATTGCTTTATGACAATGCGCCATCATCGATCATCGTGAAGCAATTTTTGGCGAAACATCAGGTCACTGAGCTTCTTCATTCCCCTTACTCGCCTGATCCCGGCTGACTATTTCCTCTTCTCTAAACTGAAAACTGCTATGAAAGGGACTACTCGATTTGACAGCATTGAGAACATCCAACGTACAGTGACCGAGCGTTTGAAGGCGATACTGGCGGAAGACTTCGATAGCGCGTTTAACAACTTGTAGTGCGAACGTGCGAAGCGGTGTGTACATTGTAATGGATTGTACATTGAAAAGTAAATACGTTTCAATCTCCTTTCTCTTCATTTTCCTTTTTTTTTTAGCGGTAGTAGTCCGGGAACTTTTTGTACCAGCCGTGTATGATAACAAGATTAAGAAAGCACAGTGACGAAAACAATATAATATGCGATAATCAATTTGGTTTCCGACCTAAACTTAGTACAACCATACAATTAACTAAAATCTGTGATAAAATTACCAACAATATCCATCTAAACAAACATACAGGAGTATTATTTATAGAGATATCGAAACAGCTTTTGACACCACATGAATAGAAGGTACAATATTTAAACTCAGCTTCTTCTTCTTCTTAAGAGTGTCATACTCAGTCCCTGAACGTTAACGATCTTCTTCTCCGATTTTCTAATTAGTTCATTAAGATTCTTGAGTCCCGTCCAGTCCTTAATATTGTCCAATCATTCCGTTTTTCTTCTTCCTGACCCTCTTTTACCTTGAATTTTCCCTTCTATGACCAAACGTATCCTTATTTTTTAATATGTATATATTAAAATTATATCTACTAAACAGAAAATTTTATGTTAAACTGAATAATTATGAGCCACCCAAACCCGTAACTGCTAGTGTACCGCAAGAGGACATTTTAGGACCGTATTTATTTATACCATATATTTAAACGGCATTCCTAATATCAAAGAGTCTGAAATAGACCTATATGTGCAGATGATACTGTAATAGTAGCATCATCCTATAGAACAGGCACAATAACAAATAGACTGGAAAGAGCAGCTGACACGATAATAAAGTATATTAAAAAGTGGCAGATTAAAATAAACAACAATAAAACGGAAGCCATTTTATTTACTAGAAAACGATCATGCGTATAAGAAAAGAAGTAAATATCCAAGACAGACAGGTGGAATGAAAGGATGAAATCCAGTAGTACCTAAGGGTCTGACACTGGATAAAAGATTAACTTTCGCAGAACTCATCAAAAGTAAAGTTCTAAAAGCTCAGGAAGAGATTTGTTGTCTGTACCCATACACTTTAATATAAAATCGCATTCAACACCTGACAACAACCTTATATTATCTATAAACAAATCATCCTTCCGAAAATATTACATGCAGTAATAATTACGTCGTCTATCAGTTAAATTATTTTTCTGGAAATCCAAAGAATTCAGGATCACTGTCTACGAATATAGTATACTAAATAAACCACGACGATACACACTAACATCAACACTATATGCGTCAATAGGTAAAAATACTTCGTACACATTCGGGAAATAGTAATTACGGAGAACACGCGGAAGTTTTTTGAAACGCGCAGTGCACCTGACTCAATATTAATAAATAATATAGGTTGTTGTTGTTCCTATGATTATCAAAGCCTAAAGCATAGATACAAAACATATAAACATAGAAAAGGATAAAGCACATACTACTTACACTGGAATAATTTTATTGTGTCCGGCGATTGCATAATGCCTATACATTTTGCATCTCGTGCTAATGTTAAGCAAAGTTGAGGATTTCGATTTTTCGTATGTAATATGCGTTATAAATTAAATTAGTATAAATCTTCCTCCATTTTTAGAAGGGTTACACACTTGTGCATGTATGTGGGTGTTTTTTATTGTTTTTCCCGCAAACTTTAATTATGCACGACTAATAATAAGTAAATTTATAAGTCTCGTGCTCTTATCCGGTAAGAAACACTTTCACTTTCGGTACGGATAAAACAAAATCTAAATGTGTTATATTACTACATATTATATAGAAGTATACAAAAATGTACGGTTGTTTATGTTATGTTACTGTTATACATATTTATTAAAGTTCACACGAGCTAATTGGAGCACAAATGAGCTTAATGTTGTTATACTTAATTTTAATCATATGAATATTTCATCATATAAGAACTCGAAAAACAGATGATAAACGTAGGGGCCAAATACGTATGTTTTAAAAACGAAAAATAATTTTATTTCCTACTTTAGATAATATTTAAAATTTGCCCGCCCATGTACACTTAAATAGTCGATTCCCAGTCTTGGATTTACATCACGGACTTTAATGGGCTACATCTCACAGCGACAAAATTCGAAGGGCGGCAACTTTGCATGAGATTAAAAAGTTTTTTCTTTTGAAAAATACTTGAAATTTCCAAAATATTATTACATATTATGGCGTTTTAGTCATATTAGGGTAGGAGAAGAATGTGATCAAATCATTTTTTAACTTGCATTAATGTACAGAAAAGTTAAAATGGGAATATATTGATTTAGGTAAAATTTCCAAATGATTATAGAGACAAATGACATGTAAGCAGGGGAATCGAGAAATGAATATTTAATAATTAACGCATGGAAGTGGCCAAATGGTAAGCTACTTAGCCGCCAGGCCATAAAAAAAAAAAAAAAAAAAAAAAAAATAATTAACGAAGTGTAAACCGGAACGTTTCTTTATTATTAGGCAAAATGGTTATAATATTAGCAGTTAAAGGAAATTCTCGAACTATGCACAATGGCTGGTCGGCATGATAAGAGGTCAAACAAGACTGAAAGAAAAAGCTGAAAATTCACAAATGTAGTAGCGGTATCTCATTGATACGACAAAAGTTAAGAAGATTTTTCGAAGAATTATTTATATTAATTCTTGCCGTACCAAACGATGTGAAAGGTGCTCAAAGCAGTGTGACGCAGTAGCGTGCTGGGCCCATAACCTGTTGAAACTATTCTGAATACTGAATCTGAAGAATAAACACGCTAACGGTGAAAATGATATATCACGAATAAAGGTACACTTTATTTAATTTTTGTGATCACTTAACAAACAAAAGTAAAAACTCGAATGTAACCGGAAAAACAAACTCTAACAACACTACAAAAAACACAATTACAATAACGTGATGATAACATGATGGGAAAAAACACAAAGAAAGGTTAGCGCTGAATACCAATTTGCTCGGCAGAACGCTCCTTTCCTGCAATGAAAAGAATTAAACATTTTTTCAGATCAACAATGTCTCAGCAAAAGAGTTAAATGATTTATCCGTTTCATTTATTGAAGAACAGTTAGTAAAGAATTTAAATTTTGATGATATAATAAATGAATTTGCATCTTTAAAATTGCGTGGTAAAAAATGTAAACTTTAATTGGCACATGCAAGAATAATGTATGTATAAAATTATAATGAAATTTAGGTATGTTTTAAAAATGTGTGAAAAATTTTTTAATTGAAAATTAATTTTTAATTTTTATGTTCTTTCTTACTTCAATTACTCGATTATAATTTTTATCACTTAATTTATAAATTATTCCAAGGGCGGCAGAAATTACTGAGCCCACAGCGGCATTTGGCTATAATCCGGCCCTGTCGATTCCTGTTTTTAATTTAATAAAACAATAATAATAATTTCAGAACTGGGAAAAAAGACTATCATCTTTTTAAGAAAAGGCGACACTATCGCCATCTGTTGACCGTGTTCGGAATATGCACATAGAGATGGCCTAGTTTCTGGAATGATGAACGACACATGACCAGAGGCCTAATTCAAACGCGAAGTTTAATGAAACAGAAGGTGCAAAACAGTTTTCGGCCTAATACGTTTCTGCGCTCGTTTGTTATTATGCCAACTAATCTCGAGCAAATAGCCCGGATTATCTACTGTGCAATCTTCAGAGATAAATTGAGTAACCTCTTATTTGTTGATACACACATACGCGACACATTGTTAAATTAAACGAGACTCGGACACGGAAGAAATTGCTTTCCATTTTACGAAATCAGGAATTTCTTTTAATTTTCAAGTTTATTCCGTCGCTATAAATGAAAAAAAAAAAAAAAAATCAGATTACAACAAAAAAGCAACAAACCTTTTGCGAGCAACAGCTAATAGCGTAGAGATCTCGGGATCATTCCGATTGTACTGGAATTAATACTTAATACGTTTCGAAAATTTTTGAACCTTTGTACATATTTTCAAAAGCTTGTGTGATGCTCGTTGGTTTATATTTTTACCGAAAATATGGAAGGGGGATCTGCGCCCAGCTCATATTAAAATTTAAAATTTTTATCCACGCAACTAAAGAAATTTAACATCGTTTACATTATTTGGTATCATTAGTTAAATTATTTGCATCATTTACAGCATTGACATTGGAGGTATGCGTCGTTATCGGAAGGAGAGAACGATGAGTACTAAAGTAGGAGATATAGTGGCGCATTTCAAGTGCGTTGTCGTGAAAAGACGACGCCAATGCACGTGGAATTGCGTGATGTGAAAATGGTTGCGGTTCATTCTTCAGTTCGAGTTCGAATTCTGCGCGCATAAATTCCATGAGTGTAGGACAGTGCGACCCTCGTAAATCCAAGTTAAGATCACCACCGAGAGGCCATTTCAGCGCCTCGTATGGGATCTACGTTTGATCGACGTCTAAGATGCGGAAAAAGAGGCGTGTAGCCTGAGGAAACTCGTGGTCGACAAATTAACGAAGCGAGACTCGATCATCGTTTTCTCCTCTGGAAGTAAAGACTGACCAATGCCAATTACAGATGAGAAGGCGACATCAACTTGTCGCATCATTTGCACAAGCGGATAGTAATGTAATGACTGCCAGACAATTTCACAGCAGAAGTTTTGTAAATCTGTGTGTCTAGCAAACGGACAATAGATAATGGAGGTAGCCGGTAAACACCATGTCCATACCCGCGAACAGACGCCCATGATCATACATAGTGTGTTCGAGTGTCGATAATTTATCTGTCCGAGGAGAGCGGATTCGATTATACCATGAAAACAATGCGAACATTTGCGAACGTTGTGCGAAACACGTTCAGAGATTTCACGGGGGGGGGAGGGGGCATCATCTTTTGCGAGTTCTTGATAGGAAAGACAGTGGATTCAGTATATGTATAAATAATACTTTTTTTGCGTTTCCGTGGTAACATTTTATCGTAAAATTTCGTAAGACGCACAAATTTGTAGAATGACCTCCAGCCATAAGACGTATTCATGTCAAAATAAACATATATTCGAACGCAGATCCAGAAGCACTGAACGCCGATTTTGGTCTGGCACACTAACCACCTCAGAATCAACTAAACTAACGAAACAATAACGAGGTCTTATCGTTATCATTTCATTAATCACTTGATTCTCACGACGTGTGAGTCATCCGAAACGCCAATCATATTAAATAACGTGGCCTGTGTAAATAAGTTTATTTCTGATACTAGCCACAAATTTTTCATAATGAAGTCATAATTCCAGCTTTATTGAACTTGCGGCGATCTAAACTAAAGCTAAAACTCACCAGGACATTGTGGAAACAGTTAAATCCACTCATGCCAATACTATTATCTCCATTATTATTCGTTCGCACTTTAATCATATTACCTTCCTCGCGTTTTCATTTCCTCTCCCAACTGTCATCTTGGTCCGAATCAGAAAGCTGTCCGTGATTCCAACCATATTTTCTTCAAATGCCCATACTCCCGCTGAACGTGTCATTCTTTATTCTAATTTGTTATACCTTAGACTTCCTGGTTGTTATTGTGGTTCACATATCTTGCCTTTTCCCTCTCACCACCCCGTTATCCCAATGTTTGGTTCCTCCATTCCGGCTATTTCTGATTGAATCAGTATATAATTGATCCTCCCCTTTTCCTGTTGCTGCTGGATGCAGATCCTTTGCTGACGTGACAAAAACAAAAAAAAGTACGTGTATTGAATCACAAAAAATTGCATCGTGTTTAAAATATACCGCCAGGTTAAGCCAACATTGGAATATTGGATGAACACAAAATCGGTCGAGAAGTATCGATAACTACAGAGATGGCCAAAATAGACGTAGTAAAACACAATATAAGCATTAGCGATAAAAACAAATGTTTTATTTTATTTTGAACTTTAATTTATACCATTTATGCGTGAAAAATGATATCATTGAAATATACTCACCACGACTGGTTTTACAGACGTCAATATGATTTGTCAATATGTTGAGCAAAAGACGCTTCTTAAAACCTATTAAACGGACACCCTCCACCAAGGAGAAATGTAATGCTTAACAGTCAATACGTATATCTACAAAATGTAAACGATAGAAAAATGATCAACGAAATATTTACAAATCGTCAAATAACCCAATGAAAACCGCACATATGCGTGCAGTAATAGTGTTGGCAGCCAAAAACAGCAAGATGGAATGCTAAAATTTAAGAAAGAAAAAAAAAAAACAAATAAAAAACACCATATAATAATCCACAAACATAAAAAATTCCCTAAAATTCTCCTTATAATTATCGGAATAATTTATCTTCTATACGAAACTCATTCACAAATGCAAACGATTTTAGTAATGGAGCAGCCATCAATAATGGCTGAAGGGGCGAATGCGGTTATTTCCAGACCGAACTGTGACATCTCATATATCGCTAGTGAAACCCGTTTACAAATTTAAGAAGTGAATGCAATTCCGAAACTTTCACGCACAGCCTGAGTAATTTTATACGGTCGTCTGTACTTAATTTTTTTTAATACACCGAGCATTATAAAAAACTGGATACAACATAGTTTATCAAAGACTTCGGAGTCGAAAGATACAGGATGGTAATGGAACACTTAGGCAATTAGGCTGAGTTTCAGTTATAATTATAAAATATGAAAATACTGGCATATATATGTAGTATACATATATATTGTAATATGTACGTTACGGAATGAAAACAACATAGTTAATACATAAAAGAAATGTTGAATACGCGGTGAGCGGGGAAATGTGTATGCGTGTGTGGACCTGTTGTCGGTAAGAAGTTATGGGGTCACCGAAATCAACACTGTGAAGGAAATGCGCCTAAAAAGATCATGAAAAAGGCTTAGTGCTGAAGGATAAAGAGAGCAGTTAGTTTAGATTCAGAAGCGAAAAAAGGGAGTTAGATGTCATCATCAGAGCTTTGAGAAACAGTTTAACCGTTACCTGCAACGGAAGAAATCGCAGATGGTCTTGACCCTGGCCACTTGACTTCGTTTTGAGAATTAACCTTCGGTGTTATGAAATGTCCGTTAAAGTATCTCGTATATGATTCCATTTTTAAATTGTGTGTTGGACGATCTATAAACTGAAAACGGAATAACTAATTCATCAGACCAATCAAGAAGGAGAATCATGAATTGCCTATCAGTACGGCCTTCGAATCACCTCGCGGACGACACAGTGGTACGTAGAGATCTATTTTATTTTATATGAATCATTTTTATCGGTGATATTTGCGTATATCTCTATTAATCGGCCATCGCAAAGAAATATGCGAGGGTCGGCTGAAAAATAATGCTAACACGACCTTTAAAAAATAACAATACCACCCATAGAGCTCCGCGAGGTAGTATAACAAATCTACAGCAGTCTCCTTTACCAGTAAACAAAGTTTCGGTAAAATGCTTCTTTCGGTTCACATTCAGCAGCCGTTACAACGGAGGTGAGTATTGTCACTTTGTCAACGCGCCAAAAGCAGCGTGCAGTGGCAATTTTTAAACGCTGAAAACGTGGATATCGTACCGATATTTTTCACCGCTTAAGCGCAGTTTATGGTGGTGATACTACTGTCGATAGAAGTGAATCGATGGGTGATAAATAAAATTTCGCGACTATTGAGGACGAAGTTCGAACGACGACGACGACCAGTGTAACTGACGAAATTAATCGGAAGAAAGTGGGCGATTTCAAAGTGACCATCGAATAACAGCACATTTCAAATCATCTGGGAATATCGAAAGAACGTGTGTAGGCCATATCGGACCCGGGTGTCAAAAAATCTGCTCGCCGATTAGCCGATGGAAACAAGAGGAAACACTGCGCCAGCTGAAGTTCATCACCCTCCCTATTCGCCCGATTTGGCTCCGTGTGATTTTCACTTTTCCCCGTCTTAAAGTGAGACCTCAAGGGTAACGCCTCAGGCGACGAGCTGAAGAATGCAGCGAAGTCTTGGATCGAAAAACAAAAGAGGAACATTTTTTCGGTGACGAAATGAAAAAACTTGTCGCACGCTGTCAGTGTAAGTCGATGTGAAAAAATAAATACATCATTTTAGAGGTAACGAATTGTACTTTCATTACTTTTTTGTCCCATCCCAATATCTTTTCCCGTTCCCCTCTAATGTCGTATGCGTATTACTTTTTGGCCAACTCTCATAATTAAATTAAAACAATAACCTATGAATTTAATTTAAAATTAAAGTAAAAAAATTATATGTATATATAAAAAAATATTTATGCATGTAATACTTTTTTTTCTCTTCTTTTTTGAGCTTGTCAACACAATGGGTCATTACCTAACAAGAAAAGTAAGATTTATCCAAGGAAAGGAGACTTCAGGCACAGAACTGCAAAGGAAAAAAGTACAGAGAAATCAATAGAAATGTGACAAGGAAAAATACATTGAGGAATGACTACGCCTGAAGTAAAAAAAAAAAAAAATATGTATTATTATTTTTATTATATTACTTATATTAAAATATATGATATATATTTTGTATAGAACATTGTACCGTGTTTTTTTTTTGAAATAGAGAAGAGTGCAAGAAGAGAAGAATGTGTTTTTATTTTTATTTTGTATACTGTACATATTCTTCCAGCTCATCGAACATGGTAGCCAGAACTGCAACTGCGAAGCTCGCAATGCTGACCAGGAGAAAGATATAAGGAGAATTCACCATCCAGCACGATAGCCATACTACAGCACCCGCAATGGAGAAAGAAGGAAGAATACTTCACATCTAACATCATGACTACACGTAGAGTCCGAAATGTTGACAGGAGAAAAGGACACAAAAATAGGTTGTGCTGAACTATGCATCTGCAATATCACAAAATGATACTTTAAATGCAAGGAATGTGAATGAGAATAACTAGAAGTGTAAAAGATTAAAAGCATTACAAGAAAGAGAAACTAGCGAACGAGACTAAGTCTTAATATGGGGCGGAGTATAGAAGAAATTACTTTGGGGCTGCAACTGGAATAATTACTGGCGAGTGGAAGGATAGAATATAGGATGTGCAATATGCATGCCAGAGCAGCTACCTCAAGAAAACATGATCAGCGTCGCATAAGATAGTGCTATCGTGAAAGAGGAAGAGATAATAGAAAAATGATATAGCGAAATTCGAAGACGGCAAATAGAGGAAATAATCGCACGGCGAAGGGTTGGAAAATCTAAATGCCACGGTTTAAACGGCGGATGGGAATGAAAGAAAATACCGGGAACATGGATTGGAGAAGGATGACAAACTTATAGAAGGATTTTAGCAGTTTGGATTTTCTTGGCTATATTCAATAACTCACGAGTAGGTAATCGTCCGATCCGACATATATTAGAAATATATGCAATAAACAGAAATCAGTTTTTCGCCGGACGACTTTATATCCCTGAAATCGTGAACGACCTAATTACCATACGTATACGGGGAATTATAATAACATTCTCATATAATAGTAGTTATGGGGTCAAGTCACTGGACTTATACTCCAAATAAGATTGTTAAACACTTATTATTATTGGTACTTATTTAATTTAACGGTTAAGATTGTACCTTTATTATTGACATAAAAAAAATAAAAATATGATAGTAATGTGTGTATAAATATTTTATACTGAAATTGAGTTTAAAAAAAGTATATATTAAAAATGACATGTCGCCTTTATAATTACGGGATAAACATTTTTTAAAAATCGTAATGAGAAGGTCATAACATCGAAAACCGTTTCCTTAAATAACTGCAATGGAGCTTCGAATATACAATGTTGCCTTCTTCAGATGGGTTTTTGCACGTTAAAATTACCAACAATTATTCGAAGTAGTATCAACAAGATTTTTTTTTTTTTTTTTTAAATGCACAAGTATAAATTTAGACGCCGTCTGTAACTCTACCTGGGCTATCTAGACTCACTGGAAGTTACAGAAGGCGTCTATTGGATGCGGCAAAATTCAACACTGCCCGAACATGGTTTTGACAAAAGGATAAAAATCCGTTCAACAAAATGTTGTTCCAGTCTATCTGTAAAAAGAAAGAACCTATATAATAAATAAAAATTTAAACACTCCTTTTGCTAGTATTTTTTTCCACCAGATTACTGTGCTCTTTTGTTATCTTCGTGTTTTTTTTCCAGAGTTCGCCAACAAAAACCCACAAAACTTAAAAAGAATGGATGCTAAACGATAAGCCTAAACCGCTGCAACCGAATTACTAATTTGTTTCATATATATGCCAACAGTAGGCAAAAAATTCGTTCTTATCATTTCAAATTTTTTTTTATCGACTATTGTGTTAAATTGTCTAACAATAATAATTTGTTACACAGATTTTGTGTAAATTTTTCTCAAATTCAACAATTTTTCTGATTTTATTTTGATTATAAATAAATTCGGGCGTGTTTCTGACGCCGTTAGCGAATTTTTTTATTGACCCTATGTCGCCGTATAACTCAGGGATGCATTGTCCTCTATCATTGAAATTCGTCGTTATTGTTGGCGTCATAGATCAGCAACCAGCTAGTGTACGCTTAACGGGAAAGTTGTATTCTTTACACACCGCAGACTTTGCGCTGTGAGATGGTTATCAACTTACAGTATTCTGAACAACTTATAAATCCTATCGCAACATTTACAGCAGAAACAAGAAAAAAATAGCCAAAGCTCCATACTAGCTTTCCGATTTAACACAAGTGTTCTTTACAGACGTACGCTAGCGCCTTTACAAAAACACTTTTAATTTAGGAGGAATACTGAATTTAAAATTTCGAAGATCTTCTACCGCTGAATTTCTCAGCGTTTTTTCATCTCATAATATTAATCTCCTCTCCACTTCAGCTCATTCCAAACTATGGTTAAATTCGTATTCCTCCTCATTCTCAAATCCTGATTCCTTCTATCTCCTTATCCAGTCTAATCTACCGTCTTATCTGTGGTTTTTCAATTTGCCCTCCATGCGGAGTTCAACTCTCTCTGCAATCTGTCGCCTACGCTTTGGGCACAGTTTGCTTCCTGCTTCCTTATTTCGCTTCTCTTTAGTCCCCTCTCCTCTTTGTCCCCTACACCCTTCCTCTCGCAACTTTATAGGTGACGCTAATCACATTTTATTTCAGTGCACCTCGAACGTTCTTCCCTTTACTCTTCTCTTCTGTCAATTGGTTTTCCAACTCCGTATTGTGCATTTTTTATTTTCTCCTTGCCATCACCCTCGGTCATTCTAGCACTTGAGTCCTCCCTATCCTCCATATCTGATCGCATAAACATCTGATTCCGCTTCTTATCCTTTTCCATTTTCTTGGGCTAATGTCTTTTTTTTTTTGACGAACCCAACAAAATAATAATAATAAAAAAAAAACAGATAATCCTCGTTGTTCCCGGGGACATGTCGAATTGGTTCCCGTTCTGTTGATGCGTCAAATCTGTCCTTCTTTTTAAGTGTCTTTTTTTACCCGAGATGAAACTGACCAAGTCTTTTATCGCTGTTATTATTGATGTTTGTTGTTGATGTTATTACTTCACATATGACACCGTATGAGTGTCACAATAGAACGACTGTCTCTCATTTGTATGCGAGGGAGGTTGTTTTCCGATTTTATTCTTAATCAGAATTCGGTCTTTTGATGATATAAGGGGCGTTGTACTGTTTGCGTTATGTTAGTTATCAAAATATTATTTGTAACCAAAGCTATAATATCAGCCGGGACAGACAACAAGAGTTTAATTTCTTTTTAAATTAAGCTTTAGGTTCATGCCCCTGCTACATGAACTTTCGTCGTGATTTCAGATTCTGAAAGATGTTGATTGTATGTTTAATTTTTGTATCGTTTATAATCATTTTCCATCAATACATTATGTATTATTTAAAAGTTTTTTTTATTACTTTTAACTATGGATATATTTAAAATACACTTTTCTCTCGTTATTTTGCAAGCGAAATCGCACATCTATGTTGCAAGCTGTCTTTAATTTATGTAGTATTATTGTTATCTGTTTAAAAAAAAAGATCTAAACTGTAAATGGAAAATAAATAATTGTAAACTACATTTAGCACTTTTATAATACTTTAACAATGAATGAATGTTCACAAAATCAAACATTAATTCAGATCGTAAATAGTTTTACTAATTATTTTTTCAACAGAAGTATATAAAAATGTTCATAAATGTAACGTAACACTATATGAAAATGAAGTAAATGCAGGTAATGAAATATTACAAAATGTATATATATATATATTCCAAATATAAATAGCAAACAAACGAAACTCATTATAAATAGATTAAATATATGTATAAAGGAACTAGATATGATAAAATAAGGGCTGAAGATTTAAAGTCGTCAGTTAATAACACTGCTGGTCATATAACAGAAATAATAAATAATACGCTAAGAGAAGGAACGATTCCTTTAAGATTAAAATTTTCGGAAATTAAACCTACACACAAAAAAGGAAGCTTAAAAGACACATGTAATTATAGACCGATATCGAAACGTAATCACAAAAATTATGGAAAGGTATATTACGAATCACTTAGCCAAATACTTAGGCTATAATAATTTAATTGGATCATATCAATACGGATTTCAAAAGAATAAATCTACTTCAAAATTATTATTGGGAGATTTCGCGGAATATATACGCAGTCAAATAGCAAGACAAAAACACTGTATAATAATTTTTATAGATTTTATAAAAGCCTTTGACACATTAAAAGAATTAGAAGAAATAGGAGTCTCTGGAAGACATTTAAATTGGCTCAGTAATTATTTAACACAGTGTTTTTCAAACTTTTTCATGCCACGACCCCCCTACGATCGGAATAAATCTTGCGGCCCCCATATCACAAACATTTTACAACAATTATTTTATGTAAGAGCTAAATATGTTTTAACTTTGTCAAGTGTCTTATTGGTCACCAATAATAGATGGCCGTTATAAGTCTTGTCGATAACACAAAAAACTGAGCCAACTTTAAAGTACAAGAAAGTCAAAGAATTATTAAATAAAACAGATTCGGATGTTCAAACAAATAAATCGTTAAAAATAACCGGGTAACCGAAAGAAAAAATATAATAATTAATAATACAGCGTTCGAAATGAGAAACTTACCGAATTAACTTGGTTATGTATTCAACGTTGTTAATTGAGTAAGTTTTTTTCATTTTGAACCTTGTATTATTATTAATTATTATTAATTGTCTTTCGGTTACCCGCTTCTTATTTTTGTTATTATGAACCGAAACGGATTTAACAAAGAAATTGTTGCTAAAAAGTGATCCAAAAATACCGAACTTTTATGGCCTGTCAACGAATATAGGAGATATTTCCTTCTTTGCCAGTACTGACTAGCCTACTTACGAGCTGTCCAAATGGTTAGCCAAAAAACTCGCACCGTTTGTAGGTGGTGTTGCATCTTTTGTTAAGAACTCATATCGCTACAATTGAACAACTGACAATGGGTGGTGAGTTTTCATGTGATATTACTGTTCACCAGCATACCGACAACAAACTGGATCTTAAATGTAGAATATTGCAAGAAATTAATCGATTAGGAAAATGCAAATATTCCAAGTGCAGAAAGTAAGACCTCCAAACGACTTATCAGAGAACCAATGGAGATTTACAAACACAAAAATAATTGCATCAGAGAAGATAGTTTTCAGTTTCAAAAACGTGACAGTCTTAATAGAAATTCCAAAAACAGATTCGTAAATTATCAGAAATGTTGTTTACAATAACGAAAAAGTCAATAACATCACAACAAGGGAGAAAAACATCGCGCCACATCCGCCCTTGTGTCTCTGTGTGTTTAATGAGTTCATAAACACGATTATAGCACACATAATTCTAATAGCAAAAGATAAAATCAGTGTATTCGTTTAAAAAATTCGTTTATGGATAACTTCCATGAAGAAGAATGTGATTAAGTCATTTCCTTGTGTTGAGTAAATTATTGAAGAGATCTCAAGTGATCAATCAGTGAAAATTGACGTTGAAATTTTTAATATGACTGTAGGATTGCAAAATTTGAAAGACTAACTATTAAATTACTTTCCAGAAACCAAATCTGAAGATGATGATGGACAAAGATGGATCCTTAATCCTTTTATGGAAAAGCCATTAGAACTAACTAAACTTACTACAACCATGAAAAAAAAACTCACTAGATCTTGCGTCTGACGACGGGATGCTTAAAATGGAGTTTAATTCACAGAAGATTGACGAATTCCGTATGAGACGAAAAGAAAAATTCCCAGAACTTGCTAGGGTAGCTCTGAGGTTAATAGTGTCATTTGCGACATCCTCTACATGTGTGAATTAACGTTCTCATCAATGGTACACTTAAAAAATAAATATAAAAACAGAATGGAATTAGAAAAGGACTTAATCGTTTGCATATCAAAAATACAACCACGTTTTAACAAATTAGTAAAAGAAAAACAGAAACACCCATCCCACTAATAATTAATTAATGATAGGGAAATTAAAAACATTTCATACTTGATTTTGTGTTGTTTTTAATTTTTAATAAATCATTCGATTTTATTATTCGTGTTTTTTTTTCAATTTATTTGTAATCGGCGACCCCCTTATATGGAACGACTAGTGAAAAAATTAAAATAATATATGGTGTGTACCACAAGGATCTATATTAGCTCCAATACTATTTATAACCTATATTAGGAATATTAATAAAACTTTAAAATCTGCAAAAATATTCCCATATACTGATGATGTAGCAATTATAATGTCCCATAAAAATTATAAAATAGCAGAGAATTTACTGCAAAAAGACTCAGATGAGCTAACAAAATGGACCCGTGATAGAGGATAATATATGTCAACTCAGACAAGTCAAATGCAATGTGGATCAAACCAAGTAGTAAATCAAGGTCGTGTCCACGGGGGGGGGACCCCCCATGAGAACTGAAATAGTTATTATAAATACAAAAAGAAAAAAAAAAAACGGAAAAAAATCACAAATTTAAAATAAATATTGATGATTTTTTAGGTTGTTCTTAGCTACTTTTAAAAGAAAAAAGAAAAATATGCTCCATATTTTTAGGTACTTCATTGATATTTTATGCAAAAAAAATTTTATTACGAGTATAATTAATAACATGTTATACGGGGTAATTCATTTATGTAAATTATTAATGTATATAAATCAAAATGATGGAAATTATTAATAGTACGAATATTAGTGAAAAATGTATTATAAAATAAATATGCAAAGAAAATTTTCAACCCCCCCCCCTTCCAAAATTCTGGGCACGGACCTGTAGTAAATATAACATAGATGAAATCAAAATAAAACATCACAGTTCAGAATGTCATCATTTACATACACAAAACATATGTAGTTGTAACAATTTAGAGGAAGTTTATAAATATAAATATTTAGGTGTCACTGTTGACAACGTGTTTAGACGGAATAAACATATAGATGGTATTGCAAATAAATTGAGAAAAACGCTACCCAGTCTCTATCAAATGAAGAACTTTGTTATATAAATACGTCAACAAAAATAATTGGTTTTCAACGCATTATGTCAAACTCACTTCTACTATGGTATTATGGCATGATGAGGACACGCGAATAATGCGAAACTAAAGCAATTAAATTATTTACAGGATAAATATTTGAAAGTCTATGTGGGAAAAAAATATGAAACTCTCGCAATTTTAAATTCTTCGAATATTAGGACAATACATTTAATACTTACCCCGAAAATGATACTTAAATACAATTTACTAATTAAATATCTAGAAAAAGAAATCAACGTAACACCAAGAAATAAATGTAATTACAGTTTGCGTAACGTTAGACAATATGAATTTCAATACAGAAAACACGCTAATAAACATGAAGACAAATTAAAAGTTTTAACAAAGTTACTTAATAATATACCGATAAATAATATACATATTACAGCAAAACAATAATAAAATAAGTAAAACTAAAATAAAGAAATTTCTGCTAGAATTTAGTTAACAACAAATATGTATATATATATATATATATATATATAAGTTAGTCTGGTAAAAGTTTATATGGGTACGTCACTACTTAAAGCTTACTTTGTTTCTGATGATATGTGAGAAAAAGATATTAAATGGTTTATGCTTAAATAGAGTTATAGATGAATAATGATAAGTTATAGAAACTAAGTATGTAATTTTATTTATTAAATAAATATACTCGTGTGTATTTATTCTGGGAACCCGCCAACAAGTCAACTGACCCGGTGGGGACTAAGGTATCGCACATGGTTTAAATGGGAAAAAAAGTAAAAAATAAATTACGGCAACTAATTCGACCACATCCGTTCACCGTGTTGGAAATAAAATATTTCATGATTTTCCCCACGAATGAAAGCGAATATAATTAATATCGAAGAAGAAAAGTTAGGCAAATATAAAGGAAAACGTTGGAAGATATTGCAAGCAAATTTCGAGAATGCAGCTTTGAACATTTGAAAAGTCTCAGTCTACACATTTGCGTATTTTGTGAACCGATTTATTTGCGATATTATTAAAGATGTGGATTTCCTGAATAATACCTGTGTTCAAAAGAGGCTGCTGGACAATTAAGCTTATATGAAAAAGGGTCGCGAGGCGCAACGATTACAAACCTAATTCTATAATTGAATTTTGAAAACATGCGCGAGAATCGAAATGCCCAGATTTAAAAAAATCTGCTTGCCACCTAATTTAAATTTTTGACATAAAATACTATCCACCAATCTTTGTACTCCACAATGAAATTCATAACGTAGAAAAATATCAGATAATCAACGCGTCGCACATCGGCTTTAACAAATTTCACATAATATCTAAAAAAGTTTCACCAAAGAGGTCCTAGCGTTAAATGTTACATTTTTTATTATATTTTTATTATTCAGATTTCGAAATAACAATTTTTTCTTTTAAATATTGTAATGCGTTACATACAATGTACATAGTATACAAAAAAAACAACAAATAAATAATTAAATAATGAATAAATATGTAAGTTATCAATAAAAGGAGCACACGTGATAAGGCAGTACACGCAGGCCTTGCATTAACAGTACACATCGTGGCCGCAGGGTGAATCGCGCTTCTTCTTCGGTGGTCGATCGCAATAGGCGAGGGTTTGAAAGTAGGAAAAGAAGAAAGATCTAATCGAATTTTTTCATCTGGTGGTCGGTTTCCATTCAAAAATGGATCGCTCGTCAGAGTAGTTCCCACTCATCATCAAGTGTTGTGTGGGTCGCTTAGAATCTGCATCGCGAATTAGTCCAATCGTCCGTCGGAACGGTTATTCTCGCTATTTGAATTACGCGACCGAAAGTAGTCGACAAAAGTATGTGTAATTGCGCGATGAATGTCAGTATCCGGAGTCAACCTTTGTGCCTGTCGCAAATATCGGCCATAGAAATAAACCAGCAACTCAACGAGCATCGAATATGACACGAACAATTTTACTTTCACTTAGTTACATTCGCGTTTAATCATTGTTAATGTTTCTATGCCGTATTATTAATGTTGCTTTTAACGGTCAGCGGTTAAAAAAAATTGGTCTTGGTCACAAGGTGTGTAACAATAAAAACCGTGGCCGTTAATTTTTTAATAATAATAATAATAATAATAATAATAATAATAATAGTAATAATAATAATAATCAAAATCAAATCAAAAATACGTTTATTATTATTATTACTACAATAGTCCATCTATGCGCATATTTGCGCGAGCGATGGGTATTAAAATAAAAAAAAACATTAAAACTTTCTTCAAGCTGCAAAAAAAAAAAAAAAATGCCGAATGCGTACTATTAATTTATTTAATACAATAACTTATACAAAATATAAAACGAATTAAAATTTGATGAACCTTTTTTTTTTTTTTTTTTTTTTATTACTCTTCTCTCTCTTCTTTCTTTATGTTTCCTTATCTTTTTATAGTTATAGTTATGATGATAGGTAGGATACAAGAATTTTACGGCGTTTTTTGTAGTTTTTTAAGTCTATTTTTAAGGATGAGGGTAAAGAATTAAAAAGTTTGGGACCCATATATATTGACTGATTCCGGATATGGTATTTGTTAATATTTGGTAGTGCTGCTAATTCTTCCCCCGCTGATCTTGTAATACCCTGTGTAACGGAGATGTTAAATTTTTTTCTATTCTTAAGGACAAACATAAGGAGCTGCAGTTCGTAAAGCTTTGAAAGATGTATAATATTATAGTCTACAACTATGTCTTGACTTCTATCAAATAACCTTATAACATTTTTCTGTAGTTGTGTCAGATGTTTCAAATGGTAGTCTGCAGCTTTGCCCCAGTGCATGATTCCATAACTCAGCACCGGTTGGTATAGGGCCATATATAGTTTACGGAGGTGTATGGTATTAAAAAATTTGCTCAGATAATAAAATATATAATTTAATTTTCTAATTTTCGATGCAAGGTAAGTTGGATGTTTAGCCCAGTACAATTTACAGTCTAATTGAACACCTAAATATTTTACATCATGAACTCTATCCACCGGAACGTCATTTTCCCAGAAAATTTTGAAATCATTCCATTTAAATTGCGGTATGTGGCTATAAATAATATAATTAGTTTTACTCAGATTAATAAACAGTTTATTAAGGCGTAACCAGTTTTTGATTTTGTGCAAGTCATCTTGTAAAAGATTCTGGAGAGTAGCTTGTTGGCGGGAGTTTACCATAAGCACAGTGTCATCTGCGTAACAAAATATTTTCCCATGTACATTCAAATTACACAAGTCATTAATATAAACTAGAAACAGGAGGGGTCCCAGTATACTTCCTTGAGGTACTCCGTGAATGTTTTACATAGTCACTTTTTATGTTGTTAATTTTAGTGCAATACAATCTATCCGTTAAGTATGATTTAAGCCACTCATGGATAATACCCCGAAAGCCGCAGTTGTACAATTTACACAACAAAATTTTATGGTTAACTACGTCAAACGCTTTTTTTAAATCTAGATATACTGCTGCAACCGAAACGCCCATTTCTAGATTGGATGCAATGAGTGAAATGTGATCGAAAAGCGCGTCATCAGATAATAGTAGTAATAATAATAATAATAGTAATAGTAATAAATAATAAATTAAAAAAATCGAAATAATAATTATAAACTTCCACTTTTGCGAAACTCAATTCTGCACTGGCATCTACGAGAGAGGCAAAAGAAAAAACCAAATCAGTAAAAATTCAAATAACAAACGTTACATTACACATATTTTTCCACCTGCTTATTGTACCGTTTGAAGCTTATGTAAATATATAGGTAATACAACGCCATAAAAATTAAGTTTAATTTGAATTTTGTGTTACCGTATTATACTATATGAAAAAATAAAATGTCACCGAGAGAGGCTGTTTTTTTAAATTTGTTTGTGTAAGCACTAACGCGAAATATTGCAATTATCACATTTTATAATTAAAATTAGTATAAAATAAGTGAAGGTTTTCACTAACAAAACAAAAATCGATTTTTATAAACTAAATAAATTAATAAATAGTGATAATTTAAAAAAAAAAGATAAGTGGTGTCTAGAGGGGGACAGTTGGTAGGAACGAAGTTCCTTTCCCTTTTTGGTAGATATATAAAGTCTTTCACAAAGTATACAATAAAAAATAAAATAAAATTTACACATGTTTAAACTTAAGGTTATACAGCTGACCGCTCACAATGCTTGCTGCCCGAATCTCGATACTCGCACATACACGCACACACATACACACACATGTATATAATAGAAAGAGACAGAGAGAAAGGGAAAGAGGGCGAAGGTCGCCTGGAGAACATTAAACGCTTTCTCCTTTTTTTTTATCTTTTTTTTTCCACTATACCGGCTTAAGAGGCCATAAACAGCGCTAGTGACTTCCACTTTAACCAGCCAAATAATTCAGGCCAATCCCTCCATCGAGAGAATTTGGTCCGAGATATCAATTCTGCTGCGAGGATGTGCTAGGAGATATATAATATCAATATCCGGCCCCCATGGCTACAATGCGACTTGGCATTGCCCATAGGACCCTGACTAAAGAATATATTTCATATAGCACCAGGACACCATGGCAGCAAATGCATTCAAGCACCACCCATAGGAGTCCAGGAATATATAGAGCATATAGCCCACACTATGGCGACAGATGCGGTTATGCATTGCCCATAGAGTACTGGTAGAAGCCTGGACCCCATTGCAGCAAATGCACTCAAGCACCGCTCATATTAGTCCAGGAATATATAAATCTTTTACCTCACACTATGACGACAGATGCGGTTATGCATTGCTCATAGAGCACTGGTAGCAGGTAGTATGTTCCTTATAAAGGTAACGGTTTAATTGTTTTTATATCACGGAATGATTTAAGTGATAAATGCTATTAAGTGATAGGAAGGGCGTCACGGCACCATTTTCTCCTCTTAAACCTTCGTCTTGGATTATCCGGAAGAGTATTAGTATACATTCTATTTATGTACGGGTTAGTATTTAATTTTAATTTTTCAAAGAATTTTTGATACTGTTCGACGTGCACTGCTTTAACATATGGAATATCTAGGACATTATGTAAGGTTAAGTTAAAGACATACTTTGGAGCTGACGCGATTGTTCGGAGAATAATTGACTGTTGCCTTTGGATCTGTAAGAGATTGCTTTTACTAGAGTTCCCATATAACTCAAGTCCATACCTCCATAGCGGCGCTATGACCATCAAGTAGACAGATCGTTTCAGCTTTAGACTTAGAGTGGACTTCTTTCCTATTAATGGAGTCAGTTGTTTGGCGCGTGTGAAAATTTTCCTACGGATTTGCGCAACATGAACACGCCACGTAAGCCGGCGATCCAAATACATACCGAGATACTTAACTGAATCCGTTTGTTTACGTGACGATTTCTACCAGTTTACTCCTACCACAAGCCGCGTTAAAGAACTTTGTCCCAAAAAGTAATAATAATGCTACAGATGAAATATATCGAATAGGAAAACACAAAAAGAATATGAGAATAATTCTTCGCAATCAGCAAGTTCACAATATGATACAAGTTCAGAATATGAGAATAATTCTTCTCAATCAGCAAGTTCAGAATATGATACAAGTTTAGGTGTTAATTTGTCTATCGATAGCGCATATTGCGAAGCTGCATAGTATTTTTGAATTTTTAAATTAAAGCTAAAGTATTCGGAAAGACTCGAAACCACTCAATATAAAGTACTCCGTATATATATATGTACATATACTAATCGAAGTTACTCTTGAAGGTTCTTCCTTTAGAAAAACATTGAGAAAAATGGGAAGAAAAAAAAAAGGAAGCGGCGGAATTCTTAACTTACAAATAGCATTAACATAAATTTTAGTAACGTTACATCACCATTGAACAATATTTACTTTCATCCTAAAATCCTGTTTCACGTCGAAAAACTAAATATTATCAGCTCGTCTTAACGTGGAATACTTTTCTACGCTGAGGACAAATTTAATTTTCCCGATTGGGCGATGCAATTCAAGCTGAAGCAGACTATAATAATTACTATTTATATATCGTGAAAATGTCACGTTTCTACGTGTTTTTATGCTGAAAGCGGTCAGATGTTTTCGTGTTCTTCGGTTAGATTTTTTACTAATTTTTCGCGCGTCAACATGATAAAAAAAAAAAAGAATGGGCTCTATCGGCGGAAGCTTCGAGAGTAGAGAGTCGTCCGTCAAGGTCGCTTTCGGTAACCCAATATAACTAATCCCTTGTCGCTCAGTGTTTTCGGCGAGGAAGAAATTAAAAAAAAAGAGTGATTTATGAACGATATTAACTGGACCATTACCAACGACCTTTTCCAGTAAATAGCAGTTGTGTAATACTTTTAAATTAATAACTCGACGCCGTCATTTTATTACATTATCTCTGACAACCGCGTTAGCTGTACTACTTCCTTTCTGCATGTTTATTTTATATTTATTTATTTATATACATATATATATATATATATATATATATATATATATATGTATATACTTTATTTTTCTTTGAACGAATCGGCGTTAGGAGTAAACAAACCGAAACAAAGTATTAGGCGCTGGCCCGGCCTTTTTTAAAAAGCCTATTCTCCTTTTTTCCTTTGATGCGACCTTTGTACATAACAACAAAATTTAAAGGAAAATTAAACATAGCGTAACTGAGGAAGCAATAGATCCGCTTAAAAAAGCATCAAAATTCAAAGCAACATTCAGATAGTTAATTAAGGGGAGGTTCTCATCTAGCTACCCAAAAATGACACGATTTTTTCATGGAAGGAAGTAAAGAACTCAGTTTTTTTTTTATGCCTTATTTAATAGGTCTTAAAGTATGTATAAAAATGTTTTTTAGTAAAAAATTAATATAACAGTGCTAAAACATGGCCGCCTCAAAAAAAAAGTATCCAAGTGAACTGCAGCACTTGTAAATATCTGAAATCAGAAATCCAAAAATTTTTATGAAATATATTACATTTGTTGGAGGTTGAACCTATAAAACCAACAAAAAGTCAAAAATTGGAAATATGGCGGACATGCAAATTTTAGTTTTGTGTTTTTGCGCTTCTTTCAGCTCTTCAAAGTACTGTAAAAATAAATAAATATCATCGTTTTTTAGGTTTGCCTCCAATAAATTTAATCTACTTTGAAATTTAAAAAAATAAATAGGTAGTTTTTGAGATATCGTACCGCCCAGTTTGAAAAACATGGTTTCGAGAAAATCGCGTTTAAAGTTTCGGGACAACGAGCTTTTTTGATAAAACTGGTTGTTCCACTTTTCCGCTATAACTTTTTTAAAAAAATAATTTCGTACAAACTGTTTTGGGAATATATTGTACGGATAATTCTATCAAAAATTGCAAAAAAAAAAAAATATTGGTTATCTGTTCGGCTCTAATGAGAACCTAATAACTCTATTAAGCACGTTCAAAAGACTCAACAGCGCAATCAAATTAATAACAGAATAACATAAATCGTAATCGACCAACTACAGGAAATGTGTTACACAACTATAATAACAAGGTAATTAACAAACGAAAACGAAAAGAAATCGAAAATAATGGTAATCCAACTGAATAAATACGGTTTAAATATATAATAACTTTGAAGAATGAACAAATGATGAATAAAAAATTTAATGATATTATGTTGTCGCGAATTTAAGTTAATAAATCTTTAGTATAGCGATATTTTTAATTACGTAAAAAATATTAATCTTTATTAATCAAACGTTTCGCATGTCGGTCATCAGGGTAAAAATAATAATTTCGTTTTGGAGCATCCGGCGGAGCAGCAAAAAATCACTACTCATTTCGAAGAACTGTTCTCGTCACAGCTGCTCCGGCAAATCAGTGTTATCGGCTATATCTCTGGTAGCAACTACCATCCATGATTCTATTATTAATTTTCAGTTGAATATAATGTTCAACATGTTAAAGTTTCAATTACAGAAAATAAATGCAAATATAAAAACCGGTATACGTATAACCCTTTTTTATCAGGCAGTAAAATCTAAATTACAAAACAACATTTATCAAGTAAACCATCCATTATCCTCGGAGATATGTATATATTCAGGAATTAAATTATAGAGAGAAAAATTTTGAAAAGTTTTTATCCTTCAGATTATTTGTACTTAAGTCGTAACTGTAAAGGTAGAGTTATATTACTACTGATCTTCAGCGTCCTGAATGGGTTCGCCGAAAAAAGTTCCGAAAAATAATGGCTTATAAGAACTTTCCTTTCTTAGAAGCTATTTAAAAAAAAAAAAAAAAGGCTCATATTCTTTTTCCTATGCTGGCCAAGCTGTCGTTCCTTTAGTAAATAATAGTGGTTTCCCTTCTCCTCCGTCCCTTCTTAATTATTCCTCCCCGAACAGTCCTACCCCTCCACCTAGCAAAGCCAGATATTTTCAACGTTCTCCTAAATCTGAAGATTTTTCAAAACCCTTCAGCTCTACTTTCCTCCGTTGCTTTCTACTCATATTCCGGCGTCAGCCAATGAATGGGCATTATTCAAATCAGAATTCGCAATTTTCTTCGCCTCCACGAGTACGTGAAAACTACACTGCTGAAAGCTCTTCTCTTCTGAAAGTTCTTCCTTTTTTCATTATTGAACTTTCCTTTCTAAACACAATATAGCCTCCTCTTCTGAAAATTCTCTTTCCATCTTTTTGCTAAATAGTTTCTATTGGTCGAATTAATTCACATTTTTCCTTTTTAGCTCCTTTGTTACAAAGTACCTTCTAATCACGGTTTTCTACAAGTTTTTACTACTTAATGCTGAGTTTTAAACAACACTGGTCTCGCGTGTTTGTAAGCAGTAGCGCGGACCGTGACGTGCTTTATTACTGTTTGAGACAGTTGCATTCTCCTTCCTTTTCCAATGTTACAGTCATCATGTGGTAAAACCGTGACCGGGGGTACTTGTGTGCATTGTTTCTTTTTTCTCTTTTAATTAAGCAAGGGAAAAAAAATGTTGCTCTAAGAGCATTTGTCACTCACGGAGACGGCACGCTTTATGAAATACTCATCCTTGACTTTATCCCTTTTCTTTCTCTATTTAACTATGTTCACATCCGTATCCCTTCTTTCTCCTTATAATCGCAATGCTTTTCAAACTTAATATCCTACAGTGGAATAAAAGTCAATAAAAGTGCACTGGAAGGATTATTTGACTTTCGCAATATTAGTGTCGCTTTATTATCAGAGACCTGGCTTGAAGCTCCGTTAGAATTCCAAATCAAACGGCTTCAACATTGTTAGGTCAGATAGAGAAGAGGGCTACGGATGTGTAGCAATCTTAATAAGAAAAGATATCCAATTTTCCTCCCGTGATCCCTTTATTCCTATGGCTTCCGCCCATTACTCTAACATAGTGTCAGTTTCTTTGCTTAATATTCTTCCTCGCCGGTTCAACCTCGTATCCGTATATATATATATATATATATATTTTTTGATTCTTAACAATTTTTTATTCTCCGCTTTCCTAAACTCCTTTGCTCCACTGTTCGTTATAGCTGACGATTAGAATTCCACCAAACTCGAAAACTTTATCCTTCGCAACAACCTCGTTCGTTCTCCTTAATAATCAGTCACCCACGTACTATGAAAATCCTTCAGAGTGTTTATTTTTATTGATCTAACTTTCACCTCCTCTAATATTGCTCTTTCGTGTTCACAGAGAAGAGCAATGCAGCGACTATACTCCTATTATTGTAACCCTTAACAACCTTCCTATTCCTCACCAATGCTGTCTTCCCAATCTTTGTGGTTTCTTCCCAAAGAAGATTGATCAAAATTCTGTGACATCCTTGATTCTTCTCTTTTGCATATTCAGACTGATCCTAATCCCATCTCTCGTTACAATCACCTTCATTAACTCAATTTATTCATCTCCTTCCTTAATAGTTCTTCTTGCGCTTCCTTTCGCAAAGAGGAAACAAACTTCTACATCTTCCCTTCGGTGGAATGCGAAATGCGAGGCTGCTTTTAATTACAGTATTGCTACCTTTAAGAATTTTCGTTCCTTTCCTTCTTTCTCTAACTTCCTTTCACCTAAAAAAAAAACAAATGCTAAAGCCAGATATATATTCTTAAGTGCTCCAAGAAAAACTCCTGGAAAAATGTTTGTACATCTTTCTCGCGTTGCATTCCTACATTTCACATCCGGGAGTTTGGCAAGAGACTCTAGGGATCCCTTTTCCGCTCGTTCCTCCAATCAACGTACCTGCCGAAAATTTATCAACTCGATTGCTCCCGCTTACGTCCCTTCTCCCGAAGAAACCTGTCCACCCCTTTTTTCTCCTATTGATACTTCCCACGTTCTGACATCTCCTTTTAATATCAACGAGCTCCTCGTCTCATTAAACAAGTCTTCTAACTCTTCTCCTGACATTGATGGTATTTCTTTTCTCATACTTAAAAACCTCTCCGATATCTCTCTTAACTTTCTTATCAATACGAGTATCTATAATTCTTTTCTCTCCTCTGCTTGCTTTCCATCTTCTTGTAATTCCATTATCATTGTCCCGATTCCTAAAAAGGATTCATCCTATTTTCGCGCAATCTCCCTAGCTTCCTGCCTAAGGAAACTATTCGAGAGCATAGGCGTCATGAATGATAGTTAGAGCACAATAATCTTCTTCTTAGAAATATGTTGTTCGGCTTCTGTACTGGTCTTGACCCTTCTGATACAGTTAAGTTTATCTAGCTGATATCCCCGTAAGTCCTTCATTGATAAAGAATTTACTATCGCTTCGTTCATTGATGTTTCCAACGCATTCAATAATGTTCATCTTCCGGATCTCCAAAACAGTATATGCTTTCGCTCATTGTTCTTCTTTCTTTAATTCTCTAATTTTGAATTTTTTTTGTAAATAGAACTATTCATTTATCTACTGCTTATTTCGTTGCCTTTAGAAAAATATTTCGGGGTCTTCCTCAAGGCTCTTGTCTTAGTTCCATTTTTTTAAATATTTACATCTTCAATGTTGCTCCCCTCTCTTCCATATCCATCTCTATTTTCTTTGCAGATGATATCCTTTTGTATTCGACTTTTATTTATTTTCGTCCTTCCTTGTTTTTTTTTCTTCTTTCTTCTCTTCTTATTATTCTTTGTATTTGAGGATATTTAGCTGCTCTCATTGAGTATTTACGGTGTGTGTACGTATTTGTATGTGTATATTATGGTATAATTTATATAATCTTAAGTTGACTAATATTATGACGTATAAGATAAGCAAGAATAGTTGTAATTTTGTATACTTAGAATAAACGTTAATAAGAGTGCCGGGCACTCACACCACGGGCAAAATTAACCATGTGAGGCCCGCAACTTATTTTTAAATTTAAAAAAAAAAAATTACGAATCTCTAGTAACTTCTCCTTTTTTGTCAATCGCATCCTAACGAAAGCAATTTGATTTGCGACGTCACCACATTTTCTTTGAATGTTCTGCTCTTTCCGATGAACGTTCGTACTTCTACTTCAGCTCCTGCGCTTGTCTCTTCCTAAACCCTATAATGCTTCCTTCCTTCTTGCTCTTCAATTTGTGGCCGCGTCAAAATCTACTTTGTTTTCTTCCTTCTAGTACGTTGAACACTGCAGTGCTGGGTTGTTAATGCGCTCATTTGGTGAGCCCAAGATGAAAAAAAAAAAAAAAAAAAGAAAAAAAGTTCAAACAATGAGATTTAAAGGGTTATTCTGGTCTAGAAGCATAAATTTTGGGCGTTTTATTCGGCTCGATAAAAAAAAAAATATTTTACTATTCATCGTTTTACAAGATATTTATTGGTATTTTAAAAATAATAAACAAAACAATTTCCGAGGGAAAAAAATGAAAAAAGTTATAATTCGGTAAAGTTGGAAGCAAAAACAAAAATGGTGGGTTCTGGTTAACACGATTGCAACCTTCCTAGTAATCTAAAATAAAATTTTAAAAAAGATTTTCAATTAGCACGGTACCTAAGAGGAGAAAACGGAAAATTTGTTTTCGCAAAATGGTGGCAATCCAAAAAAAGCCTTTTCGACTTTTTTTTTTTCATAAATTTTACTTTTACTTAAATAGTAAAAAATACAATTTTTATCAGAACTTGAGGTGATATCATGTCAACCATATTGGAAAAAGTAGTTTTGAACAAACCGGCGTTAAAAATTTCGAGCAAATTTCAGGCAGCTGCAGCAGTTCAAGTTATAGAGAATGGCACATTATACATACATTGATCGTTGTTTCCATAAAGTGTGCCTTCTTGACTCGAAAATATTTCAAATGATTTTGGGGTTATCTATATTCAAGTATTCATATCAAAAATGGTCAGCCAGGTATTGGACACCATCTATTGTCCGATTAGCTCCGACATGACGGGCTTAGTCGCTGCGCCACTGGGAAATAGAGCTTTATAACTCCGTAAATTATTCGAATTTTAAAATTTCGTATCGAGGATATGTGATTTTCAAGGTCTAAACTTCAAGAAAACGCCAAAAAAGAAATATATATATTTTTTTTCCAAAATTCTAGACCAAAATGCCACTCAATGAGAATCATTATCAACCTTATATTTGTTAGAAAAAGGTTGGCTCCTAAGCTATTTCCCGACGCACACGCAACAACTTACATCATAAAGTCCCCTAGCAAGGATGCCGAATGTTACATTATATCGTTGGTTTTAAGTTCTGTTTATGCTACCACGGCCTCTAAATTAACGTGAACGAAAAATGGATTATTGTTTATTATTATTATTAAAAAATTTACTAATTTTTTAAATGTAATAGGTATTTAGACATATATACTAACCCATCTGAAAAACACAATACTGAATACCGACAAAATAAATAAATAAAAAATTAGACAATATAAATAAAGAAGACGTACGTATCACCGTTGTCGGCGGTGACCCGTGGGTTTGGCGGTCCAGCGGTTTTCCAGTGTTCGGGGCTGCGGTGATTGAATAACAGGATGCTTTAATCTGGAGAGGATGCCGATAAATGTTTACTATTAACCGGGCCTTCACGTTTGCATTCCGCGGTTTTTTAAATTGAATCGATTTTCGCGATTTGACTACCAGAGACGTCCATTACATATGCTATGATCAGTGAAAGGTCAAAAATAACAATACAGGGATAAAAGGTGAGAAACAGTGACTCTAAAAGATGGACAATTTTACCCCGGCGAAAAGTAAACGACAATTGACTAACTGAAAAAATCTTCATCGGATCTTTTTTCATATTTTCGCTCCTTTCCGCCTTGTGTTCGCTGGAACTGATCAAATCAGGTACGTGTCTCTTTATGCGGTAATCGATGATTGGCTATTTACCCCCGACCGACAGACAACAGGACCTCACGCACACGCACGCTTTCTTTCTAGCTACGTTTTCCGGATTTTTGTATGATTTCAATTTTTTCAAATTTTGTTTAATTTTTTATTCATACATTGCAACTGTAATGTACACATTGCGATCGGAATAATAATAATAATCGAAGCATACGCGGCAAATAGCAGATTAGGATAAATTTTAAAAAAAATTGTGCGAGTAGTAAATTCAATATCGCAGATAAAACGATCAGTGTGAATTTGATTAACGAAAATTTCAAAGTCCGCTTATGAATCGATTTATCTAGGCGGCGACTGTTAAAAATAAAAATGCCTCACTGCGGAATGACCGTGTACAGAATAGACAGGGAAAGACGAAAGGAAACATTATGAAAATTTTACATGAAACGCGTACAATCTGATTTAAGTAAACCGTAAGGAACAAGAGCAGAAACTTAACGTTTAATTCGGAATAATTTTGAAAATCAATAATAACATCTGTCTGGAATGTACAAATAGCTGTGGTCGCCGACGCTGATAAGTATGGCGCACTATGATGATGACGAATAGCCGATTTGGTGGGGGGGAGAGAAAATGAAAGATCATTCGACGCGCATAAAAATCTACCTACGATATTATTGATCTAGAATATGGTTGCGGTTGTTGAAGACTACTGAAAATGGACGTCACTTTATGTACGGTGCATTCGTTAAATGACACGAAATTATAACGACCCTGAAACAATAACCGGAATACTCTGCAAAGTACTCGTCCAACAATAATTACAGCATTTCAACCTATAGAAAAAAAGACCAGAAAAACCAATTCATTTTTCACTAAATAAACTACCAACAGAGAATACAGTAAACCATTTCCGACTGTATAAACTGGATTATCGAATCAGCATCTAAGAATTTACCGCCTGAACCAGATATTCGTCCCAGTTCCCCCCCCCCTCCCTCCCTCCCCGTAAACCTAACTAACACACATATAAAAAGCATCACCGCGCAAAAATATTTATATAACAAAGTTTGGGCAGAACACTCATTCTCACGTGTAATTACGTTACAGTTAAACACATAGAATAAATGCAAAGTAAAATAAAATGAAAAAAGTTACGGTAAATGGTGTGGGAGAAAATGTGGGTGTGTCTGAAAAGTACCGTTGTCCGTCAGGGGTGAATATCCCAGCAAGGACCATCATAGAGCGAAGTTTTTGTATGACCGATTATTCCGACAGATAGAGGTTGAAATGAAGAAAAGATCCGATCGAAATTTTTTCGCAGAATAGGTTAGCTTTTTCGTAAACTAAAAATCGATCGCCCACGCGCTCATTAAGCAGGAAGTCCCCAACATAAAATCATCCGTAAGAAAATTTCCGTAGTTGAATTTAACATAGTGTCGAAAAAGGTAAAAACTTCGCTATTAATGTCAATCCGAAAATACATCCCCTCTGCCTATAACGGAAATATCGGCCATAGAGATAAATCCACCAACTCAATGTGCGCCGAACAGCCATCGACAACAGTGTGATATGTGTATAATTTTGCTTTTATTTGTTTAATTATCCATTGCAATATTTCTATATAATATTTATTTATTATTGTTGAATTTTTTTAGCGGCCGGTCGATAGGGGTGTTTCGCTATATAAGATTTAAAATATTGTCACCTACCCGAATAATAAACTTAACAATAATAATAGTAATAACAATTTTCGATAACAAACTTCTGGATGCAGAGCCAAACCAAAAACAACCATAATCTACCGTACTCCTTATTAGTGTTTTATATAATAAACTCGAGGTATCGGGATCAGCTCCGCAGTTCTTATTGCACAAACACTTCATAATAGCGACCTTTTTTAATGCTTTATAATATATATATATACTATTAATATGTTGATGCCATAACAGTTTTCTATCTAACCAAAACCCTAGGTCCTTATCACAAGAACGAGTAGCAATATAGACATCTCCTATAGAAATTCCATTATCCTCTGGCCCAGCCCTTCTTTAAGAATATATTACCGTAACACATTTCTCAGGAGAAATAATTAGGCAATGTTGTTGTAATGCCTCAATTATTTGAGACAGATATATCTCAAGATGTTCCTTAGCTATTGCAATGTTGGAATGTTGTGCATAGACAGCAATATCATCTGCGAATGTTAGAATGCGACAATTGCCGGAACAATGAATATTATTTATGTGTGATATATATGTTAAAAATAATCGGACTTAAGATAGATCCTTGACAAAACCCATTATAAATCACTCTTCTATTTAAACTCATAATTCGAGAATATATGGTAACTTATCAACACTGACATAAAACATATTAGCATTTTTTTTCCGGAATAAAAATAAATTACATCTATTTTAAAGTTAACTTCCATAGTTATTTATTTACCTCTATTTATACCTGTGTATTTAATTTTTTACTATTATTTCTTTCATTAACTTTACTAATTTGCTTTTTCGTAATTTATATTTATTTAGTTTTTTTTTTTTTTTTTTTTTGAGTGTGCTAATAGGAGATACCTAACAATCATTTCATAATTAACCAAGATTACTGTTTCTTCCTCGTGTTTGGAAGATTTAAACAGAAGATGACGAACTGGAAGGTGATGCTGAATTTTCTTCTCTTTTCATTTGTAATTTAGCTTATTAACGAAAATCGTTTAACGTGTATCGGTTACTTTATTCCGGCTATTTCTGACCGAATCAGTATTTGACTGATCCTCTCCTTTCTTGGTGCTGCTAGATAAAGATTTTTTGCTGACGTGCCCAAAAAATGAAAAAAAAATCTGACAATCAACCACTTTTTTGTTTTGCTATTCCTCTAATTCGGTTCAGCTTCCTAATTGATCCTTGAGTTTTAATTCTGCATCAAGAGAATAATCGATTACTTCAGCTTAGCTAGGAATGATTCTTTTCGTTTATCCATTTCGACTATTTTTATTGGTTTATTAAAAAATTTTCCAAGTTGAACAAAAGCCTTACTTTATTTTCTGCTGTTTTCTCAATCCCGGAGCCTTCTACGTATTTTGACTGTTGTTTAAGTTAGTGTCGGCTGCTTTTTTCCTTATATTTGGCCCTTTACCGCTGGGTTCTTTTTTGAAGGCACTGTGCATTCGTTGTTAGATTTTAAGCGTGTGTGTCCTTGTTCTGATTCAGTTCAAGTTTCCTGTATTATATTAAAATATCTGAAAAACTGAAACCACTAGCAGGGTAATATATGCGAGAGGAATATAAAGTATAAAGTAAAGCAAGTTCCATACCGTTGTTGACAAAGCGTCGGGGATTGTGATATATTTAATTCTTTTTGGAGACCTTAGTATGCAGTTAAAAAGAAAATCAATACCGTGTAGTAACTCACATAGAACCGGCTGTGGAAGTTTTTAAAAATTTTTTGTTTAAAACTTGATTTTTATATTTTTCAAAATTTGGGCTCTTTGATTTTAAAATTTTTGGGGTCTATTGTCAAGAAATCAATCTACGCGTACACATTAAGAGAAAAGCCTTTCTGAAGTGTGTATCTTTTTTTTTTCAACGGTTCATGACACTGGGCTTTTCAGAAAATGAAAATTTTCAAAATTCAATCGATAAAACTCCTTGAATTTTGATTCATGTTAAGACAGCTCTTGAGAAACAACAGTCGAACTATGGTTCACATTGGTAAGGTTGTAGGGATGTACCTAGTATTTCCTTTTTTTTTTCCATCCGACGCTTATATAATTTTTGTTCTGCTTTGCCGAAATGCAAAAAAATCGAATCACATCTCGCCTAGTTTATTAGCTGCTATATCGCACGAAACAAGAAAATATCACGCATATATTAACAGAAAACAAAGTTAAAATATTATCGGGAAAAAAATACACACATAAGCTGCCACTTAAAATGTGCATTCATAAACAACGGAACAAAGTAAACTGAGGAATGTTCAAAAATTAGGTAAATAAATAAATAAATAAAAATGAATAACTACGGTGGAAGCGACATATTTGACATAGTTGGCTATGTTAACTGTTTTTATTTTGTCTGCCTATGAATTTGGCCAAGTTGCAAAAGTATTCAGAATTTATTGAATCATATATACATACGAGTATATTCATTTATGTGTACACACACATAACGTAGCATCACACTACTAAATATTACGATGTAAAGTGACCAGATAATTAGTCACGTTCAAAGAATGAGACGGACGACACGCGAAAATTCTAGAACATCAACGTAAGCTATTCACACCCCGTTTAATATAGTCTTAAACGCCAATAATGACAGGTGTTTTTTTGTGTTTTTTATGTGTTTTTTTGTTTTTTATGTGTTTTTTTTCTTTTTTCTAAATTGTATATTTCTCATAAATATAATTACAATCATACGCTTCTCGACGAATTTCTTATCTTATTTTATATCTATTTTACGGATTAATATTGCATTGAAATTCGTGCAGATATTCTTATTTTTTTTTATTTTATTTATACTTCATTCTATCTGTAACCATTTTTCGAATTATTTTTTTCCTTTCCGTTTTCTCATGTATTATTTCTTAAGAGTTTCATAATTTATTCGTCTGATCTCTATATTTCGTTTTAGTTATTGAAAATTTGAATCAATGTTTTTTCCTTCAGTTTTGTTTTATTTTCGTGTTCTTTCTTCCAACTTTGTTTTTTATATATTGTTATGTGTTTCCGTAGAACTTCATTACATCTAATAATAAGTTTTCTTCTTTTAATACCTTGTCTAAATTTCTATTTTCTTTTTTTTCACGTTAGTTTACACATTTAATTTGTAATTTATTCTATTCGTATAAGTTTTCTCGATCATATCCGCCATGCATGAACTCCGTACCATAGGTGTGATTTTATCAGTGTATAATAGTAAATTAGTTTTCTTGCTTTACTACTAACATTAATATATACAATAATGGTATTACAGTTCTAATCTACTTTGCCGCATGATCTGTATGCCTATCCTAGTTTAAATGTTCATGTAAATACTTAACACTTTGTATCTTTTCGATAATTCCACAATTTATTTATTTTTTCTTATTTTCCCATATAGTGTGTGCGCACCTTCATCGGATACGTCCAATAGACATTCGTCCGCGCGTTTATATGAATAATATCCAGGTACCAACATCCAGCTCGGCTAAATATCTCGGCATCCATTCGGACACTCGTCTCACTTGGCAGCCGCATATTAAGGCTAAAAAATAGTAAATAAAGGCAAAGTTTAGACAACTTTACTGGTTATCGGGTCGTCATTTGAAGCTAAGCTTATATCATAAGTGCCTAATCTATAAAGTAATCATCAAACCAATCTGGATTTACGGTATTGAATTATGGGGATGTACTAAATCGAGCGCAACCGTCACATAATTCAGCGGGCTCAAAATAAAATTATACGGATGATAGCAAAAGCTGCATGGTTTCAAAGGAATCCAGAGATTTAGATCTGAAGTATGATGAGGTGATTCCAGAAATCGTAAGTGAGTAGAACGAACGGCTTCGAGTTCGCAAGAATCCAGTAATTCAGCAGTTGTTGACGGAGGAACTTAAATCAAGTAGGCTCAAACGTTGTAATCCTGTAAATCTCGTGTGTAAACTATGTGTACATTGCTGTATCCTTAAAAGCTAGTCGCTGGGCTAAGTTTTTATTTCACATTCCTTTCCCAGTTGTTATATTTATTACTTATTTAAGATGTTTATTTTTAAATTTTTATAATTGCTCAAAATAAAAAAAAATAAAAATCTAGATTCTTCTTTTAAGTAAAGTTATCTTAGTTATCGTGTGCCTATTTACTTAGTGCTATCAAGTCCTACTGCATCTGCGTTTCTGCTATCTTAATATTATTTATACACAGGTAGTCTGCGAAAGTAAACAACTCACGCAATGCTGTAATATGTTACCGTAGTCTATTTATATATATATATAATAAATAATAATGAGGACTAGTTACCAGGCCCGGATTAAGTGTATGATAGGCCCGGGGCTACAAAAATATTAGGGGCCCTTTTTGGAAGTGACAAAATTAGCAGTTTTATAGAATAACTAAATTTTCTTTAATTTAATTTAATTATATTATTTTGAATTCACGAATTAACAAATAATTATTAATGTAAACAAAACTAAATATACAAACAATGGGTAGAATTTTCGATGCCAAAAAAAAAATAAAAAAAATATATATATATGTATAATTGAAAACAATGAATTTTTCGGCAAATTTTAACCAGAGATTTGCATAAAGGGATAGTGTGTGTGCGTGTGTACACGCGTGTACACACACACACACATACTCATACAGACATTTCCCAAAAACGTAGATTCCGACTCGTTATACCTTAAAACAAATTTCTGGTACCTTTTTACGAAACTCGAAATTTTATTATTACGAAGTTTCCTCCTCTAGAAGGAAATAAAAATAGATACAAAATTATTAACAAATAAATATATTAAAAAATGCACGTACTCCTGTAAAGTTAATTTTATTTATTTAAAAAAAAAGTTGATGTATATGACAAATGATAGATTAATTTTTTATTACATATCGGAAGTAGGTGTCTTTTGGTATAAGGCGAGGCCCGGGGCTGCAGACCCTCCCATAACCCCCCCCCCCTTAAATCCAGGCCTGCTAGTTACCGTCTTGCGGCACACCTATATTCCTCCTATTTCTCTTCACCTAATATGTTAACACCAACGTTGTTTCCCTGTTTTGTAAATAGTTTTTAAATCATGGATCTATTTTACACACTGTATCCTCTAATTTTTCTAGAAGTTTTTCGTGATTAACAACTCTGTGTCAAATACTTTTTCGAGATCTATGAATGTTAGTAGCATATATTTATCACTTCTAGGAGATTAGCCAACCCGGAACCAGTATTTAGTCAAATTATACCATGCTCCCTTTCCTGCAGACTCCCACGTAAGAGTCCAACACCATATATTCTACACCTATTACATTCTTTTGCTTCTCGTATATGTATGTCTTCAGCGTTATGATCTTCAGAATCTACCAAACCCTCTTCTGACCACCTGTGTTTTCTTCAAACACTGCCGCGTGAACACCCTCAGTCAGTAACAGTATTCAATCAAATAGGAATAGGGGAAAGGCTTTAACTAACCTATCTTAATAATTTTCTAACCGATATAAAGTTTTTTTTCTTTTACGAAGCAATAATTTTCTTCTTTATCTAACCTTCAGTTTAATTATTTACATATTTATTTATTTCAACTCGTACTTCTATACGTACGTAACTTAAACTACTTACAATATCAGGGACTATATTTTTCATCATACCTGTTATTGTTCATATTTTTAGTACACTTTGCAAGGAATTTTCACACGCATTTAATTATTTTTTTTGTTATACTTTCGTTATTTACTGATTAAATTTGTTCTTGCACAACTACTTTCAAGTCATTGAACTCCCTGCTCCTTTATACACAGATCAAAAAAGAAACACATCTGCCCCTCCAAAGGCTATTTGGCGGGGCAAAGAGAACCTATACAAAGTTGCTTTATATTGTAACATGCGTTGTTGACAATACATTCGCTACGGACTAACTAATGTAATAATTTACTAACTTCTGTACATAATTACTTTGTTTATGATTTTGACGATTAGCTAACTAACTTTAAAACATTTCTAACACATACTAAAACCTTTATTCATGTATATACCAGTGAGGACGTGTTTCATTCGAAAAAAACTTACTAACCCAATATTGGTATGCATCTCATGCTTGTTTAAATAAATAGCGACTTCATGCTTTTTTTTTTTTTTACTGGACTTGATTTTCTAGCATATGTTGAGCCTACTAATTTAAGCGTGCATCGCCTGCCATTCCATGAGCATATCAACAGATTTCGTCGCTCCGTTATTGTTCCTATTATCCGTTTACTACGTCTGAATCATACTCTTCTTCCTTCCTCACGTTTTCGTTTTCATCTCGCTCTTTCCCTTAATTATCCTCTCCATCCTGACGACAAAGCCATCTGTGATCCCGACCATATCTTCTTTAAATGCCCATCCCTTGTAAATGAACCGACTTCTTTGTACTCCAATCTGCTATCACTCAAACTCCCTACTCCTTATTGTGCCTCGTATATCTTATCGTTTCCGTCGATCTCCGTTGTTCCTATCCTCAGTTCTTTTATCTTATCAATATTTGACACCGACTTTACATCTAACTGATCCTCCTTTGTTGACATGCCCAAAGGGGGGTAAAAAAAAAAAAGACACTCCATCGTGGGATTTTAAAATGTTAATAAAAAAGTTTTAAAGAAAACACCGACTTCAAGATTTAATTTAAAAATTTAATAAATACAATTAAAAAATAATTACTCGATAAAAGGTAAGGTACTTTACAGTAAAATAAAATATCTTAAAGGGGTACTATAACTTAAACAGCATTAATACTTATTAGAGTCCTCACTTGATACGAACGAATGGATTCCTGTTTCGTTGCGTCACTTGCTACGAATTCCACTTGGCAGAAATTTAGTTTTGTTTTCTCTTTTCGGAGTACAGATCCGTTCGTTGACTTTCTTGTAAGGTTTACGGGAATTTGCGAAAGATATACGGATCACGAAAAATTACGGGCACCAGCGACACTTGCAGTGCCACACTCTGAACAGCTGTTATCAGCAGAGCATCAGGGTCTACACAATAAATGCACGTATACCGGAAAAATCTGACTAGAGCAAAAGTTTAAAACCCGAATAATGGCAACCGCGAACCGATTTTATTTCGGTAGCATCTCTCCCCGACTGAGAGATCTTACCGCGATTGCCAACCACATGTTCAAATAAACGGCATGTTAAAGAAAAACGGGAATTAACACGTACTATATGGTGGAAAGTTAAAAGTCCAAACTGACAATCACATTGTACAAAACATTGCCGCGATTAACAGTATGGGGAAAAAAATTATTAACAAACTGTAAAAAATACATATACGCGGCGATGCGGCGACTAGATTGCAAAATTACACGTTAGCAGTTGATGAACGACAACTAGAAAACTGAACAATGCGCGGGGGAAAAAATAATTTTTTCAAAACTTTCGAGCTCCCGGCGACGGCACTCCAAGGACTTGAATGTAAAGTTGGAAGCTTGGCTATATTTTTCCTACGAAGCAGTCCAGTATGCATATGTTTGAGATGCGACTTTATTACTCGGGCTATTACTTACGCAAACTTTCTTTTTTTTTGCTGTTATTGGCCCAAAAGGAACGATTTCAATTATTTTCTTACCCGTAATTTTTCGATTGCATAAAAAAGTTCCTGCATTTTAATATTTTGAGTTTCACTTTTAAAGGTTTATCTCTGGTGGTGAGTTATGATTTTTTTATTAATGGTGTGATCTTTGAGGTGTCGTTTTAAATTCCGTATTATATATTCTTGACAGTTTTTTGTCGCCCCCGGGGGAAATCGGTTAATTAGAAGTTATAGATATTGTTATAGATAGAATTTTAATTGTAATTTACGATCCAATTTTGAAGAGTGTTTATAAGTCATTCATGGATTATTGCATTTTTTAATTGAATATTTTTGTCGTTTCTGAACCATCTTACTAGGATTATTCCGTACATTATATTTCATGTGTACGGGGGGAATCCGGTAACAAGTAAAAAATAGTCGTTTCTGTAGAGTTCATGAAAATTCCAATTTTCTTTATTTTTGAAAAAAGTGGAAAATAAATTTATTCTAAATTTCGAACCATTTTTAATCAAGGCGGTCATTATTTCGGGAGCGGTTTGAACCCTGAAAACCCCGCTCAGATACGGCCCTGTTCACCGCAGCGGTTTTGGCCGAGTAAGCATTCTTGGCAAGACAATGTAACGACGCAAATTAGAATGAAATATCAAAAGGTACTTTCTAACTTGAGAACACTGCCAATAGATAGCGCTGCAAGTACCGAATCCATCTGAATGGATACGCTTATTACATAAAAAGTTAATACGCTTGATTTTGATAACTGTTCAAATCTAAAATCGGATTACGCTAAATACACTTTTCTCGATTATGTACAGACAATTAGTGATACTATAGAAATAGAAAAAGGTTTTATTGAAACTTTTACGCATAGCACGGAAAAGATTCCAGAAAGTACAGCAACAGTATCACTTCGTCTGACGTGAAGCCAGTTTTTTTTTCTTTTTTCGAAAGCTCGACAAGTTGTATTTGCTAACAAAAAGGTTGAAAAAAAACTTGACGAATTAGTTCTGATTATGGATCACCGCATGCAGTAAAAACCAGATCATACTGTGAGATTATGTGTTGATTGTAACATGGGAGTGAACCCTCAAACGGATAATGCTCATTATGCAATATCGAAAACAAACAAAATCATTAATAACTTGCGAGGCTCGAAATTTTTTTTCTATACGTTATACTTCTATAATATTTTCGTCCACCAATTGATATGAAGATACTACAAAAATTCAAACTAAATCAACTCTTTTGATTTGTTCTGTCGCCTTCGCCTTATTGTTCTCTTCACGATTGTAATTCTCCTCGTATATGTGATGCTGATCACATTTTCTTCGAGTGTCCTGCTCTTCGTAATGAACGTTTCACTTTAAAACGGCCAGCTCTTGACATTAGGTTTCCCTACTATGCCCTGTAACTCTTCCTTTATCCTCTCCTTTCCTTCATCTTCTGTGGTGTCTGCACCGCTGTCCTTTGTTGCGTCCATCTCGGACCGCCTAGCTATTTAGTTTTTTAGCTTAGTTTTTCCTGTTGTTGGATCAATGCTAAAAAAAAAAAAAAAAACTAAATCAACTCACAAAGGAACATATCATGTAAATTGATTAAGTTTCAGAACAGAAACAGTAACATTTGAATTCCACACAGAACACTTAATCAGATTATTGTTACGTATTTCGATGACAGCCAGTGGCGGCTCGTGAGTAACAGAAGTGGAGGTTCACAGTTAAATATATTAAATATTACACAAATATTTATTGCAAAAAATTTATCAAAAAACTATATTGTCTGTGTCTGTGTATGCGCGCATATTATTAATAATTTTCAGTTAAAAGTCTTGTAAACTAAATCTATTCTTCTATTTTTCTTTAAAGAAAAAAAATCTATAACAGTTTTACGAAAGTTAGGAATATTGTGGAACATTTGTTTTTCAATTGATAACATAGCTAAAGCATTTAGCCTATCTTCACACATTGTGTTACGTAAAAATGTTTTAATTCGTTTTAGTGTCGAAAAACTCAGTGAGAATATAATTAGCACTTTTTATCCTTAAGTAAAATTATAATTTTAGGTAGAAATTACGTCACTATTAAAAATATTCAATTGAATATATGCGGTCTATCATTAAAAATTAAACTCTGCTCCCAATGATCGACTGTGTACACATATTCAAAACGTTAGTAGTATTTTTAATAGTGATGTGGTTTCTACCAAAAATTTTAATTTTAATTTTAATAATATGAACCGTGAAAACTCGTTACATATTTTTATTTAAGTACATTAAAAAACAAACAAAAGTTAAAATTTCGAAAAATGTTTGTTGTTATTGTTTTTTAAGTTTATGTAATATTTATACTTTATCATTATTTTAATTGATCAATTATTACAATTATTTTAAATTTGTTTAAAAAGAAAAACAATTAAATTTTTATACTAAAATATCCAGCCAACATATCGAACAGTATCAGTTTTACTTAATGCATGTCTCACCAAAAAGAGTATAATAAAATGACAAATTATAAGATACAGTAGAAATTAGTTATAAAAACATTCAAAAAGGTCAATAATCTGGTCGTTATACCCCATATCAAATAAAGCATTATAATTTTTTAATATCCAAAATTTACTACTAATGAACAGTTCGTTGCAAAACTGACATGAAATATTTTATGGCATAATTTACGCTGAATAAGCAATCATTTATTTATAATTATAACTACACATATTTCTTAGCCAAAAATAAAAACACCACACTTTCTTTTTTGTACATAAAAGTATGATAATAAAAAAACTTAAATCAGTATAAAGTAGGAGTAAGAGAAAAGAAACTGTACCAAAACGAAAGTGGTTTGATATTTTCTTATTTTATTATAACAAAATGAGTATAGTAGTCTTTTGCTAATATTGTTTGCAATGGTCTTACCATAGGTCTTCGTCATCATTATATTTATAATAAGAATTTTACATGTCACACTAACAAAATAAGCAGAACAAAAAATAACGGTATATCTGTTCTGTTTGTATAAATTTCATTTCTTTATTGAAAAAGATCGAGGATGATGTTTTTGTTAAATTCATCTGCATAAATCTTTCAAAGCTAAATGCTAATTGGTATGCCATTATAACCAATTTTTACTGTATTTCAATATTTGGAAATTATAATGTTGACAAACAGAATCACAGTAATTTTAAACACATAACTGTTTTTAAATGTATAATATTGTACTAACTTGTATATGTACGCAACGCAATAACACAACCGATATAATAATAGATGCAGTAATACACTTTCCTTATAAAACAAAAGTAAAAAGAAACATATATAAATATACTCCAGTCAAATTTTATTTCCTTCAAAATTCAAAATATTCAAATATAAGTATAAGCAGTATAAAAATGTAAACATATAATCGTTTTATGGAAATTTATCGATTAATTCTGTTTATAATCAAATTCACTTCATTACAGTACTGCCCACCTACAAAATATAATCTTGCAAAAACAACGCCTATCATCTAGTTCACAATTCGAGTGTTGCTCCATCAAGCCGATGTAACACATGCACTAACACGACATCATTTTTATCTTTCTGACACACTACTACATTATACTTACATGGTTTTCGATCGCACGTGCTACAAGTAGCCTTCACACTAAAAGAATTCGGGACAAAATTTAATTACTTTTTAAAAATGTAAAATCAATTTATTTTTGACATTAATTTTACTAATAGCGACATGAAAATAATAAATATAAATAAAAACATTGAATTTTACTTTTTTAAAGTTGAATCCAGGGTGTACACGTGCGAATGTGAACACATGAACGAGCCGCCACTGATGACAGCATCATTCAGGCATAGACTTATGGGGAGTGTAAACACACCGTTTAATCACATATTTTAAACAACTTGGGAACTACAATTTTTACTACATGTAAAACACCGAGTAAAATGTAAATTTTTTAGGAAACCAATAGAATGACTCGTCTTGCATCGAAGCTGAAAGAGATGCGCATGACGTTGGTCGATCTTTTGGAAGCGGGGTTGGAAGAAGAAATGGAGAAAAAATTGCGTAGCATAATTAGGTCGAAGCTATGAAAAATGTTGTTTGTTGCTATGCAGAAACGATGAGCATTGAATCCTTCGATCATCAACGATGAAAGATCCTAAATGTCGGCAGAATTTGTTTTTTATCACGATATTGACTTAAAATTACGAGAAAAAGTGGTAATTTCAAATTATTCACTTTTGAACTTTACTTTTCCGCTACCGAAGATTAGAGGTTTGGACCATAAGCGAACTCATTAATTAATTATACGGACGTTGGAGCACTCTAGCCGATATAATATGCATTGTTTATATTTAATTTATAGTCTGAGTAATAATTCTGCTATTGCGAGCATTGTTTTTATGTTGATTAACATAATTCACTAGAAAAACAATTCAACTTTCTGATTTAATGATAATAATAACAATAATAAAATAAGTAACAGAAAGACAAGAAAAGTTAGACGCCACAGACTGGGATGGTAAAACGGAGACGGATAGATTGGATATAAATTATTTTAAAATAAACAACGACCGAGTGCAAGATATAATGGCGATAGAGCGTATATCGAAAGCTTTAAAAATGACTTCGCTACACTCCGCAATATATATGATACAGATCCGGAAACATGGCAGGCATTAAGAAGACTGGCAGCACATACAAATTGTATTAATGTTAAATGGGCAAAAACCCAGAGGTGCGCCAATGAAGTATGGTGACCCAACCTGGAAAATAAGGTTACAGAATACAGTAAAGCGACTAAGAAAAGTGGTCAACATATTAACGCAATATGTACGTAAAGCCAACAAAAGTAAGAAAGTTTTATGTGAAACAAAAAAAATATATAAAGAAATGAATAAAGACAAGATGCCGAACCTATTCAAAAATACAATGAAATCATGGTTGGAATCTTGGAGATAAAAATGCAAAGGTTGCAAGCTTGTGCAGGAAGATCAAAAAGGTGTCATATGAACAGGAAAAACAAAACAAACATTTCGCGACCAACGAAAAAATGTTTTACAGCAGTCTTAGTAAAAACAAAGCAGCCGAAATGAGCAAAGATTACCTGATAGGGATAAAGATGAACGATATTGAAAGTCGCTGTCGAGTCAAGAGAAAAATCATAATTTTTTTTTTTTTTTTTTTTAAATAAAGTTTTAGGTCTCACTGGGCAAGTATGCCCGTTGCGTGAGTGCCCAACACTCCTATTATCGTTTATTCTAGTAAACAAAATTACAGTTAATCATTCTTACTACCTAAATCGAACGTATTAAACCAAAAAAATAAAAATAAAATGTATTAATCGACGCAAATATATATATATATATATATATATATGAATTACACAATAATACACCCATACACAGGAGCCGCTTATATATTGGACATTGCATACATTAGTGTACAGGAAAGAAAAAAGAAAAGGAAACTGGTAAATAGATGGTCTAAAAGAGCCCTAAAAAATGGAGCAATAATAATAAAGGGAAAAGAGGATGCAGCAAAATTCCTTAATCTTTGCACCATTCTTTCAACCACTTCCTCACTAGAACTGTACTTGGCTGATAGCCGAACGTTCCAGCTGTGAAACAATAAAGAACATGAAATGGGATGACATAACAGTTACAGAACTACAGTATGTGATACAAAAAACTAATAACTGGAAAACTCCAGAACTGGACAGGGGATACATAATTTCTGGTATAAAAAGTTTACTGCAATATATGGTAAGATGGCCGAGGTATTCAATAACATCGTATATAAAAAGAGCGTTATCCCGCGATTCTTCACAAGTAGAATAACATATTTGAAACTGAAGGATAATCAACATGCAGACAAACTGGCAAAATATAGACCAATCACCTGTCTGCCAACAATTTACAAAAATATTTACGGCAGTAATGACTAAGAGTATACAACCACCTGGAACACAATCAACTAATACACTAGGAACAGAAACGTGTACGGAAGGGAGCAATAGGCTGTAAGAAACAACTACTGATTGATTCAATAATACACCAGAAAGCCCGTAAAATTAATCACAGAAACTTAAGCGTCGCCTATATCGATTACCGGAAAGCATATGATCTAATCCCTCACAGCTGGCTGGAAGAAGTGCTGGAAATACATAAAGTATCGCTAGTAGTCATTGCTATACTCAAAAGATGTATGAAACAGTAGAATCCGCGGCTACAGATTGCTCAGAGAGACAAATACAATACCAATACATTGTGGAATATTTCAAGGAGATGCATTTAGCCTACTTTGATTTGTAATGGCTATGAACCCTTTACCCGCAGCTTTAAAAGAAACACAATATGGCTATGAAGTACACGTTAAAACTGAAAAAATATTATTAAATCACCTCTTTTATATGGATGACCTAAAACTTTATGCTAAGAATAGTACGCAATTGAAGGCGTTGTTGGACAGCTCGATGTCCAAAGATGTTAGCATGGAATTTGGATTAGAAAAATGTGCCATAATAAATACAGTTAAAGGGAAAGTTAAAATCACACCGCTAACAGTATCATTAGATAACATACAGCTGGAGCATGTTGATATATACTATAAGTACCTAGGAATGGTCGAAAAACACGGTATACAACATAAAAGGATGAAACAAAAATTAATAGATGTATTCTAAAAGCGATTAAAAATGATACTTGTGACTAGAATACAAGCCAAGTATACAGTTAAAGCAATAAACACGTTTGCAGTACCAACACTCACATATTCTTTTGGAGCGGTCAAATGGAATAATACTGAGTTAGAAGAGGTACAACGAAAAATAAGAACTTCTCTAATAGAACGTCAAATGCACCACCCGCATGCTGCTGTGGAACGTCTGACCCTCTCCCGAGTGAAAAGAGGGAGAGGAATAATGTGCCTTAAAAATCTACACAATAAACACAACTATTAGGATTAAGAAAATATTGGTGTACAAAGGCAGTGGAACGAAATATATACAAGATACTCAGGTACTGCGATGATGACTATACACCATTAAAGCTGACGTCTCCGGAAGTAACAAATGAAATACAGATATTAGTTGACAACAGCGAAAAAAACATGCGCAACGCCTTAAATAAAAAGCCTCTCCATGGTAAATACTGGGCAGTGATAAACGAAGACCCAGTGGATAGAGTAAACACACACAAATGGCTAGCAGCTGATAAGATTTATCCGGAGACTGAGGGTTTCATGTTAGCATTACAGGATGGTGTATGGGAAACACGTGTATATAGGAGGAGAATATTAAAAGAAAGGATAGAAAACGAAAATTGTAGAAAGTGTAACGGAAACCTGAAGACCATAGATCATATACTCGCAGGATGCCCCATGCAGGCACAAACGTAATACACGCTCAGACATAATAATGTTGCTAAGATTATACATATATATATAAAGAGATTTTAAACCACCTGATATCGCTGAAAATGAAAGGATATGCAAACAATAGCAGATAAAACGGTCGTTGCGAACCGACCTGATGCATAACGTTAGTAAGAATAAACATGTGGCCCTTATTGATATTGCAGTTGTAAATAACGAAAACATTCAAAATAGATACCCTATGAAAATTAATAAATACATAGAGAATATTAGCCATGGAAGTTAAAAGACTTTAGGCTATGAATAGAGTTAGGATAATACCATTCGTTATTTTAACAATGACGGTCGTACTAGTAACGTTAAGGAAAAGTCCCGTCGAATTACATCTAAACTATGAAAAACTAGTAGCCGATTTTCAGAAATCAGTCATCATTGATTCCACTCATATATGCAAAATGTTTAAAGAGACGTAATGTACTTCTCCCTGGTTCATGCCCGAGAAGCTACAACTTAAACCTGCGAAAAGCGGAGAAGAGGATAAATAATAATAATAATAATAATAATAATAATAATAATAATAATAATAGGATCAAATCTGAAATAAAATAAAATTCAAATAAATTTTACATTCACGAATTCAGAGGTCATAGAGGCATTGCTGAGAACAAATGAACCAAACTACACCATCTCGTTATTGTTAAATACGTTAAATAAAAATGCTGCAATAAATTTGCCCAATTATTTAAAATATATAGAGTAAGGGAAGAAAAAAGAATCTCATTAGAAAGAAAATAAGAGAAATAATTAAGGCGCTTTGGAAAATATTTTTCAGAAAATCGCAACGGTACAGTGCGATAGATAGAACACAGCATTTTAGTAGCAGAAACGTGAATAAAAGGAAACTGAGTCAACTGTACAAAAGCGCTTAATTGAAAATTTAAAAAACGGACGCTTTTGAAAACGAAAAACCATTCGCCTGATAAATAACCTCTTGCTAATTAATTTAAATGTATTCTTCACCGCGAGGAAAAATAACAGCGTCGTAACGGTGCGCCAAACGGTACGGCTAGGCGCATAAATTACCAAACTAGTAACTACGAGCTCCACGAATTCGGCTTTCCACAGAAATCCTTCCCATAATAGGTCGCAATATGAAGCCAATAAAAATAGTTGTACATCCATACCCGCAAACATCTTCTACTCGTTTTCCACCTATTTTTTCAACCCTTTTTCCGCTCTCTCCTTAACCCGTTCAGTCACAACGTCCATTGCAATGGACACCAACTTTCCATCGCTTTCAAATGAAAATTATACATTCAAACTACGTTAAGAAATCATGTACATTACAAATTGGCATCTCCAAAAATCGATATGACATTGTCACGCATTTATAAATATTATCCAACATGGATGATATTTTTGTTTTAATAGAACTTTCCCGCAATGCGTTTATCGGGAATATTGAAATTAGTATAGTATTCGAAAGCCGCGATTTTATTGTCTTGAAAGTAAGTTTACCAGCTACCATGTTGTAGTTGATTAAGTAGTGTTGTTTCAGTGATCGAAAATTATCAAACGCAAAGGATTATCAATTACAACGTAATTCTTAGGCTACCGCCCATTAGAAAAAAAATGTCCCAATTTTATATAACGTTTGTTATATTTTATAGGATTTTTGTTATTGTTATTTAAAAATTGTCACAATTTTATGTAATGAAATATGTAATGAAATATGTAACGAAAAATGTAACGAAAAAATGTCTTAATTTTATATAATGAAAGTTAAATGTTAGAATAGGACTTTTGTGGTTATGTTATATATTTTTTTTTGTGTTGGTGCCAGTAAGAATTACGTTGTAAATTTTGATCATTTTATACAAAGTATAGAAGAGAAAGAGACAGAAATGAAAGCAAGAGGGGTCAAGGGGCACAGCCCCTTGCGAGGCCAAAATGGCCGAGTATATATATATATATATATATTAAAACGTATCCGTCAGTCTTTGAAAAGACTACTTTTTATTTCTTTCGAGCATCGGGCTTTTTTACGCGAGGAAAAAATATGTTTTTACCGCGAAAAATAATATAAAAAACGATAGAGTATTAAGCTTTTACTTATTCAATGCGGAGAAAAAAATACTTTTTTTTTTTATAATATAAAAAAAACGGTAGCCAGCACACAGAAAGGATACGGGTCCCAATATCTTCCGCAAAAAGAGCAAATAGAAATACTTAAATAACAAAAATCGAAAAGAAAACTCGATACAACTATCTATTTTATCGGACAACGCCCTACTAGAAAAAAAGAATCAACAACAAAAATGTTGTTCCGAGGTTGTGATAAAAAATAGATAAAAAAAAATTAAAAAATGAATAAAAAAAATTAAAAAACGGCGAGGGACAAGAGGACGAGCAAAATCTCCCTAATTTCGGAAGGCAGCACGATATCTGAAAAAATCAGAATAAATGAATATTACCGAAATTAATTTGTAATTCAGATATCGTCGTAAGATATACGGCATTCGTATTAAATGTAATTAACATCTCGTACACGATTATATTACGCTCGGACGTAAAACTGAAAAGAACCATCACCGTCATCACAAAACAGTTGAGTTCTACGATCGATACGTGCACACGTGTTCGCAAATTTTATCTTTCTTTTAAGTAAGGTAAATAGAATATATTTCAAATGTGTTGCCCGAGTATTGTACTTTGAAAGTGCGGCGGATCTTTTGTCTTTTAAATTTAAACGGCGTCGTGTACTTGTTTTAGGCGTTATATTTCAATAACCCACCAGTGGCGCCAAATGAAACGGTATCATTGTTTAGCCCACAGGGATGCCAACCACTAGGTTTTACTCTCGTGGATTTTATTTGTTTAAAATCTTAATCCTTTGGTTTATTGTTTATGGTGATTATTATTATGATATTAAATTATTCGATCGAATTTTTTATCAACATATTTTATAATCCGTTACACCTATCATTCGGTACCGGTCGACCGCTGAAAAAACACAATAATTAACCACGAATATAAAAAAACGAAATATACAAAATTAATTACGTTTAAAAACATAATTCTACGTATCATTGTTGTCGGTGGTGATCTCCGTAGGTTGGCTGTTCGTTGATCAGTTGTTATGAAGAGATCGGATTCGATATTAATCGATTTTGCTGATTTCGATATTTGACGAATTTAATTTGCTACGCCTAAGCGTATCGAATACTTTCGACAACGATAGATCGCGTAACAAAATTTATTTCTATAAAGTTGTCTTAACTATGAGACCGCAACTGTTTTGCCGAGACTGATCACTTACGTCTGCTTGACTTGAGAGAAGAAAAATAACTGTAAAGAACGACTGATTTTCTCTAAAGATCTTTTTTCCGTTACTTCCAAATTCTCCCGCCCTTCCGCTATTGATCACTGGAGCTGACCCTATCAGGTAGATCCTTTTTTCCTTGATGGTCGGTGATTGGCTACCCCAACCAACAACAGGATTTTAAACATGCGCACATTCATCGCCGCATCACTCATTTTAAATTATGTTTAATTTTTATTTTATGTTTATATTATTTTTTTCTGAATTTTAGTTGACCCATGTAATGGACACATTACCAAAAATAAAACTACCGTAACAGCGTAGAACATCGATAAAAATTTTGCGATACTTTCGCCATCTATCGGAAATACTTCTACATACATTACCGCAACACTAGTACGGTAGAGCGCGAAACGAGCACTAAATAATGTTCTTTTACATTAGGTACGCCGTTGTTTTGTAACGTTTGAAAAAATGATGAACCCCCTTGACAGTTTTTAATGGATATTTTATAAGATTATAAATTTCGACACTATATAATATACCGTGCGGGGAAGAATAAGGCGCGGTGGTAGGGCGAAAGGAAGTGACAAGTAAGGGTGCTCGATGCAACGGATAGAGGATCGAAAACAACGAATTCCGAACGAAATTTGTTCAGTCGATCGTGTGGGTGAGAATTTTAATGGAAATGTCATCGTCGGGTTTTGAAAAGAATTATTAGTCGTTTAGAGCGGATGAATGACTGTGTGAATAGGTAGATGGACAGATGAATAATAGTATGCACGTGTGCGCGCGCTATACAAGAGAATTGAACGCGATTGATTCCGCCGAGCCGGAATCTCGCTACGGTCGATCTCATCAGTATATAGCCAGGTTTCGTTTAAAATTATTATGTCGTAGAAAACTTTACTCTCATTGAGGAGAAATACAATAAATAAACTAAAGGTAGCGCGGTAGCCTAGTGGTTAAGGTGCTTAGCTACTAAATCAGAAGATACCGATCTGAATTGCTCCCGGGTTTACTCAGCCTCAAAAGAAAGGAACTGGCCCCCTACTCTCATTAGTGTCGTTGGGCTTAGTACCATTATGGAAAGCTTAACTTCACAATCTATGATACTCCATCAAGGATATCCATGGGACTTACTTTACTTTGCGTTAAACTAAATAGGATGATTGGATGACGGTAGATGACAGAGAAGAGAGGAGAGTGAGAAAGCATTCATAATAGAATTTAGGAATAAGTTGTACCGGAATATAATATTATAATTGGGCCGAATGGGGGAGGGAGCGAATGAAAGTGACAGTCCGTTTCGGATAAATTCCATTGAAGATGATGAAGAAATTTGAAATAGGAATGGGCAGGAAGATTCAGAGGAGTTATTAGCATGGTCACATGGTCACTACCATAGGGGTGTTGACTAACTGTAGTTAAAACCAATAGTCGGAGATGAAAATGTTAGATCGGGGGAGCGCTACAGCTAGATGAACTCTTATAATAAGTAGGAGAGAGATCGTTGGAGAAGACCTAAATTTTCAGAAAGGGTAAAATTCTCGAGAACAGTACCGTTGGAATTATAACAACATCAAAGGGGGTACCAGTCATTCCAGGCACCACCAATGATGAAAGGTTGAGGAATGGAATTAAGAAATACTATGAAGGGAAAGAGACGAAAATCACGAGTCGGAGGAACATAGATGGAATCATTGGAAAGGATGAAAACATGTACAATGTTAAGATGATAAGGACCGTACGGAGAATTAAAGGAAACATCATAAGAGTGAAAACAAATGCCATTTTTAATAAGGATCGCAGATTGATCATAACCATCGCCTCGGTCGCATCTAGTTAACTTATATCCTTTGAAATTGACAGCCATATACGGTTGTAACCTCGTTTCCGAAATAAGAGCAACATTGATATCTGATTATCCAACAGACCCTTTAATGAATTTTTGTTAGCTTTAAGGCTGCGATAGTTCCACTGTAGAATATTAAAGGTAGTAGCTATATAGAAACTGAAAAGAGAAGGAAAAAGACGATGGAAGAATCATAAAGGGAGACAACGTGTGCTTATGGTAAACTTACACAAACAAGCTATTTTTCAAGATGGCGAAGAAAATCAAAAACTAGTTGTTACACCTTAACTAACTGCTTATTAATCTGAATAAATTTACTATTTATAGTCACATACCGCAACAATTTCATTGGAACAATTTCGAAATTTTTTGGGAAAATGATGCTCCCCTCGGATAGAGGTTATGAGATAAAATATCTGAGTGTTCAGCTGGACTATAAACTGTTCTGGGATAAACATCCAATTTATCTTGCTCCAAAAATAAGAAAATTAAATTATATACTCATATTTTATTACCTGAGTAAATTTTTTAATATCATACATCTCCGTAAACTATATACCTACCTATTCTTCATCTTGCAAATAAATGCCGCCAAAAAAATTAAAATTTGCGCGCTAAAGGAAATAATTTCATTTTGATTTTTTTCAGAGTTCCATACTATCCCGATCCAGATACAAAGTATACGTATAGTGTGTTACATTTAATAATAAAAACAATATTAATAGCAATAACAATGTAACTAGTCGAATGCACTGAACCGCTGACAGCTGCGATCCAGTTATCTTTAGGGGTTTTTGATGAGAACAGGTGCATTTCGCTACCGTACCATGTTAGAAAATACGGAGATTTTTACCTACATGTTTTCTCTTATACCTGATTTCATGTAATCATTACATATATGTGTACTTGTTGCGGTACAGAAAATGCTAAGGATATCTTCGATGCAGAAAGTAACTAATGCAGAAACTGGCAGGAAAAGAAAGGTGCTGCTGGCGACAATCAAGGAGCTATTGAAATTGGTCCTTGAAGGAAAAATTTGTGGAAAACGGTCTCCAGGTAGGAGACGGAACTCATGGATGGAAGATCTGCGTCGTTGGCTGCAACGTTCCTTGTTTAAATAAGCGGCAATATTCCATTTACTTCTTTAAATATAAAAAATTATAAATCTACCACATCATCTACACCCTGAGTACGCGATATACCAAGAAGTGAATCTTTGAACTTTTCCTAACGTTTTTTTCATCAATTCTACACGGTTAAACACGTTACCGATTAGTTAGGCTCACAGGGATGCCGCCACGATGTCTCGGAATACATATTATATTATTATTATTTTTAATAAAAAATAATACATATATATGTAGCTGTTTTTTAGATTTATATTACAGACTTGCCCATGCTAATTCTTTCTTAACAGACCTCGGCGTTAACAGTGCACAATTAATAAATTCACAAGTATATCAGAATAAAAAAGGATTATTTAAATGTCATACAAAATTGTACCGATCACTGCTTATCACGGTAATAGTCCGTTTTGGAACTCTTCGATATTCTTTGGGTGGCCCGGACTGAAATCGATAATGCGTGTCGAGATTTTACTTCTGCTGAAGCTTCGCCACTTTTCTGACTCAGAACTTCACGTTCACGTCAGCGAAAGTTTTTGGCCGCAGCAATTAACCAATACCACAACCGTAATACGACTCGGATTTATTACTAATATTTCTGCCACGATTGAAGGAGAAAAGCAAAATGGCGACTGGCTCTCTGACCGCGGTATAGAAACCATGTTTTCCCGATCATTTCTTCCTTTGCTTTCCCAATGACCGATCACAATCATTTCGGCTAATGGGGTGGGCCGTTCACACGGCGGGACCGTGCGGTAGCATATTCATCCTCGACCAACAACAAAATCACGCGGACATTTTTATATTTTCATTTTATTTTATTTACATGGCATTTTTAATGTAATGTACGCATCATCGCAACGGCATAAATATTTTTCTTATTTATTCAATAAAATATTTCGAAGCAGTTTCGGGAAGTTCTTGAGCCCCTTATCTTCTCCCCTCGCAAACGGCCCGTTTATAGCTTATTCATAAATAACATTACCTCCAATTTGAGTGACATACAAAAATGAATGCGCACTATCTATATTATATGTAAAAAAGTAGAAGTTGTCATTTTATCCGCTAGATAGGAGTACGTGTCATTTTAATTCATTTTTTTATATTTTCATTTGTTTTATATAATTACCAGGCCGTATAATTGTTTTTTTCAATACGTAATCTATGTATCTGCTATATATATATATATATATATATATATATGCATATTGAATAGCAAATTACACATCAAAAAATTGTGTTAGTAATAATTAAGGTAATTCTGTTTATATACTTATTACCCAGCTAATAACTGAAATATCACTAATAAACATGTCACATCGTATTTGGCTACCACACCGCATGGATATATGATGATAATATGTTTATAGCGCGTGATGTTTATGTTTTACTGGACGACAGTAACAACATATTTTCCGATTTTGTTTATGTTTTCGGCAAAAGTCGACTGTTAAATTTTGAACGATTTGACCGAGATATCGCCGTGTCTTGTTTTTTTTTTTTTTAACGTTAAATTACACGAAAGCAACAAGAAAGGAATGGAGATGAGATTTTTTAAAGATGTGGTCTACTGGCTAATACATATATATGTGCATCGAACTAGGTCCCACTTTGTCGATATGAAGTTAAGCCCAGTGCGGTATACTAGACAAAAAATTGATATCAATGACAAAATCAAATACAACGATTGATGCAGTGTTTTCAAGATTTTTAGATGATATTAAGGGCAAAACTTATATTTCTTATTTTAGTTACCATAAGCCTTTGATAACAAATTTTTTTACTGAAACACCCATAAACATAACTGAAACAGACCAATGATAATGATACTTTTTTATAAATGTATATAATAAAATTTTTTAGACTTATTATTTATTGAAAATGAAAATTGTGTTTATACTGATACCTTTTCCATCCTAAAAATTTATTGAAAATAAAACTTTATTATAGAATTTAATACATATAAGGCAAAGAAATTTCACTCCCTCCGCGTGTACACACTGATGCACGCATCATGATTTTTTTTTTATTCAATAAAATAGCGTTTCATAGAAATACCGATAAATTAGAAGGAAAAGAGAAAACTATAACGAACCACCCGTCAAAAAACGTGTAACAGCAAAATTAATGGTAGAAAAAGACAGCATAAAATTATTACCTTTTTCAATGTTATTACAGAATTTTTGCCATGTTTTTTTAGTTAAATACGCTTCATTCTAATTTAAAGACTTAAAAGAGTGTTTTTAGTGTTGACTAGTTACAGTAATTAAGAGCACAACAGTTTTTCTTCTTTGCTGTAAATGTGTTTCATATTCCTTCTTCTTCATACGCCGTCTCCGCTACAAAGGTTGGCGATCCACATAGCTATCGTAATTTTGGATACAATGGATCTAAACAGCTTGACTGATGAACCAGCGGCGGAGGTCTTTTAGCCAAGAGTTCCGTCTACGTCCTATTGAATGTTTTCCGAGTTTCATATTCCAGCGTACTTTTATTATTAGCTTTAAAAACCTACTTTTAAGATTCACACAATGTATCCAACGAGAAATATTTTCCGCGGCCATGGAATTTCTATAAAGTTTATTTTGTTAATTGGTATTATCTGACACGAAGCCTTCGTGAACGAAATTTAAAGAAGCCGGCAAATTATAACAATCTTTAATTCAGCATAGATTGAGAATTATAGACGTTCCTGAAAGAGATAAGTCGTAGGTGAATCTAAATCTTTCGAAAAACGGAATGAAAAGCTTACAAATTACCGATAATAAATAAAGGCGAAAATGTGTTTTATTCTTCGTAAATGTTCTAGATTCTGCAAGTGTTTTCACCACATACAAGAACGCTCGTCTGTCGCATAGCGAAAAAGCTGCTGATTAACATTGTCTAACCTCGAAGAGATCTTCTCTTTTTCGCACTGAAATTTTCGCCACGATGATGATCTGCGCATTTCATATTTTCCACTACGCAATACACGACCCCGGAAGTTATTGTCGAGAGTTTTATCGTCTTAGTAGACTCTCAGTCATTTCACACACTTCTCGTAAGTCATACTTTCGACTTAATTGCCGACGAAAATGATCATGAACAAACCGGTTTTCTTTCATAAACTGAACTGTAAGCGATGCCCCGCTGTTAAATACTTCGCAGGCGATCCTATAGTTTAAACTTTTGACATAACCATTAAAATAAGCGCACCTTTTGTATTTTGTCCACACTCACCCCTTTCCTGTTAATCCTTCATACATTTCACAAATTAATATTCCACGTTTTCAGAGATGGGGATTCTTCAATGTAACCAACTCGTGTTCGGAAAAATTCCTTTTTCCTTATGCTAAATGAAAAAGCTGCATTTAAACAATGAAATAAAAAAACTGCCATACACAAACAGTCTCGGACATCTGGAAATGTAATCTAGAGAGAAATAATAATAATAATAATAATAATACGAAAGGGAAAAAAACAACGAAAGGAAAACATTTTCGTACAAACCTACAACTGACTGTGATATTAAATTTATTTAGCGAAATAAATGCGGCGTAACACGTACAATATATGCGATGCTGGTAAAAAATAGTAAATAAAAGTAGAAAAATAATTTTTTAAATATATTTAAGGTAACAACAATAGTAAACGTGATACAGATTATTTTACATACGTGCGCACAAACACACGCATTCAAGGGTAGAAGATCTTTAAGCACAAATTCACGCTATAATTTAATTTTATATATTCTGTCGAAATACATAATTGAGCGAAAAAGCGAACTTCCGGTCGGAAAACACAGCCTACATTCCTGAAACAAAGAAAAATAATTAAACGACGTTTTAGATAGATTGTAAATACGAAACTTTGAAGCATTTTTTTTTTTTTTTTATTATTATTATTATCGCGGATAATACAAATAATTGATAAAAAAAAAAACCTTTACAAACGATATAACAGCATTTTTTTACTTACCAACCAGGTCACGAACCGTTTTAATCGATACTTAAAGCTTTCTCACATCGACCGAATAGAGGTGTATATTTCCCACTTTCACCCACCGGACCCTAATCGTTAACTTATACTTTTCAAACATCCCTATATAAACTACTGTTGTTTAATTGTAGTACAGAGTCTTTTTTCAAATAATCTAGTATACATTTTGATAGAAAATGTTAGCCGCTAATGTGTATGTACAAGTATTTCATTTCCTTTTTTTTCATTTGGATCCCGTATACTACAACTTAGGTCAGAGGCACCTACACAATATGCAATGCTATTGATTTTATAATTTTCTATAAATGACTCGATTTAAAAGTTTTGTTAATGTACAACGTATGTAATGTATCAAAAATCACCGAATTCATAAAAAGGAAGAAAATCAGACAGTTCGATTTCGAACGGGATATGAAATTAATAAATATTACTGAAATTCAAATGTTTTTGATAAAAACTGGTTCTGTAAAGCAGTTATTATTTCAAACCTTCAAATGAACCAAGAATGATAGAAAAAAGATCGCTTTCGATAAGCCATAAGAATTCTTTTAATTTGAAGTATTTAAGAAATATTGGAAAAATGTAAAGGAAGGAAAACGGACAAGTTGTAAGACTTAGTAGTTTTTAGCGTAGTCCATAGGGGCTGAAAGCGAAAAAAAAAGAATACTAATATTATTAAATTTTCAGTCAAAATACAATCTTAAAAATGAAAAAAATGAAAAAAAATGAACACAGGAAACTAATAAAAAATTTTCTTTCTTGTTTAACTACTCGACAAATGTGAAGTACTGCGTAGAACACTGATACGTAACATCAGAGAGCAGCAACAGAGATTATAAACGGATGTGTTCAATATTAAAAAATAAACATCACGATACAAATAAGCACGTATTTATTTTTTAAAATTAATAATCCCAATAAAAGCAATAAAAAATGTGCAAACAAAACTATACAAATATAAAATGGGAAATTTTACAATATTACCAATTGCAAGTGTACACATATACATATATATATATATATATATATTAATATATATAAAAATATATACACATATATATGCATATATATGTATATATATATATATATATATATATATATATACGTATATTAATATATACATATTTATATCTTTTGTTTTTGTTTTTTAATTCAATTAAGCACATTTAATAGACACACATTATTTACAACTAGACATAATTGGAAATCCGTAGCTCACATATTGCAGTTTTAATGACAAAATTGATCAAATATGAACAGAAAAGAATCGAAATTAAATAGTGCGGATTAGACCGTTGCCGATCGTAGCGAGAAATGCAAAGTGCGGAATGCTTAATATTTTTTCCGAATGATCATTTTGGTGAATGATCATTTTGGTGAATTCGCTGGGCGAAAAAATTGCACCCGTAGTAGTTTGTGATAAAATTATTGATTTTTTGTAATCGTTGTTTAACGTTTTTATTAATAAAATAGACGAGTATAATAAATAAAATTTGCTTTTATTTAGTGTTTAATAAAATTTTTGCAAATTGTTTTTCTCCACTTTGCTAATATAAAATTCTTTAAATGGTGTTGTTTTTTTTTTATAAAAAAATTAATCGATAACTTCAATTAATTCAATTTTCGGTAATTTATAAGGTACACTGGACTGATAATAATATAGAATGACATCTTAAATTTAAGTAAGTAAAAATTGAATAACATAATATATTACTAAATATTTAAACTTTAGTTCTCCAATAAAAGACACTGTGAAATGAGCCAGATGTATTGTTCACAAAGGAATTCGATTAGCTAGCGACCCGAGAAGAAAAGAACTATTTACTCGTCGCCCGTCTCTTTTGACTATTTTAACTATTTCTCGTTCCAGTAGATGGCGTTGTATTTAAATGTATGGTAAACGTTTTTTTTTTTTTTTTAATTACACACTAATCACCCAATGTTCCAATTGAGTGTTTTAACAAACGTAAATTGTAGCATAAATATGTGTACATTAAGGTTCAATGGCGCTCCAGACTACTTAAATCCGGCTACCTCACTGACAACATTTTTTTTTTTTTTTTTTTTCATATAATTGTATTGATCATATTAGTTGGAAAAAAATGTTTAAAAGCGCGTTTATTTGTACTTACTTTTATTTACTTAAGAACTTTTCTTCAATAGTAAAAACTAAAATTCACCTAAAAAATGTAAACTGTAGAATAATATTTGCTTTTTTTCTTTTTTTTTAAAGGCAGTAAATGTTTCTTAAAAACTGATACTTTAGGTTTCATTTAAACGGAAATGATGACGAATGTGATAAATACTACAAAAAATATTGTGCCGAATATCAAAAATTGTCATGATCTTAAAAGTTGAACACTTTCGTCGTGTTAAATTGAAATTGTGACAGACCATATGATCAGGAATGGAATACAAGATCCGTTTGCTCATCATGATACCGGTTTAGTAGTAAACGATAATAACTATTTTAAGTAACTTCTTCAATATATATTTCCCAATACGGATTGCATTCATTTAAAGCGTACGTATCAAAACTCGAAAGTTTATAAGTGAGCTAGATATTTTTGAAAAAATTAGTTACATATTTACGGACCACCATTTTTAAATATAACTCTCTTCACAAAGGAACAAAATATAGTAGAACATGAAAAAATATTTTTCTAATAGGTGTCAAAAATCAGAAAAAAGAAAAACACTTAATCGATTTTATACGCCCATTAAACACTACGCATTATACCTACTATCGTCGTACTAAAAATAAATGATCCGGTAAAAGAAAAATATCCGTTATTGAAGAACGGTATTAACTGCGCTGCTTATGCTTATGACACATCGGCAATGAAATAATTTTAGTTCGCCTGAACGATTATTGCTCGGTAGAAGAAAATCAGAGTTGTATGCCATATGTAGTAGAGCTTCGAGGCTTGTTCACAAGCAGGATGTGCGGACAGAAGCGTACTTTTCCTGATTCCTTGACATCCCTAAAATCGATTTCCTTACAAAACAACATGGATATCCTAGCCCTGAAAGTTAACTTAAATATAGATAGGGAACGTGTTAATTGATAAGTTAGCCTGCCTATCATTAAAATAACTAATTATTATATTAATAAGGAAAGAGCTGCTAAATTCCCTTTTCGTTAGAATTTGCATTGATAACTGCCGTTGGTGCTCCATCATCCAAATTCTAAAGGAAAGGGAATTTAGTCTATTCTTTATTAATATAATCATTAATTACTTTAATGCTAGGCAGGGCACCTTATCAATTAATAATGTAACCGACCACATTCAGTCAAGATGTGGCGTTCCCCAAGGTTCTGTCCTAGGACTTACTCTTTGGAACAATTTATATTCTAAAGTACACCACACAATATGGAGAAATTCCGCGAGCTATTTAATAATTCATGCAACATCTTTTTCCTATACAGATGACCTGTGTATTCAGTTTAGCGTCAATAAGTATACTGATTTCTCGCAAACGGAATTAATTTATAAACAACTAGAAAATTCCGTAACTTCTTTAGGTATTACATTTTCGGCTCCCAAATTACAATATATTCTGTTTGGAGATCGGAAAATTGTTGATATTATAAAAAATCTTAAACTCGTGTCAAATTAACCTATTGCAGATACACGAGTTTAGTAGGCCAGAGTGTGTACCCTTTGTAGTACTACTCCCGATGATATTAAGCACACTTTATGTACGACTGTCCGGCTTTCAGTACTTTACAGTTTATTTTGTTTTTTTTTCTTGTTTGGGTCTTTCCCTGGGCTTGCCAATAATAGACAATTACCCATCAACACGTGTAAATAGAAGTAATTAGGAGTTACAAGAAATGGAATCTGACAAAGAACGCTATACCAAGGATGGAGAAACGAATGACAATCAACGTCGATAAATGCCAAACGTATGCATCCCGAAAAGAGAAGCAACGACACCGCAGAAGATAAGAGCAAAATGAGTTAACTGTCCCATACCATGGCCACATTTGCAATTATAGAGCCCACAGTACCAACAGACAATGGAATCAGACTGCCATTTACGTAGTTCGCATTTCCTCTTCTCTCGAGTTTACACTAACACTTGATGACAATATTGAGAGCTTTCTTTTATTTTCTAATGAAGTTGAAATTTTCGATTAGCTAATAATCAATTATTTATTTGGCATATTATTGAAGTCAACCGTGAATCCAAATTATGGAAAACTTAATCAATTCTGTGCTACACGCGTGCTTTGCCTACAACTTTATCATTAACTATAAGGATGATCCACATATCACTGACTAACGCTATACACTTTCTCACAATTTATTTTGTATTGTTATCTGAGACATTTGTCGTCTATACTTTCTATTTTTATTTATTCACTTTTTTTTCTCTTCTTATGAAGTAATCATTTTCTTTTTTTACTCCAAACGTCAGCCTAATTATTTCAACTCATAACAATCTTAACTACTTACAGTATCAGGGACTATGTTTTTCATCCCTGTTACTGTTCATACTTTTAGCACATTTTGCATGGAGTTTTCACACACATTATTTATTTTAAGCTTCTCATTACACTTTTTTTTTTATTTCACACTCCTGATTAGATTTGTTCTTGCACAACTACTTTCAGGTCACTGAACTCCGTGCTTTTTTATACACAATTTAAAAAAAAAAAAAAAAGAGCCCTGAAAAAGTTAATTACGCGTTGAAGCCGCCCCATTATGCAAGGAATCAGGTAACGCTTTTATGGGTACCGAGTGATATAGTGGAATCGAAGGAAACGAGCGAGTCGACTTAGCGTCCACGTCTGCACTGCGCGCACCAATGTCGTTAGTAGCGCCACCAATCTGCAAAATGAAGGTTTATTCCTACGTACGTATAATGGCTGAGTGGCCCAGCCAGCGGCAAAGAAAAACATCCTTTATGAAAAAACATAAAACTTACAGCCGATCCCCTTGGGTTTCCTCCTAGTAGTTACCTTGAACATCGGGAATATTCTACTTTGAATCGATTGCGGGTTAGACATACGGCGGTCTCACACAATTATCTACTCGAAGGTACCTTTCTTCCACCCACGGGCCCTTTTTGTTACAGCTCTTTTTATCCTTCGGTGGAACACCTGTTAATGTGCAGCGTTCGCCCGCTCCGCTTTTGCCGGTGTTCCACTTTTAACTATCCCCTCAAATGACCCAACGCGCATATATGAATTCTGCTTGGGTTTCTCAGGATTAATTATCTACTAGGTAAATCTCTTCACCGTGGCCCATGTGCCGTAAAATGACCACTGCAGTTAAAAACGATGGGCGCTACCGGGAAAAAAAAAAAAATGAAAAAAAAAATCATTACCGTTTCTTACTATTTTTTCGTAGTAAAGAATAAATAATGATCACACATTCAACCTAGACGAATTTTAACCATTATACAGGTTGCGGCAGCATTAAAATGCGTCACTTCTTTTCTACTAAATTTTGTTAAACAGGAACAATAACAGAAAATCGAAATAAAACTGCAAGGGAAGGGAAGAAGCATACATATTGCCCTCCAATGGGGGGGGGGGGGGGATCTAGAGTATCCGTTATTTCGATTTTCTGCTTTATTATTTCTCTTTAACAAAATTTAGTAGAAAAAAAATAGCCCCTTTAAAAAAGCGAAGTTATACTGCCGCACCCTATGTATATATATGTCGTCACAAACAGATTCGTTACATTCATTCAGCGCAACAAATTTTTTCTAGAAAGTTTTCAGCGGATGCTCTGAAATTAATTTTTCGCAGTTCAACGGTAATACAAAAAATGAGCTTAGCGGCTAGGAGTTTCGTAATAGAATGATGGATATTATCAAGACAGTTTAACTGGAATTTCTCATAAAAATACATTGCTCTCTAGTGGATTCGTACACGATAGTGTAGAAGCTGGAAGATATCATTCTTTGCAATAAGAGTTCATGTCCCCGCTGCTCATACTTTGATAAGAATTTTGTTTGTTTTTTTTTGTTTTTGTTTTTTTTTTGGCCTCTTTTACAGTTTCCTCCTTTCTTGGCAGTCTTTTTCACTCTTTATATTCATAGAGTATCTTGACTTCTTACACTTTGGTTAAAATATATGGAATTTAATTTTTTAATAGACTTTAAATTTAAACACACAGACAGGAATAAGAAATTAAACAAAAAAAAAAAAGTAGCGAATTGTACAAAAACTTTTGTTTTTAAATGCCGGTAAATATTTTTTATTTCTATTTGAAAAATCGGCTACTGCTTAAATATACTCCTAAAAATTTAACAAGGCATTGTCTCTTTTGATAGGGAATTACCATTTCCGCAATTACTTACCTTCGTTGCAAATAAAAACAACAAAATTCAAAATAAAATCTACCATAGTTGCAGCATTCATATGTAATAATAAAAATGCGGCATATCGCCACATTGTAGCACACGTTAATTCAGGTAACATTTAAAACAGTAATAAAAAAAATAATTATAAACCAATCGGTTTACATGTAATTGTCATATTTTATAATTTACATAATAGCACTTAATCGCAATAATTTGTTATCGCGAAGCAGCACTTTTAAAAATATACCAGTATTAAGCAACAAAAGCAAATAAAACTCTGTTAAATGCCAGATTTATTCAAGTTCGGTAATAGTTTAAAATGCGACCTGTATTTTTGGTTTTATTTTTTATTAGAACAGTTTTGTTCGAAGAATTCCAATTAAAAAAATAAAAGAAGAAGAAGAGCAAGTCTAAAATGTAATCTATGTATTTTTTAATTACCACAAGTCAATTTTATTTTATTTATTTATTCAATTACAACAACCGGTACTATAAACTACTGCAAAGACCAGTAATACGGGGATAGCTTAATTTACATATTCAAAATCAGAGTTATAGTTTCGATGCGAGACACAGACGTCCTTTAAAAATTCTAAAAAGATACGATAAGGAGTGCAAAGGATGATGGAACGCGTTGGAGGTATAGATGAGATATTTCGGAGCGTTCAAAAAAGAGGCCAAGCACGCGTTAAAAATTGAATTTTAAATTTCCCTAAATTATAAAATGATTGTCCCTTATCTTAGCTATTATTAGTGCCGAAATTTTATCAGGATTACTCTGCATTCAATCCACATCGCCAGTATAATGAAATATTAAAATAAACAAGTTCAGTCAAGCATGATGTTTCATGCGCTCAGGGTTACTCCGTATGTTGAGTTAACGATAACTACAATTTGTATTTACATAATACACTAAATTCAAAATAGAGAAATCAGATTTTTGTGCCACAAAGAGGGAGAGACGTGTAAATTTTTGCGCTTTTTTGAAATGTTGCCATCTTCGAAAATTTCGTTAAGAAAATGAAATACGGCTTCGTTCCCGACAAACAGCAATCTTTCCAACGGTATATGTCATGTATGCTTGAAAAAAAAAAATATTATTTTTCCAAGAATTTCGAGCTTTCGGGGCTCCGAGGGGCTAATTTTAAAGTTGGAAACCCAGATGTTCCATACTAGAGAAATATACATATTTTTAACCTTGTTCGAAATTTTTAGCTATAAAATACTCTTCGGCGCTAAGAGAAAGAACACGTTAGTTTTCGCGCTTTTTTGAAATTTTTGTCAACTTCGAAAGTGTTTCGTTAAGGAAATGAAACACGGGGTTTCGTTCTCGACGAATAGCGATCTTTCGAACAATATATAATATCACATGTACAGATAACAAAAAAAAAAATTTCAAACTTCCGAGCTTTCAGCACCACACAAGGGCTTAAATATAAGTAAGTTCGGCTACATTTTTCGTTTTTCATGCATATATTTGAGATAAGTCCAACTTTTTTACTCGGGCTATTACTTACGTGAGCATTCTTTTTTTTTTTTTTTTACTGTTTTTGGCCCAAAACGGGGAGGAGGCTAAGTAATTATTTTTAACCGTAATTTATGAAAGGACTTCTGCATTTTATGTTTTGAATTTCACTTTTAAAGGATTATCTGGCGATGAGTTATGAATTTTTTAAAGGTAAAATCTTTGAGGTCGTTTTAAATTCCACATTACATATTCTTGACGGTTTTGTTTTGTTTTTTTTTGGTTTTTTGCTGCACAGAGTAATCGGTTAGATTGAAAGTTATAGCTATTGTTTTAAAAAGAATTTTAATTGTAATTTATGATCCAATTTCGGAACTAATAAGTCAATCCGTTCATGGGTTATTGCATTTTTTAACTGAATACTTTTGTCATTTCCGAACCGTCTTATCAGGTTTATTCCGTTCATCATATGTGTACGGAATCCTAAAAATCTATCACGCAATAAAATACAGATTATTAGTATAATGCAGAAATTATTCGTTTACAATGGAAAATATTTGTGTAAAACCCCTTTTTTTTTTAAATAATACAAACTTCAAAAGTCTACTGAAAAGCCTAACCCAGAATAACCATACAGCGTATTTAGTGGAGCGTTTTACCATTTACATATTTTCGACACGCTAAGTTACTGAAAGTGCTACAGACGCGGCTAAATGTTTAACATTCCGACGATTAAATAATTTAAATAACTATTTCGTAAGACACGAGGAATGTCACCTTACTTAACGGTTTGTCTGTTTCAAGCACGTGCCTCTCTAGAATTGCACACAACAATCAAGCAAACTTCTAGGAGCACGCGGGTACACCATTTCTACATGGTATGTGTTCGGTAAAAAGGACTATAAATAAAGTTGGCCGTCAATATAGCGAGTATTTTTCTTACTCTAGAAGAAAATTTCCATCATCTTTAATAAACTTAATAAACGATGCTGCTTCACCTCACAGTATTCACTCACTTCCCGATTCCCTCTGAATTTCAATTACAATAGCAATTGTTACGATTTAAAATGCCGTTTTATTAACAACAAATTAAAAAGAAAAAAATATCGATGGCTACTTTTTAAATTTCGGCTTTTTTTGAAATGTAACGTATGCAGCAGATTTGAAAATGTTTCAGTGCAATCAAAGGGGAAAAAACGATCAAGATCGCGCCTAAGGGCATCACTTTGGTCATTTATTTTAATTCGAAGTGTACAAAAAATTTAACTAACGTTCTTAAAATTGATAAAGAGAATAAAATAAAAACAAATTAAAGAAAAAAAGCTTTTTTTGTTTTGTTTTGTTTTGTTTGGGGGGGAGGTGACATTTACAATATTCATTTATTTACAAAAAAAAAACAATTCACGATTTTTAAAAGCGAATAAACTACAGCTGTAATATTTTTAACAAAATGTATCTCTTTTAAATGCACTAAAAAAAGTAAAAACGAGCAATTTTTCTCCAATGATGACTAAACAAGTTCAATCAAGCATGCTTCATGCATTGAAGATTCCGCATGTAAACTTAAAGATAACCATTAATATTTATGCTTATATAATATTAAAATTGAAACAAAGAAATCTGAATTTTCCGGCTGTAAAGATGGAGAGATACGTACTTTTATATAATTTTTTGAACTTTTCGCCATACGCTTTTCTTCCCGACAAAAACGGATCTTCCCAACGATATACTACATGCCTGGGAAAAAATATTTTTTTCAAAATTTTCGAGCTTTCGACGCCCCCCAATGGTCTGAATGTAAAGTTGTAAACTTGGTTATATGTTTCCTATGAAGCGGTCCTTTATGCATATGTAGATCCGTTTTGGTTTCTCGAACGTTTTTATTCGGGCTATTACTTACGTGAACATCCTTTTTCTTTTTGCTGTTTTTGGCCCAAGGCGGGGAGGAGGATAATTTTTAACCGTGATTTTTGGATTTTATGAGAGGACTTCTACGTTTTGTTTTATATTTTGAATTTCACTTTTAAAGGATTATCTGGTGATGAGTTATTGATTTTTAAAGGTAATTTTTAGAGTCGTTTCAAATTCCATATAATATATTCTTAATGACGGTTCTTTTTGGGTTTTTTTGCTGCGCAGGGTAATCGGTTAGATTGGAAGTTGTAGCTATTGTTTTTAAAAAGAATTTTAATTGTAATTTATGATCCAATTTCGGAATTAATAAGTCAATCCCCGTTCATGGGTTATTGCATTTTTTAATTGAATATTTTTGTCGTTTCTGAACCATCTTATCAGGATTATTCCGTTTATCATATGTGTACGGAATGCTAAAAAACACTTGCGGATATAAAAGCGTGCGACACTAAACGTACGAGTGTGCAAAATTAAACCGTTCCATGCGTGAATATTATAGTACCGTAACTACTGTTTAAGTCGTCATCAGTTTAAACATTTTTTTTGACGAATTTAAAAGATACATATTGTTAAAAATACTTTAGTTTTAGATAATTAATTATTACAAATCGTGATTTTTTTCCCGCAAATAAATGAATATTGAACATATTAACTAAAAGCGCTTTTTTTGTTTATTATACTTTTTTTATAAAAATATAAGTGTTGATTTGTTAATTTTTATATTTTTTCGCAAAAATATTTTCGTTTAGTTTAGTTATAGTTTGTTGTTAAAAACTATGAATTGTTTTGTTTTGTTTTTTTTTTTTAAACAAATAATGTAAATTTTTAAAATAAAAGCGTCTTTTAAAATTTTTCATTTATTTTATTTTCTACCTTTCAGTATCGCTATTAAAAAAAGAAGAATAAATTTTTCTACCTTATACAAGTTTGTTTTTAAATATTACTTGTAGCCAAGCACAGTACCTCCTTGTACGAGTATGTGAAGGGGAGGGGGCTTCGCCACCAAGCCCTGAAATCACAAACATTAAAAATAAACAAATATTTTAAAGGATAAAATACATTAAGTATAGGCGTGATAAACTGGTACAGCTGCAGCCTTATGGGGGAAGCACCTCTTCCGCTCAATCGATTCTAACCATAAAAAGAGGTGCTAAGCTAGATAACAAGATGGCCCTACCTACAAAAATTCAACCTTCTACGACCGGTAGCCGTTTTTGAGTTCTGCGCGATGAACACATACATACGTACAGACGTCACGAAAAAACGACTTAAAATGGTCATCCAGGGGTGGTTAAAATGGGAATATTTTTATTGAAACGTGAGATTCAAAATACTCCAGAAATACAGTATTTCTTTTTATCTTCTGTATAAGGGCAAGTAATCAGGGATGGTCGAAATATTCGTTGAAATATGACAATAAACATTTTTCGCGATTACAATACTTCCTTTACTTCGTACAAGGAAGTAAAAATATATCATCTATAGGGAAAAAATTAAATAAAGCAACTTATACCAAACGCTATCTACCGGTGTAAACTATCATTATCCATATATCGCAAAAAGTAATGCAATATTTATTTATTGTAAGTGAAAAAAACAACTAAGTGTATAAATGGCACGATAGAAGAATCATTTTTTTAAAAAAATTAACTTCCTTTCTTATTGGGAACCGCTTTAACTGTTAGATTTAATTGATCGTTAGACACATGCAACGAAGTTAAATAAAAGTGTCTCAAAAATTTAATATTATTAATGCATTGTTCGATTATATGAAATATAATGTAAGGCGTAAGATTTTTGACCAACCTTTTTCAGAATCGCAACATTCTTTTATTATCATAATTAATATTTAACATAAAATTTGTATAATAAATTCGATATAATTAGAATTTTTCAAATTTTGAATAATAGAGTTTACACTTTTTTTTTTCTTCTTTTTTTTTTTTTCTAAAGCTATAAAAAATATATATAAACTTGTATAACTTTTCATGTATTAATTATGTATCGTTTTTACTTTCAGGATAATAATTACCAGTGCGTATTTAGTATTTCGATAATAGTACGATGAACTGTTTTTAGTTCTCAATTCACTATTGTGATTTGCTAGTGACAAAATCCCTAACAACGTCGCTCTTAAAAACAACGCTTAAACTTTACCTTCAGAAAATTATCAAGAGTATTTCATTTGCTATCCGAACAATTTCAGCGTCATAGTTTGTATATTATTTATTTATTAATCAACTAGACGCAGTTCGCAATTCACCTCTCTGTTAAAATAATGCAACACTTTTTGAGAAAAAGCCGCATGCGGCTCTATTAATCTTAACAAAAACTAAATTAAGATATTTTCGTAAACACATAAACTTATATTTGTCTCGGAAACATAAGTGCATCAAAAAACGATTACGAAAAAAAAATCCAAACAAAAAAGCATATATGCCCTCCATCAACGCATGTTTTTTTAAATTAAAAAACCGCTGCTAGAAGCACTTTTGAACTTATTGCTTTGATTGATAATATCATTTTTTTTTTATTGGAGTAACACTTTTTTTTTTTACTTTCTAGTCTTTGGCTACGTAAATTACTTTTTTTTTTGGTATTGGTTTTTTCGTAGAGTATCAAATATTTTTCCACCGACGTCTCCGATCAACTCTTTCCTTTTATACCTCCCATTTTGCTTATCAATTTAAAATGAAGCATATTTCAAACTCTCATAGTATTATTTTAAAGTTTACTTCTTTTTATCATAATGAACGTATTTTTTTCGGTGCTTAGGATGAAAACCTTTATTATGTCATTCCTGCTATTTTTAATATCGATAGCCTTTGTTTTTTTCATTTTTTTCTTATACCGTGAACTGCATAGATCATTACGGCATACGGTGTAACCCCATTAAAAGTTAAATCAGTTTTAATAAGCGCCAAGGTTCAGGCCACCAGTGAAGAGGCATTGGAGACGAATGAGGAAAATTTAAGTTAGAGGACGAACGGGATAAATTTAGTACATGTTGTAAGAATATGACGAACCATAACATGGTCAGAAGCAGAATGGGAAGGTTGTGAGAAGTGAAGTCCTGTGGAAAACGCAATCATGGGACAAGGAAATGTGCCCAATTCTCAAATCTTAAAAATGTTTGTTGAAAAGCTCAAAGTAACCCTCATTCTTGTTTAGACTTATAGTGAAATAGTTTGTTTACTAAGACGGTGGTTAGGCGGCGACTTTCGAGCAGATTGAGCAGTAAATTGTTGCCGGGGTGGCTATGTTAAAGACACCTCAACAATAATATATAGCATGGAACCCGTAAGTACAACTCCCCGCAGCTCTCCTTTATAAGGTCGGTCATGATCTATTGGATCTGGCATACAAGTGAGTCTTTGCATTGCAAACTATAAAGAATAAAAAGATGCAATTGAGACTATAATGACAAGGACTTTCTACAGACGGGGATTGACTATACAGATATGCTGTAGGCAATACAAGATACCGTATAATTCAGTGTTGAATATTGTGCACTAATCACTTAATCGAAATGAGTGAATCGAGCCGAACTAACGCTCGGTTTGATCTATGTTAGTCTTTGCCACATCAGTATGAAGACTGGCACGCAGTTAGTATACCCCCTAGTCCTATAGTTTTCAGTGTTTCTTCAAGTATATTTAGCAAATTATTGGTTTTTTGGACGTAGGAACATGTATATTTATGTTAACTTCTAGATAATTCCGCAATGCTAAAAAACTAACTGGGTGCAAAAAGGAGAATTTTATATTACTTTAATGTAAAAAAAACACCTTTTGGGAAACATAAGGTGTTTGGAGTAGGAGTGTGTTAGAATATCCATATGGTAAATATAAGCGTCTAGATGGAAATAATAATTCTTATAATAGGAAAAAGGGGGGACATCGAACAAGGCGCATACGCTAGGAGAAAGGAGAGTTCTGTAAACGCTAAAAATTAGTCCGGAAAGCAGTATGATGAATGGAATCTGCAGATTTTAGGACCAATTGTTTGGCAGACGAGTACACCTGGCATCCACAGTTGATTTGGGATGGGATTAAAACTTTATATATAATAGGAAGTAGTAATTTAGGATGAATGATGTATTTTATATTGGATGGGTGTATTTTTAGAAATCTTAGACATCCTGTTTTAAGCTAGCCACGTGGGCGCACCAGGATTATTTGTAGCGGAATGGGAAACTAAAAAGAAGTGAGCTGTAAAATTCAAAATTCAAAACCATATAAACGAGACTATTTAACACATATTATACACTAATCTCATTACCTTAATCACTTTTCTACGCTCTAACTAGAAATGCATAATTATGTCTATATCTGGATAATATTAAATTATTCAGTTTTACCGAAATTGAAAAGAATACGTGAGTCCGGTAATCAAGAATTAACATTATTCACATAATAAAAAAACATATGGTTTAGAAATGCAAAAATTTGATCGTATAATCATTTAATATAAAGTATTATTACAAAATTGTATCTATCAAACTTTAGATGAACTATTGTTCACATCAATCAATTGATATCAGTAACCTTGATTTTTGAATATATAAAATTTTCTTATTAATAGAAGAACTTGGATTTTTTAAAAATCATACTACCAAAAAAACTCCACGATTAATCCACTGCTAACCTTCATTTCGTAAATCTTTTCATTGTAAATTATAACTGCAGCATTTCTTTCTTTGTTAAAGAGGAGATGTCTCCCGTATACTTACACTGCCTTAAAAAAATCAGCTTGTATACTATTAAAAACGCATTAGCTGACGTTGGTCAAATAATTAAAAAAATTACGTAACACACTTCACCATGCGTGATAGCACCGCAAACCATTTTGGTGCTTTTTTCAACTTAAAAAAAAATTAGATCAAACTATTGAATGATGATGACTGTCATCTCCGTTTCCTTCATTATCACTATTAACGAATAGAACTCGCGTACAACTGTAATTTGAGAATTCACAAAGGAAACATATTATACATACGTACGATTTACAAGGAAATCTTCGACGAATCTCATCTTCCAGTACAACAAGAACGATCAATATTTCATTTTATGCACGTACGGCACGGCTCATTTTACGAAATTCGCAATACATTAGCCACTTAAATTATTCTGCAAATTGTTTAAACCACGTAGCTCTTCATTTTCTATACCAATAGTCATTCTAAATTGTGTTAGTGTGTATTTATAAAAACATACTTTTTTTTTTTTTTTTTTTTAATAGTACAACAGTAATTAAACTGATTTAAATTTTTCTATAATACTCTGTAATTGTATAGTGTAGTGGTGGCCCTTGAGAGGTGGGGGATTTTTAATTCAACATTTTTTTTTACTTATTTCCAATTCTTGGCGAATTAACGCAAGATAAATTACCCGCATTTAATCTGTAACAGTTTTTGTTCCATTTTTAATGTTTAAAAATAATTCCGTATTATTTAAATTAAGTTTACCAAATTTCAGGGGGTAGCGGAGTGTATTCTTAATGTCCAACTTTCAACGCGTGCATGGAGATTAGATGTTAAGCTGTTTTTGATAAATGTAATATTCTGGCTAATATCATAAAGCCGTTAAATCGAGTAGTCATAATCTAAATGTGTCCGTCATTTAGTAAAACTTGCTACAACTTTCGATAGATACGCTTCACTTTTGTTTCTAAATTTTATCCATTTCCAAGTTTTTTTCGTGTAGTTTTACTTTATATTATTTCAATTTATGTAAGTTCCATAAAATTCTATATAAGTAAATTTTTTGTTCCCTTTAGTCATCGATCGTTAAACATCAAGACGGAACGAAATCATTTTTGTTGTACACTAACATAATCATACGATTTAAATTAATTTCCGTTGAAAATAATACCTATAAGTAAAGAAGAAACGGTAATTTCAATCAATTTATATTGGGAACTTTAAACCTTTTTCCGCTTTAGTCGCAGAATTTTTAAAAAGACAAATTATTTCAAACAATATATACTCACAGCGTGCTTCGAAGACCAAACATTAAAAAAATATAAAATATATCGTATATTTAAAAAATTAATATGAATGGGGCTAATTATGAAGAACTTAAAGTCAATGGAAAAAAAAAAAAAAAGAAGATATATATATATACGCATATATGAAAATATATTTAAAAATCGATAATCAAGTTAAGTAAAATTAACGATAGTAGAAAGTTTAAAAAAAAAAATAAAACAATTATATTCGTTTTATTTCTAAGGTGAAGTTTTTAGAACTTTGAAAAATTTGACGAAACAGTTTTACAATGGCGTTTCTCTAATTGTACAATATTGTTATTTAGGTGTATGAAGAACAAAAATTAAAAACTAACCTACGGGATGATGATGTGGGTATCCGTCAAATGAGATAATTTTTTTCTTTTTTTCAATTTTAACTTCCATATTCGTTCATGTGGTATATCAAAATAACGGTGTTGTAAGTTAAACGCGATTATTATCTCTATTACTCGAATACATAACCGACAGCACGTTAAAAGCTCAATTTACTTGAAACTAGACTATACAAAGACACATGTATACATAATCATATAAAATCAACGTGGTAAAGTAAATACCTTAATCCGGAATTATACAAGGTTAAATATATATATATATATATATATATATATATATATATATATATATATATATGTTTATATATGTATATACACATATATACTTCGAATAAAACACAAAAAATTAAGAAAATTTTACTCTAAACTGTAACTAACTGTTTGATCGCGAACATACAAAATTTGCATTGAAATAAAAAATCCATTCTTTCTTTTCAACGAACATTAACTATATTTAAAAACATTAAACTATAAATTGATACTAATAATTTTACATATATATTCTTGTCTGGTGATGTTACTTCACAAGTGACTAACGAGGGATAACAATGCTGCCACAAGAGACAAATTTTCAACATCAGCGTTTGTTTCAGTTATATATTTCGCAACAATGTTTGTTATATTTAATCTCTGCATCTGTTAGATATAACTCTGGTTTAATTTTCATAATGTGAAACAAAGATGCTATAATATCGAGAGTAATTTTAAGTAATGTATAAAAGAAATTCATATTTCATCGATATTACATATATTACATCTAATCAAACTAAAAGTTTTCAACTCATATGGCTATAATTTAATTTGAAATATTACTTTATAAATTTTTTTTTTTTTTTTGTAATGTCATATGAAATCTAGACAAAAAATTTCTTATATAAAATTTAGCATTTCTGTTACACAAAATGCCTACTTGTACAAAATTGTGGAGCTCATATACCGCTTTTAACATACCTATGCATGCAACATTACATACTTTTTATTAAATTATTTATTCATCTGTAACTTAAAATATTACTTCCTGAAAATATTTCGATTTTGAATGGCGCCATTTACATTAACTTTTTAAATCAGTTTTGTATAACGTCGTTTAAGGACAGGATCGGGGGCTCTATCAAACAACGATGTTACCAAGAGCGTCGCCAGCCGATGAGCCAGGAGGAGGAAAGATGACAGAAAGAGGATATGAGTTATAGGAAAAATAAAATTTATAATTTGTAAAGGCCTAATATTTTATTAAACAAAAATAAAATCTTAATTAAAACATAACTTTTGTGGGTTTCTGGCAAATGTTTGTAAGAAAATTATAAAAGTTTTCCAAATTATCCACGATTACGCGCCTATGAATACTCATCATGGCAAGTTGATTAAAAAGTTTCAAGGCTCCAAGGGGGCTCCCCCTGACGACGCCCATGGATGTAACTACTATCACTACTGCTGATGCTATTGCTATTTACACTGCTATCATTTTCTTTCTTTTCGTTTACGTTGTTTGTTTCATTTGAATACTGAATTAAACTTTATTCGACGACTATCTTTTCTATCTGTTCATGTTAATTTATGCTGCCTTATCGTTTATGTATTATGAAACTTAATTTTTTTTCTTTTCATTTGCGTTGTTGCCTAATTTGAATTTTGAATTAAACTTAATTTACCTGTATTTTATGAGTCACTTTGAGTTTTTTTCTAATCACATTAGCTATTCCTTTTTTAGTTTTTTTTTTTTTGTTTTATAATCCGTTAAAACTTAGCACACAACATTTATATAACATCAAAACACTAATAATAAGCAAAGTAAAATATGTATAAATTACAAAAAAAAAAAAAAAAAAAAAAAAAAATGAAAACATAAATATAAACAAACAACGTAAACTATCATCAAACGAAACAGAACAGACTACTTGGTAGATCATATGCGACCTTGGGACACTTGTATCAGCAGAATAGTCGTCATTGTTCAGTAGAGTCGATCTTGCACTTAGACGATGCTGTATCGTACATTCATTGGTCGTTTGACGTCGCTGCTATCACTCTGTTTGATCAAATATGTTATTTCTATTTTTCATTCGACAAAAGCCGAAATCATGTAATCAAAAATGTTTGAAAATTTGAAATTCTTGTTAAATATCTGTTTTTAATTTAAATCTCTTTCATTCTGTTCGTTGTCACATTAATCGGGCTGTTATTAACACTATACTTTGCTTACGATCTTTTATAGTAATGATCCTTCGTAAGCATCCTTATTCATTTTTCCAAATATCATTACTACACAGTACTGCTGCTACGTTATTCGATAAAAAGTAACGCCAATTATTACGCTACTCAAACGTACGTTAATGTTGAGACTGATAGTATACATGTGTGTGTGTGTGTGTGTGTGTGTGTGTGTGTGTACACATATATAAGTTTCTCATGTTGACACGTTGGCAATTCAGTTTTATCACTGTTTACTCGCGGAATCGAACAAATATATACATTTCCGAAATTGTGTAATTTCTTTTTTTTTTTTTTGAACAGTCACTTCATTGTAATGGCTCACTGAACAATTATTAGCATCAATTTATAATGGTAAATAGTGCAATCGCGGGAAATGAAAAGAAAAAAAAGACAGAGTGCTAAATGTCTAATTTTTACCGAGAAAATAAATAGCCGATCAAAGAAAAAACTGCCAACAGCAAATCGAAACAGGTGAAGTTATTAGAAAAACCAAACTGGTAAAAGCATGCTAAGCAGTAAAGGAACACTATTTTCAGTTGGCTAGCAGGAAGGAAAAGGTTACTAGAAATGCTACTAACGACGTTAATAGTATCAGTTTTTGTACCTGCTGAAGAGGTCAGTAAAGATGAACTGTTGTCTCGGGCCGGCGTAGCTGCGACGATCGCATTACTATTATTCCGATAGGAACGCGCCGGGGTTGTCGATTGCGACATCGTCGATGGTATGAAACTTCGAAACAGATTATCAACGCTCTGAATTAAGTCGTTGCTGGCTTCGGAAAGGGCGCGATTCGGAAATAAATTGCCGCATTTCCGGTCAGCTAAGTTGCCCATATGGTCCGTTTTCGTTTGATCCACGTCGTCGCGGCGCTCGCTATTATCATCGATCGGATGATGATCGGTGCAATTCTTGACGTTCATCGTGCAACTTACTCGGTAGGTTTCGTAGTTGTTCGACGACGTCGGATGGTGGTGATACATGGTCGGACTAGCGCAAACGTTCTTCATACTATCCCAATTAAAACTATCGCAAATTGATTTTAACGACTGATTTTTATCGACCGGTACTGCGGAAGACGGTTCTTCCGCTGCTGAATGAATTGAACAGTTCGATTCGAGTCCATCTTGATCGCAATCGATACTGAACTGACTCAACGTAATCGGCTTGTGGTGAACTATTTTACCGGCAAATAGTTCGTTCTTCTTTCTGCGATTGATGTCATTTTTATCGCTAAGATCAACTTGATGATCGTCGCCGTCTTCTAACAGTTTCTTTCTCGACGGTATAGCCTCGAATTTGCGCAACGCGTCTTTCAGTTCTTTGCGGCACATCGGCTGAATTTTTACCGCGCTGTTCAAAAGTCTCAATTTTTCATTCAATTCCCGACTGACTATTTTCGCTTCATTCGCCATTGCCGAAAAGTCGTTTTCTTGATTCGCCGACGGCGCTACCTTTTTCTGATTGATTCGACCACTATCGGCGTCTGCCTTTTTCTGATTGATTCGACCGCTATCGACGTCCATCTTTTTCTGATTGGTTCGATCGCTATCGGCGTCTGTCTTTTTCTGATTGGTTCGATCGCTATCGGCGTCTGTCTTTTTCTGATTGGTTCGACCGCTATCGGCGTCTATCTTTTTCTGATTGGTTCGATCGAAATCGGCGACTGTAGTCTTTTTCTTGTTACAATTATAACTATTATCGATATTATTATCGTTATTGCGATTATTATTACAATCGGTTACCGAGCAGCCGGCTAGGTAATTATTGCTCTCTATATTCGCTGAAAGTGAACGCATGGCTCTGGTTCTCCGCGACGACGACGGTGTAAAATATTGCTGAGCGCCGGTCGCGATCGCTACTCCGTTCTGCGCCGCTGGCGTCGTTAAATCTTTCCGCAACGTCCTGAACGCCAAATCGTCCTGAACAACATCCGGCGTACGGCGCGGCTTGAACGAAGACCGGTACCAGCGTTCTTTGCGCGTTGCGTGCAGATAGTCGCTTTCGGTCGCTGACGGTACCGGCCCTATCGGGATCCCGAACGGAGGCTGCGGATCGGCCACTTTGAGCGAATTGTTCGTTTGCGTTATTGTTCGGTAGACTACGTCGTCCAGCATGATGTCCGGTTCGTTGTTAGTACTGCTCGGCGAGCTAGTGCCGGAAGAGGAAGGTGTTGTCGGTGGCGGCGCCGATGGCGGTGGCGGCAGATTCGGGAACGGTGGCGGAGACCAGGTCGGAGAAACCAGTAAAAAACTGCCGCTCTGAGACACGATATTCGAGGTAGTCTTCGGTTCGGACGACGGTTTCCGGTTTAATTTTCGATAGGCCATATCGTCCTCCACCTTGTCCGGAATAACTGACCGTCTATTACTGGTCAACCGTAATCGATGGTAACTGGTTCCGGTCGGTGACGGATTCAGACAATCCAGCGATCCGGAAAAAAAGACGCTATCCGGTTCTTCGTAGTCCGCAATTTGACCGTTAAGATTCGTGCTCCACGAATATCGGCAACGACTTAGATTACGTTTTATCGCTTCCGACAAATCTCTGCGATCAGCCGCCTCCATCAGCTCGTCGTCGCTCAATCGCAAACTGTTGTAGATCTCCTCCAACTCTTTCAACGCTTCCTCCAAATTGGACGGTTTCTTCTTTTTCGCCGCCGCCGCCGCCGCCGACGACGACGACCAGGAGTAATTCTTATTAAAATTATCGTCGTTCTCCGAATGCGAAACGGCCGAAGACTGTTCGCAGTCCGACCGTTCCATTACGGTGGACAGCGGACGGCCGTATTCCAGACTGTTCGTTAGCCGTGGAATTCCCAGTTCATTTGCCGTATTGAGTGACGGTGGCGCTGCCGGCGGCAGCAGGTTAAAGTCCGGATTTTCCGACGCGCCGAAGTACGACGAATCGAAATCGTCCGCGTGATCGTCGTAACACGTTTGCGACGACTTCGACTCGGTCGCAATTTGAATCGGATTTCGACTGCGAGGCTTCTTATCGGTCGAATACTTGTTCCGGACAGCAGTTCCGGACAATCTACGGAATTCCGGCGGAGGGGGACTTCTCGGTAAATTGAGCTTGTCTTCCTGAATGCGACTTCCGCCGCAGCCAGCGTTATTATTGGCGCTGTTGATGATTTTGGTTCGCGAGTTCAGTGAATTCACCGCGGACGAACGACTAGAAGAACCGGCCGCGGCTGCCGGAGGAACTGCTGCTGCCGCCGCTCGAATACAGTTGTCCGGCCATGAAATCGACCTTCTGGCTAGTCCGTTATCGGTAACGGAATAGTCGTCGTGCAGATTGTAAGAGGAAACGGGCTTGATGTGGGGGCCGCGCGGCGATGACGACTTCCGAACCGTTCGGAGCCTGCACGAGGCGTCCCAACTTCTCGCCTTCTGACTGCCGGCAGCCGTAGTCAAGTCGTCGTATTCGCGATACTGCCGTTTGCTATGCCTGTCGGACGACCGACTGCCGGCCGTTGATCGTTGCTGTTTTCGTCCGAGCGAACCTTCCGGACTTCTGGTACGTTGCAAAGACGACGACGTGGACGTTTTCGACGACGTGTTATTGCTGCTTCCGCCGCCCGCTGTATGATAATCGGCGTCCTCGGACGAAGAACTATTTCCGGCGCCTTGTAAAAGGTGCTGCCTGAACGCCTCCGCTCGAGCTTTCGCTCGTTGCCTTTCCAGTCGTTTACCGGCTCCCGTATCTAACGAACCGTGGTGACTACTATCCGTATTGGTACTAGTGCTGGTTGTCGCCGTAAATTCCGGCTCTCTCTTCGAAACGGTTCTCGTCATCTCCTGATTCGACAGCGACACCGTCATCGGTAGCGCTCCGATCGTCCGGCTATTATTAAAACGTCCGCGTTTCGTCGCGTTCGGACTAGCGTCGTACTGTTCCAAATTATCCTGCAATACGCTGTCGGAAACGTTCGGTTTTTCCTCTCGCGGCATTATGATACTTTCGAATTTGCCGACAACCCGATGGCTGCCGCCTTCGCGACCACGAACTGATCGTTTCCGCGCCAAAAAGCTACCAGCGTTTTTCGCGTTGCATTCGGAATCGGAACTGGTGCAATCGGTATCGCTGCTCTTGCTTTTGCGTCTCTTAAACAGCGATGCCAACGTCCACCTCTTTGACGACGACGACGACGACGACGACGGCTTCTTCTTTTTTGTCGCAGTACCGGACGATGATTTTTTCATCTTGTCTCCCTTATCCGCGCAACGTGTTCTGCAACGATAAAAAGAAACTCGTAAATTCTAAACATAAAAGTGAACATCTCGCGTCTGGAAGGGAGAAGCAATAAAAAACCACTTTGAAGAAACAACAAAATCATAACAACGTCCTCGTAAAATTCGCAAGTTAATATTACTGTTAAGTACGTAAAAATACACAGTGCTAGTACAGATGCGCGCAACACTAATACGACTTGCGCTGCAGGTGAGACGGCGCAATAAAGAAAACGGTCCAAAGAAGAAACGGAACACTAAAGTGAAGAGAAATAACTGGAAAAAGCAAAAGCAATGTTCAGACAACTACTAATGCTAATCCACCGTAATTGACCTCCTCTCCTGAAATTTCTATTTTTATTTTCTATCATCAGCGCAATGAAATGGACACGTATGAAAACTTACATAGATGAAATACTCGAATTTACCAACATTTGCACCAACAATCGTGTTCAATCGGAAACGGATCCATCCAAAGAGTATACTGCTCAATGACAACTGCCAAAAAGACATCGACTTCTCAATAATAATATTTGCGTAATCGTCTAACTGTCTAACCGTCTAACCATGAATCGCGATATATCAATTAAACACTATCGATGACGCACATGATGAGCACAAATCTACCCACTCGATAGAAAAACTATTATCAATTACAGGTGCAACTACGTAATAAATTATATCGACAACGACAGCTACGCTTTTCTTTCCTGTTCAGTTTTCTGATTTTCCGCTTTCATTGTTTTTTATAAAAAAATTTCTATTTCGCTCTTCTGGTTTAACGTGAAACACATTTCCAAACTGGCAGTAAATATTTACATTTCGTGACGCATGATGTGTATATGTGTGTGTGTGTGTGTGTGTGTGTGTGTGTGTGTGTGTGTGTGTGTGTGTGTGTGTGTGTGTGTGTGTGTGACATATAAAACTGTATTAATTAACGCATGTCTTTTGGAAACTGTTTCCGTTAGTGGTTGGTGAAATCTTCGAAATATTATATATTTTAACGCAAATGATTACAGAAATTATTTAAGACTGATCACGGTGTAAGCTTTGAACATTTAATAAGCAGTTTTTAGTTAGCATGTGTACCCCGAGAACAACGTGTTTTACGCATCCACACGTTTATGCTCAAAACACGCGGTATCTTTGTTAGTTGTTTTTAGTTCTACTGAAAAAGGAATAGGCAACAGTAGAACAGGTAAAATCCTTTAAAAAAAATCGATGAAATAAATTAAGCTAAAACGAATATTGGTAAAAAATTCAGCCTCTGTCTCTCTTCAGGTAACGCGGTGATGATGGGTTCAAATTTTGTCCCGTCTCAAATAACGGCGCAGTAAGTGATACAACAAAGTAAAGATCAATCGCAAGATCAAGCCGAAATATTCAAGAGATCGAATATAAACCATACGACGCTCGGTGTATTAAAAAAAGCTTAATTCATGACGATATCGCCGGTAATAAATAATTTTCGTAATTTTCGTATTAATTTTGACGTTTTAATAATCAACCGTTCCCGGAATATAAATATTATCGGTGGAGTTTACTGCGGAAGTTATGAATAAAGACTCGCAAGGTATCTTTTATCAAGAATCGGACTACGGTGCTTTATCAACTATCGATGTTGCTGGTGCTCCAAAATGAATCCTTTAGAGAATTTTTAAAAATATTGCGCTATTTATCGACAACTATTTTCAAACTTCTTTCCCATTTTCCATATCGGTAAATTATCAACGTCCGATTTGAAAATACTTAAAGACACTACAACACCCCCGAGTCTGAAAAAACGAGTGTTGTTCTGCCAGTTGTAACATACGCTAGCGAAACATGGGTATTAACAAAAAAAAAAAAAAAAAAAAGAAATGAAATAAGCATTAATCAACGAAAAATGGAAAGGTCTATGTATTACTCTGAAGGTCAAATGGCCGAAGAGGTGTAACCGAGAAACAACGAAAGTGACAGAATTAAAAATAGCAAATGGGAAGATTTATGGACATGTGGCTAGAGACGGAGACCGCTGGATAAGTGTGGCAACATCATTGAAATGTGACGGCAAACGACTCTTAGGCCGACCGAGAATACGATGGACAGATGAAATTCAAAGATTCAGAGTAAACTGGCGGCGAGAACAAGCACAAGATCGCAGCGTTTGGGAAAAATTGAGGGAAGCCTTCTTCGTCCAGCAGTGGACTGATAATGGCTAACGAAGAAGAAGAAGAAGAAGAAGAAGAAAGTGGGAAATATTTAAAATAAAATGATTACCATATAAATTAAACGTAAAATTTTCCTTAATAAAATTTCTACAACTTTCATTCCGGACCGAATTTTTAAACAAATTTATTTTGGTAACAAATTTATTTTGGTAACAAAATAACCGCTTTTAGGCTAATTTCATACCTACATATACGTTTGTTCATTATTATTTCTTGTTTTATGTTTTTTTTAAACATTACTTACAGGGTGTGTGTGTCATTGTTTTAGGCGGGGAGGAAAAAAAAACACAAAGATATTTACAAGATTTAATTACTGAATATTTTCGATTGCTATAAGTTAATACTAAAATTGTTGAAGAGGATATTTTTCAATCTGATGAAATGACTTTTTATGCTGTCAATATGAATTTTACTATAAATATTGCCTGCAGATTGAAGACGTTGAATGTACCTAATAAAAACTGTATTACTGTTGTGTAATAAATATATTACATTTCATTTATCTACTGAAAATGAAATTATTTACGGTAGCCGATATAGGTATGCAGCGAAATTGCCTCACGCATTTCTAGGAGGCAACGTCTGTTGAAATAGGCTGCAGTCGAATCTAGACTGAGGGGCGACAAACCTGATTTTAATTAAAGTTTTTTTAGTATTTTTAACGTCCGAATAAATTTCCTGCCAAAAGATATACTGGAGATAATATCTGATAGGTAAGTAGTTCCCGGATAGTTTTGATTTTTAATTTTATTTTCATTACTAAATTATACAATTAAAAAGGATTATCCTGTTTTTGCTAACACGCTATATAAACTACCAAATACAATTACGAATATTAGCCGTTAACTTTGAGGTTGTTTGTTTTTGAGAGTTATCTCATTATAGACTCTCAAATTACTCACTGTGAAGTGTACATAATATCTGAAATGATCTAACTAAAATCAAAAGAGGGATTTTATTCCAAAAGAAGAAAAGAATAGACTAATAATAACGAGCCTCTGAAATATCCATTAAACCCTTAAAATACATTATTAAAATACATTATGAAAATACATTATGAAAATATAGCAGGGTTAACTCACTTTACATTTTTAAATTGGCTTAAAAAACGTTAAATCTTCATGCAAAAAAGAAGAAATTGTATTTGACACAAAAAGTGAAACTTTTAACGAAAATTATGTACACAAATCGCAGTGGTAATTAATACAAAGAAATATTTCGCAGCGACCTGTGTCCAAAACAGCTCTATATTTACGGTGATTAGGAAAGTTAAAATATAATCATCAAGTAGGCAGTCGAAAAACTTCGTAAAATGGCAACTACATACATAGATATTAATGTTAGGCGTTCCCAAGTTTAGATTGTTTCGGATTCGATCCAGAATCGACGAACTGCCGAAGCGGCAATCCATATAACAAATAAATGTGCATACTGAATGTGTAGAACCACGTCAAATAACTAAAATAAATCGAAATAGGGAGATATTGAATAAAGTCATACCTGTTTGCTAGAATAATTATATTTGAAATAAAGTTGCCTTGCGTGGAGGAAAGTAGAGGTCAGTTATAGAGTATGGGGTTTGGATAGGTAACAACAGTTTATCCGGCTTCAGAGTAAGACAAGCGAGCTGTTTAAGTGAGGGTTTCTGGGGTTAGATAGTGGTGTAGCTGAAGATTGGAAATAGTGCACATTGTGACTTAGAACTTTGTTCTATGACCTGGACATAGTGAATGATAGTAGGGGGCCGCAAGGATTCATGTAACCATGCCGTGAAAGAGTATTGGTAGTAGAAATACTAAATATATAGAGAGAATGCGTACCATTCTCTCCGGATTTTATTAAAGGGTGTGGAGCTTTCATGACTCTACGCAGTGAGAGAGCTAAGTGTGTTTATGGTCGATGTCGTTAACGCAGGTGGACCAGAGGATGGAAGATTGTTGCAATTTAGATCTATGATAAGGGTTTGTCGTTTGCAAAAAAGCATGGTTCGACTTTTGCTTGTGTTCACCTGAATTCTCCAGTGAGATTGCGAATCTCTTAAGCTGTCCAATGCAGATTTGCAGTCTTTTGGTGGTTAGTGATATGACGTAGCTAGAAAATGGCTGCGTCGTCTGCACATTACGAGGGCTCCGTTTTCAGCATTTATAACAGGTAGGGAGCAGAGACAGAGCCTAATGCTTCCACTGAAGTTTAAGAAAAAGCCGGAGGTAGTATTGTTGACGTGGAATAATCTATTTTTGAGGAAGGTGAAGTATAATTTCAGGAAAAGGATACGGTAATTTTGTGTATAAAGCCTTCAACAAACCAGGTTTTGTCAAGTGCCTTTTTTGCAACAGTGGAGGTTTTTTTTTGTTTTTTTTTTTTTTTTTTTTTTAAAAATCCTAAGTGAATGCGATATATTAAGTGCATCACTTGTTGGGTGGTGGAATGTTGAGATCTGAATGCAAATAACTCATTTGAGACGATGGAAGAGTTTCGTAGGAAATCCTGAAAAATCTGTATATATTTCCTCTAAAATTTTAGATAGCTGACTGAAGAAGAGACTCTTATGGGTCAGCGTGGATGAGAAAGGGGTTTTTCGGGTCTAGGAATTATGATAACAATGTCTGATTTATAAAGAACTGATCAAAAATTAGTTTAGACGTAGGCAGCCATTTAGAATATTTGGCACTTTTAATACGGGCAGGGCTTGTAGTTGACGTTTAGCAGGTGCCCCATCGTCGACGCCTGGCATTTGATTTTGGTTTTAGAGAAAGGATGATTTTAGAGTGAGTTGGTTTTTAGTGCGACGATGAAAAGTGGAACTAGAGCAGTGTTTTGGATGGTTTGTAAGGATTAGATTTGAAAAGGGGATTGGGTTTGGAACTAATAGAGCTTGAGGTTGCCAGCAAAAAGAGGGCTGCTTTATCTGATTATGCGAGTGGGCTATGTGTCGCGTTCGAGTCGTACGAAGGTGAATCTTTTAGCGCTTCTATGCCGCGCTAAAAAATGAATTGAAGACGGTGAATAAAACAAAATACCAATTTATATAATAAAATTCTGCAATCGATAGTGTTAGTGAAATAAAAAGTAATAATTACTGATGTCAAAAAAAAAAAACGAAAAATGAAATAATGGAATGAATACATCTTTTTAAAAATTATTATTTAATACATTGTTTGTTGGAGTAAAAATGTAAAAATTATTATTGACATTATTTTCACACCATTATTTATATTGATTTTCATTGCGTATTTATTCTGCCCTACAGTTAGCTTTCGTTTAAGTTTTCATACATCCTGAGAGCCATAGCTCCATCCGAAATCATATCCGGTAAGCTGGCAGTAGACACGGAAGCGGTTGCACTACTTAGAGGTTAATAAATGAAAATGAAGAACGCGCCTGCTTCAAATAAATTTATTTTAAATTTAACCTCTATTCGAGTTCGACACGGTATAATAATTCAAAATTCAAAATTCAAAAATCAAAATAAAAAAATAAAAGCCACCTCTGACACAAAAAGGTGTTGTGATAATAAATACATCGACCGGTTTAGCAGCGTAGAAATAATACGGCAATTAAAGACGTTTCCTTGTTATTATTGCGTTGTTTCAGATATCCCAGAAGATTGCAAGTGGCAGTTGGAACATTCAAAATCGCAGTGCCACGACTCATTCGGTATCTATTAATAATACGCGCGTTATCTCACGTAATTATAACGTACACGTTGCAAGGGACAGCAGCAAACAGGTAATTTTAACATTAATCGACGGCGAAGAGCGAGCTGCAATGACGCACAAACTAATTCGGAATAAGAAAGTTTCGTGAATTACATATGCAAATGTGCGCATTACCTACACACTTTAATTACAGCGGTGTGATGTTCATTTAGTGTGCTGGAGATAGGCCGCCGACCAGTACACACATAAATACCGGCTGCTCTATTAACGTGAGCGTACCGCTGTAGCGCAAGTGTGTGTGCCCCCAAGCACAGCCCCTCGCAGGTTTATTTCTGGAACTGTGTACAAAAGCAAGAAAGCAAAAAAGCAAAAAAGCAAAAAAAAAAAAAAAAAGAGCGGTTGTTCTTGATAGAGACGAATGGCCGGCAGGACACATTGGCGGCCGATACCGTTGACAGAAGAACAGAGAGACGAGGGCTATGCCGGTGGGACAATGAACAGTATTTAATGAGGTACAAAAGTGCCAACAAATAATTTCACAGAAAAGGCTGTGGCGGTGGCGAAGCTCTTCTAAAATTAGAGTCGGGTCCGTTTATTTTTATTTTCATTTCTTTATTTCTGTTTCGGAAAAAACAAAATGAAATAAATAAATAGACCCGCACGCGCATGCGCGAATCACAAATTCGGCGGTACTACGTCGTCAAGCGATGTAGATAACGCGTAAAATGCGAAAATTCAAGGAAAATGTTGAACTACGAATAGGCTTCTGCCATGGTTGACGACATTCCCATTCGAGCAAGAAACAGCCGGAAAAGCAGACACGAGCGTGGTAGGCGGCATCGCTGATTGCTCTGAAGAAGTGCATGCTTTTCCCTTTTTTTGTCTTTAAAACGTAACAAAGAGCGGCAGACGTCTACGCACGTACATAGACGTCATTATTTCTATCGTCTAAGCTTCCATCGTCTTTCCTCGAATTCGGAACCAACGGCACAACAGCTGAAAAGCAGCTGCAAGAAATGGCCGAACCCTTGCAAAAGCGTCGAAATCGAAATCGAAATCGAAATTGAAATCGAAATTGAAATCGAAATTGAAATCGAAATTAAAATCGAAATCATTGAAATGATCGAAATTGGAAAAATTCAATTCTAATGAAGTATATAACTAATATACTTCATATTAGCTTCACCGGTAACTTTCGTGTCTGTAATGGAATTTCGGAATCCATTTTTCACCCACTTCCAATTTAAAAATTAACAAATAAAAAATTATTCCAACAGGCCATGTGTGGGCAGTGTATGCTACATGCTACATGCTGAATTATAATAAACTAAAAATGTTAAGAACTACGATGATAATTGAATCGAAAGAAAAATATGTTTTATTCTTTTATGCGTATATAATTTATATTTTACCTGAAGTTCTTGAATATTTATCATTAACCGAAAGAATTTAATTGTATATATTTGAGTATGTTTAATAAGAGCAAAAAGCCTTGTGTGTAATTCGGTGCGTTACTAAAAAGTGCATTCAACATTGTTGAACAATTTTTTGATGCGCACGACTAAACTGCGGAAGCGTATTACATGTAGCAGGTATTTGTATACTGTAAGTTGTTTATTTGTAGCGGGAATATTATTATTCTTTTTTCCTAAAAATACCTTGAAAAGTAAAAAAATATAAGCGAAAACCGTGTTTGCAACATAATCAAAATATTTGCCAAGATGAAGAGCTCCTTTTCCAAAATTAAAGTGACTATTATCCCTATACTCCGGCAATTTTTAGCGAATAGAATGACTTCCGTTTTATTGGAGTTAATTTTAATTTACGATTTACTTAAACTCCATTAAATTTTTCATTACAACTATTCGTTAATCGGTTCCGAACGGAATCGATTCTGTATGAGGAACCAAAAGTTGTGGTATTTACAGAGCACCCTTAAAATCTTTTAGGGCGAGCAAGTTATTTAAATAAAGGTTTAATAGGAACGTGGGCACATTTACCGTCGTCTCCGGTAGAATAGCCAAGTTTACTGGTTTGTCGTAGATTTCCCTACGTTCCTCTTAATAAGTATACACAAAAAAAAAATGTGTATTATTAAATTAAAAACAGCAACAGTAACGTTCCATATATATATATATATTAATTACAACGTAATTCTTAGGCTACCCCCATTCGAAAAATGTCCCAATTTTATGTAACGTTTGTTATATTTTATAGGATTTTTGTTATTGTTATTTAAAAAATGTCACAATTTTATGTAATGAAATATGTAATGAAATATGTAACGAAAAATGTAACGAAAAAATGTCTTAATTTTATATAACGGAAGTTAAATGTTAGAATAGGACTTTTGTGGTTATGTTATTTTTTTTTTGTGTTGATGCCAGTAAGAATTACGTTGTAAATTTTGATCATTTTATACAAAGTATAGAAGGAAAGAGACAGAAATGTAAGCAAGAGGGCTCGTCAAGGGGCACAGCCCCTTGCAAGGCCAAAATGGCCGAGTTATATATATATATATATATATGTATATATATATATATATGTGTATATATATATATATGTATGTATATGTATATATTGTAATGTGACCATTACATGGTTCGACAAAAAATTAACAAAATAAAACCAAAATTATTAAACAAGTAAATAAAATATTAAAAATGTAATTTAATAGACTATCGGGCAAATGGTGTGAGCGTAAGTATGCGTATGTGTGTAATCCTGTTGTCGGCAAGGGAGAAAGGAATTTTGCATCGCCACCCACGGAGGACTATTCGGAAAAAATGAGAATTACGAATCATAAAAAATAAAGCCCGAAAACATCGCAGGTTGTAAAGATTCCGGGAAGGCACGACCTTTTTGAATGCGTCAAAGGATCTCCGCGAGCATTGGCTTCGTTTGCCGCGATTCCGACGAGTCCGGCGGTCAGGTTGTAAAAAACATGCCGACGAGAAATAACGACTGGAATGAGCCGGAGTCGAGGGCAAGCAGAACCGTCTAAAAAAGGTCGAAGTCACTCTAATTTTTGTCACGGTCGAAGTTGGCAGGTTATAGTTTTCGGTCTTGGTCATCGGACCAGTAAAAAAGTGAAGAATCCGCTCAAGTTGGCCACTGGCTGTAATTCGACTGTTAAAAACGCGAACGCTCATAATTCCGATTGTTATAATTAAAAAAGTGTACGGAGTATCATTCGTTAATTGTTCTTAAAATACCGCGGACCGAATTTCCTCTGCATACCAACCGAGTTAAAGGACCAACGAGACACCGTCATTCAGGATCTTGCACCACCCGGCCGACAACAGAGATACGTATTGAATTATTTTATATTTATTAATCGTCGTAATATTATGTTCGTATCTAGTTTAATTAACGTGTGTTTTTAGCGGTATACCGTCCCAGTAAAATAGTTGTAGATAAATTTTAAAATACAAACCGTTAAAACGAAACCCATTTCTTGGCTAATCTAATAATTAATAATAATAATAACTATCATAATAATAATTAATAAAATAATAATTAATAAAATAATAATTAATAATTCCGCGGACTAAATCCGTGGTGGCATCCCTGGACGCGAAACTACGCTTTACAGCGTAGTACCGTGCCATTTGGCATCCCTGGTGGGGAGACTACGCTTTGCAGCGTAGTACCGTTTCATTTGGCATCCCTGGTGGGGAAACTACGCTTTACAGCGTAGTACCGTTTCATTTGGCATCCCTGGTGGGGAGACTACGCTTTACAGCGTAGTACCGTTACAATATATATATATATATACAGTGACTCCCAAAAAGATCCGCACAAGTAAAAAATTTCGTTTATTTACACTGTAGAGACAATAAAAAACGCAATGAAAATTTAAAAAAAACTTTTATTAATAGTATAACATCACAGTCATACAGATCAGGTAATAAGAAAAAAAGATAATGAAAAAAATATCAAAAAAATAAGTTATATAAAAAAAATGAAAAAAAATCATTCCATCTCTGTAATCTGAAACCTACAATAAAGCACGGTGGTGGCGGAATGATGGTTTGGCGGTGTGTATCAGCCCATGGTTTAGACGAATTAGTATTTATCGATGGAATTCTAGATTCGCGTCGATATTTGGAGCTTTTGAAAGCCAATTAGCACAAAAGTGCCGCGACAATGGGTATCTTGCACTCGTTTAAATATTATGAGGACAATGATCCTAAACATCGAGCTCGCATTGTGCAAGAATGGCAGTTCTACCGGTGCTCAAAAGTGATCCATCCTCCTCCTCAATTACCGGATCTAAATATTATTGAAGACTTGTGGAATGAATTGGACCATCGAGTTCATCAGACGCCGGTTATTTCTAAAGCAGAGCTGAAGAAAAGAATTGATGAGGAGTGGATAAAACTGGACAAAGAATACTTAGGTAAACTTGTAAGTAGTATGCCAAATAGGTTACAATGCTTCATTGACCAAAAAGGATACTCAACGAAATATTAACTGAGTTTTTCAACTTAAATTTCTAGTGCGTTTCGCTTTTTTTCCTCGCGTTTTCGATTTTATGCGGTTCTTTTTGAGTGATGGTTTTTTTCATTTTTTTTTTTTTATATAACTTATTTTTTTGATATTTTTCTCGTTATCTTTTTTTCTCATTATGTGATCTGTATGACTGTGATGTTATACTATTAATAAAAAAAAAAAAAAATTATTTTCATTGCGTTTTTAATTGTCTCCACAGTGTAAAAAAACGAAATTCCTTACTTGTGCGGATTTTTTTTTGGAGTCACTGTATATATAATAACTCGGCCATTTTGGCCTCGCAAGGGGCTATGTTCCTTGACCCCTCTTGCTTACATTTCTATCTCTTTCTATTCTATACTTTGTATAAAATGATCAAAATTTACAATGTAATTCTAAATCGGTCCGTATGAATATAATAACATAATCACAGAAATCCTATAAAATATAACAAACGTTACATAAAATTGGGACATTTTTTTAGGACATTTTTTCTAATGGAGGGTAGCCTAAGAATTACGTTTTAATTAATATATATATATACATATAATATGTCAGTGGCGAATCCAGAGAGACATTTTGAGGAGGGAAATTATACAGTTACGTAATTTCTTATGCGGCAGACAGTAGATTTGAGAAGTAGCTTGTTTCATAAAGAAAATCAAATAGCGACCATCCCTTTATTGATTTAAAAATGCTTTAAAAATACATAATTATTACAATTTTTAATTTAACTTTTGTTTTATTTTTAGGGATGAAAAATAAAAAAATTATAACATTATACCTAAAAAATAGTAATTTAGAATTTGAATAGTAAATTACTAGAAAGAATAGAAAGATATAGTATTTTTATTAGATTTTCATTAGTAAATGCGATCTGAATTCTTTGCTCGTGAGCAAGTTTAAATATACATATTTCTCATTGAACTTTTTTAAATTAAAATTACAAATTATAAATTACAAATTAAAAATAAATAAAAAAGGCAAAAAAGATCAATGACAGTTCCGTTTAAAATAGAATAACGAAACAGTAATAGAGTTTTACTAGAAAACATTTTATTAAATATTAGTTGTATAATTAAGATACATTGGCAAAACATTTATACAAAGCTTTTATAGTATAAATTAAGTTTTACTGTTGTAACAAATTTTTTTATCAAAGTTTTGGTTCTTGGACAGATGCTCCCCCCCCCCTCCATGCGGATTCGTCACTGTTTATATATTCACGCTAAATCTACGGAATATGTTTAGAACTTGAATAATATATTTTCTCCTTCTCAGGTATTAATTCAGTAATGAGCATTATAATCAATCACCGACACCTTTCGACGAATTCCAATAGAACCTTCACCATAAACTCGAGTACATTAAAAAATCAGGAAGAAACGCGCATACTCCGGAAATGACGGCAATTTGTGAAAATGCCCGAATTATAATTACTTTACCAGAACGAACAAATGAGATTAAGCTGAAGCCAGAGCTACCGTAGCGTAGTAGGTGAGGCAGTGGTGTTTCATTCGGGTAGAACCGGTTTCGAATATCGCTATCGCATATTGAATTTCCAAAAAATTTCACGGAATGTCGATAATAGACGCTCCCCCATTACGGAAAAAAGGAGATTAAGCTGATCTTTATAAAGTATGATGAACATACAAAATGGCTATCGATGAATATCCCCGCCAGGTCTGTTTCGAGCCTATTTTAGGGTATTAGTGATCGTAATGGTGGTAGTAGTTTGGTAGTGATCGAGATTGTGGGTAATGGAACACTAAGCACATACACCAGTCGTAATTAGTGGGGACGGTGCGGGGAAGTGGATATTGTTACTTTTTCAAGAATCCAGAAGGGCTGTTGTTCAATGTTTAATCTTTAAAATACCGCTTCTTAACGTCGTAATTGAACTGAAATAAGTAAATAACTGTCGAGACGAGGCCAGCGCGCAAGCAATAATATTAATTACCTTCGTAATGAAACCGATGAATGAAATTTTTTCACAGTTATCGAATTATTTCCTGTTTTTTATTACGCGATTTTCTCTCTTCATTCCTCGTCTTCGATCAACTCGTTACCGGAATAACTGACCTATAACATAAAAAAAAAAAAAAAAAAAAAGGGTAATTAAGATAAGAGAAAAAAAAACCCATTAATATACAAAGCGGGAAAAAATGTGGCAACTAAAATCTGTAGAAAGACAAAAAAAAAAAAATGATCATAGTTTTTATTTAATTTTTATCCTATAAGATGATAGATAACCTTTCTAGCGTCTGTTTATCATGGGCTATTCTCATTTTCAAATCAAGTTCGCGTCATCGGCAAAGATTTTCTTGATCGGCAAATTTTTTTGTTACTCCCATTCTTCTAATTTACACATACCAAAACACGAATCATTTTGTGAACCCGGACAATTTCAGACGTACCGGGCTTGTTTTTTACATTTGTTTTTCGTAATTAAATGAATTAGTTAAGGGAAAAGAAACAATTTTTATTGCGTAAATATTAAATTTAATAATATTTCTGTAATCAGAAGGTTTTTTTTAGCGGTGTTGTTTTTTCATTCATAATCGAATAGGAGGAAAAAGTGTTAAAGGTACACATACACACATCGACAGAAATATGGCCGTCAAGTTTCCTCGAAACATTTTTATTCTTAATTCGGCTCTAGATTATTCTGCGTACTATGATCAAATTTTTAAAAATGAAAAGTTGATCGATTCTGGGCATAATTTGCATTACTGTTTTCGACTATTAAAGATTATTTGTGTATTTGTATACTACGCTGCTCGACTACTATACATTAGGCGTTGAGGAGACCTTTTTGATTGGCGACTTTTAAGACACCGTCCCCTCGCTGGTGTACGTACATACGACTAATATCTCTGAAATCGAATACTGACTGGTAGACCAGGGGGTGGGGGAAATAAAAAGAAAGGCACCTGCATAAAACCCCGTTTAGGAATTGGCCCTGAAACATTTTGTTCAGATAAATAGCGATGCTCTGTTTTCCGCTTATTTTTATTTACTTATTAGTTCTGTTACCGTTATACAGAGTTACCTGTTGCAACTTGTTTCATTATGTTTCAACCTGTTACAATCTTACCATCGTTTTAACCTATTTAAATTGCTGAAATTTGTAACGTAACTAAAAGGAACTCTATACGTTTTAAGCGCTTCCGGGGGACTTAACGTGGTGGAGGGGGCTTGCGTACTTCGAGGACGCCAAGAGCTATATTGGCAGTAGCCTAGCTACCAGAAAGGCCTCCCCAAGTCAAACAGGTCTTGGAAGAGAAGTCAGACGAAGTGTGTTCCACTCCTAATGCTGGGCGGAATCAGGTCCAGCGGATGCAGGCGTATAATTTAGATACAACCCAAATATGTCTGTATTTCAGATACCCGTAGGCGCTATAAGAATACTTTAAGTACGGCTACAGTACTACGATCAGGCAACGGTTAAAACAGAATGTCGACATCTGTCGAGTCTCTGAGACGCATTGGCTGAGTATCGGACATTTCGAGGCTTCTGAATATATTGCGTAGTTGTCAGGAGATGCAGAACGAAGACACAATGGAGTAGCTATACTAATATAGAAGAAACTAGCCAAATATATAATACGTTCCAATTAGTGCCCGCTTGATGAGGGCTACGATTAACGCTAGTCCAATGAAAGTACATTTACTGCAAGTATACACATGCCAACAACAGACGCACCCGACGAAGAGGTAGACAAAATGTACAAGGAAATCAAACGGATAAATTATTATAATCAGCGTCATTATCTTAAATAATAAAATAAGACTAAAAATCTAAATTAAATAAAATCCACGAGACTAAAACCTCGTGGTTTGCATCCCTGTGGGCGTAACAAATAAACTATACCATTTTAAGGCATTATTAGGTATATTATAACTAAAAATTAACCGAGAATATTATAAAATAATAATAAAAATAAATAAATAAATCCACGATAATCATAACGTTTGGACTTCCCCCGGTGGGGATTTACAATAAAACGGTAACATTTCAAAATATACGCATTTACGGTGGGTGGTAATATGTATTTGTAAACCATATCTGCAGTATTATGAATTTTTAAATTACACAAATAAACAAATATATTAATTAAAAAAGAAACGCACACACACATTCCAACAGTTTTTGAATTTACCTCGAAGATGGAGGGATGGCTTTGAAAGTCGACGGGGTTGATATATTTTTAATAAATACATCTGCGCATTTGTGAAGTTTAATAATTTATATTCAATATTATTTAAAATGTCTCGATAATAATATTAGTAAATTTAAACTATCAAATTATTTCTAACTATACATACAAGCGAACGAACGTCAGGAGCGTCATGTTTGACTAATCTTCTTTTTCTATCGTAAAGGTTTTTTTGTTAATCCCCGGTGAAGAATATGCGATCAGGCACTTGAGTAAAAAAAATAAAAAAAAAGATGCGGTTTTTTTAAATTTTTATATATTTTCCCAAGAACGTAATTTTTCATTTTATTTAATTTCAATATGAAATTGTAGATGTAAGCGATTCTTAGGAGGGCAATTTCCCCGCCGTATCCCGCCATTGATGACGACACCACATTTCTCAAAATATATATATATATATATATATATATATATATATATATTCAAACAGCGTAAACGCATTGTAAAAATACTTCAACGAGGAAACAGTTTTAGCGAACGGGTAATGCGCACTGGGAGCAGGTAATTAACGTCACATGCCTAATTGCTGGAATTTCGGAGGCAGAAGAAACAATGTCACGGAACGGCAAGATAATGAACTTGACGACGTATTCGGGAGGAACTTGGACTGACGATAGCTGTTTTTAATTCGCGATGAGTACCATCGGCTGACGGAGAAAGCATGTCCGTCCCCATTCGTATTCGACCCGAAGTTGCTAACTGAAACGCGATTTTAAGTTAGTGACCATGAACAGGATGTAGTTTTAGTCGTCCCCGGTATAACAAAATGAATACAACATTTTTTGATAACACTCAAAAGTACTAACGAACACTGCTCAAAACGAAATGTTTTTTTTCTTTTTTTCATTTTTTCCATTCTCAAACTAAAGCGGACTGAACATGTTATTAAACAGCTGAATATCATTTCATGAAGTACCGAACTTCAAATATTGGTAAATGACTATTTTTTTTCTGTTTTTCGCAGATGTATATGCGTCGCGACATCATCACATGGTTCTCTGTGGATAAAAATCACCGTCAACAGAATTAAAAAAAAAAAAACTTCAAAATGTGTAAATTGAAATTTTATTCAAATTACAAAATTGTACAATGCACAACGATAAGCCTTTTAAGATATTCATAATTTTTTTTACATTCAAAATCGTTAAAATTATTCAAAAAGTAAAGTTTCGGGATTTTTATGTTCTTAAATAAATTACTTAAATATTATTAGAAGGAGAATATGATAAAGCGCAATATATAAACTTTTAACCGCATTTTTTTATTTGTACATTTTTTGTTCCTTTTACATAAAAGAATTAGTTAATAAACTCCGTTTTACTAATGGCATCGAGAACATGTAGGTAAACCGAGAAATGGCAATTTTGCAACGACGAAAAACTAACGAATATGCGTAAAACCCTTGAAAAAGTAGTTCAATTAAGAACGAGATGATAGTTCAATTAAGAATGAGATGTGCCACCAGTAACATGAAATGTTAATATCCCCCGGGTGATTTTCATTTATTTTTCTATAATGAAATCGAGTAATTTTCCTATCACTTGTTCACAACTTCTTTCGTACCTGTGTAGGCCTCTTTCACAGTTATCTTCGGAAAAATATCGGGGACCTAAGTATAATAAATAAGACGCCGTTCGTATCCCCCCCCCCCATATTTGCAACAACCAATTTTCGAGAATATCCAATTGAAAAATCGAACCTTTTGCGAGTGAAGTCTGAATGAGCCGGCAACAAGGCACAGAATTCGCCAAGTAGTATTACTGTGCCGTTGTCGATTTGATTGATAAAAAATGTATTTATTTAATGTTAGCGTCATTTATAGCAAGTAGACGCAATAATGTAGTTCGCGTTATTACCGAATGGAATATGCATCGTCACTTTTACAAAGTTATCGAAAAACAATCGCGTTGATTAATAATATCGTTAGTAATTTCTTAATTTCCCTTTTTTCTAACGATTCGCATTATAATTGTAAATAATATCAAAATAAACGGAAATAGAATAATTCACGATAATTACAAGAAAAAATCGACATGTATCGCAGTAATAAAGAATCTTTTTTCTATTCTGTTTGTTAAATATAGAAATCTAATAAATTATAATAATAACTGATATAATAAACAATTATAACAAACAATATGTAAGAACAAAATAAACATTTCTTACTTAGTAACGTTTTCGGGCATTATCAGCTAAAACACAATTCACACTATATGTGATCAAAGACAAATTCTAAATCACATGTCTCTGATCACACATAGTGTGAATTGTGTTTTAGCTGATAATGCCTCTGAAAACGTTACTAAGTAAGAAATGTTTATTTTGTTCTTACATTGTTTGTTATAATTGTTTATTATATCAGTTATTATTAACTTATTATATTTCGCAGGTAATGTTCTCCAAATTCATTATGAATACGTTATTTGTATTTTAATTTTTTTTTGTTCCCGCTTCTATATTAGAGATTACTTGAGAAATTTATTTCGGTGCCTTTACTGTGTTTATTTAGGCATCAAAAATAGCCGCCGTTTAAAAGCGTAATATTTTATTTTCATTATTTAAGAAACTTTTAGCCGATGATGGGCCAGGCCTGAAAACGTTCCAGCGAATAATATACGGTTTTCCCTTACTATTTATGTAATTGTATGCATTTTTAATTCCAGCAAACGAGTTGGTGGAATTCTCTATAATTATAAATTTATGCTGATGGCAATTTGCTGCTAAAGTTCTAAATTCGAACAAAATAAAGCTATTAATATAATTCCTACACTTTAACAAAACATGCTTTTATAAAGTAGCCGGTGGTCAATTTAAATAAACAATAAAAAGATTTTATTGACAATTTTTCGATTTTATAAGCGAGTCTTTGAGGTTTTCTTATGTATAATTTTGAATTTTACTTTTAATGACCCAGTGGGCCACATCTGGTGGTATTTTGAATTGTTTTTAAAGAGCGATTTTTGACGTCGTTTTAAGTTCCATAACTGCGTATTACTGACGTTTTTTTTTTTTTTTTGTGTGTGTTTTTTTACGATTTATGACGCTCGGCGATTATCGGGGTTGTCTCCGAATTATGTTAAACAGTTGTTTAATCACGATTTTTGATTAATCACACAAGCAAAGCCGCTCTCGAGTTCTTGCCTGTTTTGACATCTTCGTTGAACGTTCTTATTAGAATAGCACATTAACACCAATAACAAAATATAGCTTAAAAAAAAAAAATAAATAAACAAATAAATAATTACGACTGACACTTTTAATTTTACAAAAAAGAAAGGGAGAAAATATTATATTTCCAATCGAAACTTTCCCGCTTTTTCTAAGAAAGGCTGACTTCTTCATCCAGATGATAATGGTCACTCTGCTTTTTTCTGATAGAGTTGTTCTTAGAAGAAACTAGATCAAAAATACTGGCACAATTCGATATTTATGCAACTAACAGAGAACTAAACGAAATACATACAAATTCGTCAAATTTAAAGTCAACTTTCTGTACGTCATCACTGAAGCGAAAAAAAAAAAATGAAATTGAACATTTACCAGATGATTTTCACAGCAATAACTTAAATTATTCGATTACGTTTAAGCGCAACATCTTACAGCATAAATAGTTACGAGTACATGGACATACTACTAGTTAGTGCATACTTTTTCATACGAGTAATTCATTTGCGACATACGCTTTAAGAATCCTGGCTGTAATCTAATAAGTCTTGGTTTAAGATACATTTAAACACTTTTCTTCTTTTTTTTTTTCTTAATGTATTAACCCTTGAGACGCTGAAATAAATACAAAGGGTCAACAACGCGGCACTGTGTTGTTTTTAAGATTCATAATAAGATGACTCGGAGATGACGAAAGTATCAAAATACGCAAAGTTCAGGAATGACTCAAAAACTTAAAATTGTGTGCGTGCAGAATTATTATATTACAAAAAAAAAAGACGGCGTAGTGCAAAAAAAAAAAAAAAAAAAAACAAAAAAAAGGACTGGTGCGAAACAGATTATTTCGATTTTTAAGGATTTACATAATTCGCGGAAATTATTCTTTTTTCGCGGTTCGACATTTATGTTTGTAAATAATAAAGAGAACGGCATTTTGTATCGGAGTCTGACTGAGTGTGCCACGACGGATGCAAACAGGAATCACGTGAAACTACGAAACAGGGCAACAATTTGTTACAGCTGACAAAGTGATCATCTTAATTCGCATGCTCGCTGGCCACTGAAACAGACGTGACGCTAGCGTTTCAAACATGCTACCTATCCGCGGCTTCCGTCACGCTTTACTCGCGTTGCATGTTCATCAACAGCAGTACACCCCATCATCTCCTCGCCCATATCTTTTCTATTATCAAGTGCGCAACTGGCGGTCCGACAAAGTGTTGAGAAATACTAACCGAGCAGACGACGATGGTGTGTATATATCATTTCTTCGACGGTGCAATAATCAATCGCGGCTCGAGCAAGAAACGCCAGCTTACAGACGGTGTCGGCTCGTTTTTAGCATTGATTTTTACAATACCTGGCAATAGTTGAGTTTTTCAGATGAAACAAAACTCAGCGGTGGCCGTGTGCTTTTCATCTTTCATACCATAAACAAGGAAAAACTCGCTATGACATACCTATTTGACGAAAGATCGATTTTCCTTAAAATCGTCTTTTTATTATTACTATTATCATTATCATTATTATTATCATTATCATCATCATCATCATCATCATCATCATTATTATTATTATTATTATTATTATTATTATTATTATCATCATTACCATTATCATTATTATCACTCTTATCATTCAGTGAATGTGTTACTCAAAATTGTGCGGTGCCGCAAGGAAGTATTTTGGGTCCACTTCTGTTTTTAATATATGTAAATGATTTATGTGATCTTATTGTACCGGGTAAAATATATTTACTTATGCTGATGATACACTGTGTTTACTATGAGTTCACGCTATACCGACATTTTGCAACAACAGGTACAGTTTGGGGTAAATGTAATACTCAACTGGTTCAATAACAATAGGCTTACAGTAAATTTAAAGAAAACGAAGCTCGTGGTCTATAGTAATTTGCCACAGAATCAGTGAGACGATATACAGATTATAATAAATAACAGTATACATATAGACAGAGCATACGAGTTCAAATACTTGGGCCTAACACTCGATTGCAGATTGACATGGAACAAACACATTTATTTCTTGGAAAAGAAATTAAGAAAGCTAAATTACATTTTTTTATTACTCGGGAGAATTTTTCAAAGGAAACCATATCTATCGATTATATCAATCTCGATACCTACCGGTCCTTACCTATGGATTAATGCACCGGGGGAAGAAAGTAGCTGAATATAGCAGAAGACAACTGGACATTTTGCAAAAGAGAATATTTAAGCTCATAAACAAAGACAGTAACATCAATTGCAAATACAATTTCCTAAATATAAGAATTTTATATAAGATTCAGGTACTACTTCATAATATGTTTAAAAACAGAGAGGAATTTACTTTTTTATATAAGGAGGGTAAAACCAGAAGCTCCGGTAGGGAAATAGCAGTGGTACCTAATTTTAATAAATACCATTCCAAAATACAAATGGTCTACATGACTCCTTTACTTTATATAATTTACTACCGGATCACGTCATAGAGAATCTCAAAAACTATAAGAAGAGACGCAAATGCTTAACGAATTATTTTATAGAAAGTTCCAATTGAGTTTGACATGATCATCATCTTTAAATTGGCACTTAATATTATATTTCCCGGTTAGATTTAATTTATATTATTTAATCATTTAACTGTTCAATTAGATTAATTTCGTATGTATATTTGAACTTTGATTGGAAAACCATTTCGGTTCCCTTCATTTAATCCAGATGCACGCGCTACTTTAATGTAATTTAATGTATTTTACTTTATTTTAGTATTTAATCTTCTCATATTTTGTTTAAAAATTGTAAATATTTTTCATTTTCACTATTGTACTTTTTATTTCAAATACCCATCGCACGAGCAAATATGCGCATAGATGGGAAATGTAAGGTAATAGTGATAATAAAACGTTATTTTTGATTTGATTTGATTATCATTATTATCATTATCATTAATTTCATATAAATAATTGTCGGTGATGCGTCACATAACCGTGAGAACTATTTACTTAAAAGTTACCTCAATTATTATTATGTACATACATATATTTAGAAACATATGAAATGTTTTCGTCAAAATTAATCTGTCTCTTTTTGATGATTATTCAAAATTATGAAAACTTATATTCATAAGAAAATACGCATATTAAACATATATATTTATATAAATTCGGGAACACACGGTGGTCGGTCCCCTATCATCACAGTATATTACAAATTATAACTATAGTTTTATATAGTTTTTTAAATTGTAATAATTGTATACATATTTGTATTAGATGTTTGATTATTCCTGCCTTTTTCTGATGATTGTTCAAAATTGCGGAAACTTTTCTACTCTTGATGAACGCCGACATATTTCATTGGGGAACAAAGTTTTCCCCCGATTAAAAAATTAAGTAATATACCATGATTACGGGATTGCGTTCCTGACACATGTCTCGATGTTTATATAAATATTTTGAAACGCGACCGTTTGCTCATTTAAGCCCACAGGAATGTCAACCACGAGGTTCTGTTCGCGTGGATTTTATTTAATTAAATTTTTATTTTTAGGTTTATTTGTTCGCGGTTATTATTAAATTATCTGATCGAACTTTAAACGACATATATTTTATTAAACTTGACACCTCTACCTTGTCGACCGGTGAAAAAACACAATAATTAACAATGCATATGACGCCGAAATATTATACAAAATTAAATTTAAAACAAAATTCTACGTATGTGGTGATCCTCGGGATCCGTAGGTTGGCGGTTCGTTGATGCGAAACGATCGGATAAAATATTAATCGGCTTTATTAATTTCGATACTTGACGAATTTAATTTTGGTACTGATAATAAGGCCGAATACTTGAGACGACGATAGATAGCGAAACAAATTTCATAATTTTATCTCGACTACACAAGATCATCACAACTGTTTTTTCCGGGTTTCATCACTAACGTCTGATTGACTTGAGAGAAGAACAGTAATTAACTTCAGCCAAGGTAAAGAACGACTGATTTTCTCTAAAAAAATCTTTTTTCCCTTATTTTCAAATTCTCCCGCCCTTCGACCAGTGACCGCGGGAGCTGACCCTATCAGGTAGATCCTTTTTCATAGCTGGACGGTAATTGGCTACCCCAACCGACAACAGGATTTCAAACATACGCTCATTCACGCCCGCACCACTCATTCTAAATTATGTTTTATTTTCTTTTTCTTTTTTTGCTTTAACTTGTATTTGACCCCCATGTAATGATTACAATTTTTAATATATTTTCGAATAAAGATTAAAAGTTTTTACAGGTCTGAAAAATTGATCTCGGTTGAAAAATAGAAAATGAAAATTTTTCAACTTTTATTTTAAGAATCCCGTCAAAACGCTTACATGTTTTTTGAGTGAACATGCGCTTATCTGCAAATGTCTCCGCACAAAACGGCTATAACCATTATTATTTAGCGGCGGGGGGGGGGGGGGATCAGGGCAAACCATCAACTATTTCAGAGCAATATTTTTCTGTTCTTGATAGGCTCTCTAATCTGATCGAAAATAAAATCGTAACTCTCGGTATTCTTCGTGTCTTTCACAATTTTTTCCCCCGTATCTATCGGGGATTATGCACCGTTAATTAGTGTGCATATTAATAGCACATTGCAATGTAGCAAAAAAGAAAATAAATAAATAAATGAAAAATCTCACGCATTTCGGCTTATTGGACACACCATATTTTTTCAACGTATACATTTGAAAATTAAACAACAACCGTAATATTTTCCTAAACCAACGGTAAAAAGAAAAAAATGATTAACAAAACCCGAGTCGAAGATAACCGGATTCACAGATGGGGTTCGTTAATTACTGAAAAATCATCACCGCCGGAGGACGTCAAAAAAGAGGAAAAAAAAGAAAAAAAAGAAAAGAGTTAAACACAGACGCCGAGGAACTTTCATTTTCCTGTATTCTTCGGTTCATTAACACCGCGCTTCGTTGAGATGATTGCATCATTTACTATTTTTTTATCGTTCATTTTTTCAACTTAATTTTATTTAATTCGTTGACGCTACATTAAGTGTTAATAAATAGGCGCGATGTGAAAAAAACACAACGGTGGCTTGAAAACGTTCGCAAAAAATCCGATAATTACGTAATCGTAACGACAAACTGTATCCGGGGAGAAAAAAAAATCTCGAAAAACTTCCGCCCATGTACGACTCACAGTGTGCGTGAAACTAATAACATCAGTATGGCGACCAAATTTGAGAAATATCTCGTCGAGTAGTAGATTTGATGATTTTTCGGCGCCATAAAAATTCGTTAAATATCTATTAACAAGACTGCTTGTAAATGTTACGTCGAATGTTAGCCAGCTTTAGAACTAGACTCAAATACCACACTTTTGAATAATCAAATCGAATTTATTGCTTTAACAAATTAGTATAAGAATACAAGCAAAAAAAAAAGTGTGTTTCACAAATGCGCATAACTGGGGCCAGTAGCAGGATTATTATTATAAGAAACTGATAATATATTTAATCAAGGGCGTCGCCAACCGATGGGCCCGGGGGGGGGGCAAGGTGAGAACAGACGCCGGGGGGGGGGGGGGATGGCAAAATGATAGAAAACGGATATGAGTTATAGAAAAAATAAAATGTATAAGTTGTAAAGGCTTAATATTTTATTAAACAAGAATAAAATCGTAATTAAAACATAATTTTCGTGGGTTTCTGGCAAATGATTCATGATTACGCGCCTATGAATACTCATTATGGCCAGTTGATTGAAAAGTTTCAAGGCTCCAGGGAGGGCAGCTGCCCCCCCCCCTGTCCCACGCTGGCGACGCCCATGAATTCGATAGTAAACCCGTATACAATTTTACAAAACCCGTAATAAAATAAAATAAATACAATGTTGAAAAGTAAAACCGAAGTACAATGATGCAATGTCTAAAAACAGCTATTGACTAAAAATATTACAATGAGCACCGTTAGAATATGAAATATCAATATTATTTGGTCATTGTTTATAGAATTTAACCATAACCAGTATAAAATGTACACACATAGGTGCATATCAAAGATCATTAAATCGTAACTATTATCTAATAATGGGCACTTTTACTATTTGCACATACGGATCGTATTACAAAAAATAAGATAAACGAATAACAATTTATCTATTTATAATGTGCAAACACCTGTTAATATTCAGATAATTATATTGTATCCACACCTCTTATATTACGTATAATTTTACATACATCCGTACACACCCGTAATTTCCGTAATTACTCCTGAAGAAAAAACAAATTTTACCCATTCGTTAGTAACATTAAGATGCCCCCCCTAGTCCAAAATATGAAATGCCCCAAAAATTATCACCTAGCGCAAGTTATAACCATTTCCACGGCAGAAATTTTAATTTAGTAACGCTAAAACTTAAAATAATAATAATAATAATAATAATTTTACAGATTTATAATATTTCGAGTTCTATATTTAAAACAAAGCAAGTGTAATGTGATAATTAAGCTTTTAAGCCGTAGTTAATAAGCGTGTTTTTAACTTTTTACGCCTTCTCTTGCAGTTTAGTACCCACATACTACGCATATGTACTAACGGGCACCTGTGTTATATAGTAGAGCTAATGTCTGAAATGATACTTATTGAAAGAAAGGATCTTAGCGCCTATTATATATTTCAATGCCTATTTATGTTTATTTTTCATCATTGAAAATTAATATGCTTCATATGTTCAATAGGTCATTTTCAATGCTGCCGATTAAAAATAATCTTAATTACTTCCTTCTGTAAGTATTCTAACGGTTTAATGTAGTAATCTGCAGCATCCCTCCGGTAAATTATACCATAGGATAATAAGGATAGGACGTTACAGCTGACGATTATTTTTTAATAGTATTGTTTAAAATAACACAATTTTTTTTTATTTATTTTTTATTTATTTATTTTTTTTTTTTTGTGGACCGGCTACAAACCATTTAGCTACCGGAAAAAAAAAAAAAAAAAAAAAATATGGACGTAGTTTATTTACAAAGTTTTTTGCCTGAATGAATGGGTTGTTGGTACCTTGTAGTCTAACTGGTCCGCAGTAATAACAACAGAAGATGATGTAAAGGAAAAAGTACACCGCAAAAGAAGGAAGACCGCCTTTTTTAATTGAAAAAACTTGAGCTAAAGATCACTCGAGAAAAAGAATTTGAAGGGGTCTTACGATTTAATTTTGCAATTTTCTCATATGTGCTTTTTTATGTACACCTTTTTTGTCCAACTCACGATCGGAAGTTTATCGAATTTATATGCGTGAGACGTTCAGTTTAGATCTGAATAACAAAATCACCTGTACGTGTTCTCCCGGGGTTTACACGTCAGGTTGAACACTGACATTTTGTAATTTAATTAACAAAACTCTTTATTGAATGCATTACAAAACTGTACAACAAACCCGATCCTTTTTCTCGCGGAATAATTTTTCAATTTTAATAAAAACCGGCGGCCCCAACTTCAAACTCCGGAGTTTCACGTTTTACTTCGCGAATAAAATCGATTTTCTCGGTGGCATTATGGATTCCCGCGTCTACGTTCGAACAACGTGCGCAACATTTTTTTTTTTTAAACATATTTCGACTCTTCAGGACATTAACCCGGCCGGAAGCGATGATAATTTGCGATGACATTTTTAATAGTGAAATTCGAATTTCACTCGATCGAACTGGAGGCTCCCTTTTCCTAATTATATTTTAATTAATAAAAGCTTGAAGAGAGGTAAAAACCCAATTCATATTCCTTCGCGTGCCCTTACATTATCGTGAACGAGACATCGATTTAGAATAAATAAATGGGCGCTTGTTATCGTTAGATTAAAAGCGTGTATTACACAGCAGTGTACATATATCGCTAACGATAAAATGAAAATTAAGATATATATAAAGTTGAAAAACCCATGCCAGAGCCAAAATAATAATAATAATAATAATAATAATAATAATAATAATTATGATAAAATGAGTAAGTAAGAAATTCAGATATTAAATTTAACTGATGACCACACTTACACAGGAATTCTTAGACATGGGCGTCAGAATGCGCGCCATTCAACGCGCGAAAAAGGCAAATTAGACTTGAAATAACGTGCCAATTTATTGTAATCATCTGGTCCGATGTGCGTTTTAGAAAAAAAAAAAAAAAAAAAAGGACTAAATCAAGTCAGTGTGCGTTAACTGCAACGTATACTTGTATGTTTAAAAATACGTTATAACGCACTAGTCTCCGGTCTTCAACTACTTACAAGTCGCAATCGATCAATTTCATCGATACAAGTCCAGAAAGCCTGATAAAAAAACTGCTAATAAAACGTAATTACGATTAAACTGAAAACAAAAAAATATTTAAAAAAAAAAACAAGTTTTGAATTAGATCGTTCATGATCAACGGAAACGATTCAAATACGAAACAGTGCACACCATGGGGTAAAATAAGGATTCATATTATAACTACAGGGACTATTCACGATACTGAATGAAAATAAGAATAACCAAAAGTGTGAATAAAAAAGGACATAACCAACAGTGGGGCAATTAAATATAATAGGCAAAACAATTAAATGTCTGCAATTCGACGAAAATCGTAGTAAAAAGGCCGAAAATATCTTGCTGGCTGGTACAATAACTAAAAATATTAACGTATTTATAAGGTCCAATAGTAGCTATGAACTTGCTAATTTGTCGATGGGTTGAATTTTCGACGCCCAAAAAAAAAAAAAAAAAAAAAAAAAAACTTGCTAATTACAGATTAGAATTACACACAGGTAATTTATTGTAACGGCACAAATACGCGTAGCAAGAATGTATAATACATTAATAGTAAAAGTAATCAGTATATTTATATTAACACATACATTTCCTAATTGTATGTCTCTTCCCTTGCAGTTTTATTTCGATTTTCTGTTATTATTTCTCTTAAACAAAATTTAGTAGAAAAAAAGTGGCCCCTTTAAAAAAAAGGAAGTCATGTTGCCGCACCCTGTATATATATACATATATATTAGTGGCGGATCCACGGCGAGTAATGGAGGACATCCCTCCCCGAAAGCTTCTATAAAAAAATTTGTTATAACAGAGAAACTTAATTTATGATATAAAAAATTTGTATGAATCTTACCTACGGATTTTAATAATTAATATTTAATACTATTTTCTAGTAAAACTATTGATGTTCCTTTTTTATTTTATTTTAAATGTAAATTATCATTGATCTTTTGCCATCTTTATTAATTTTTAATTTTTATTTTGTAATTTTAATTAAAAATAGAGTTCAATGAGAAATATACATATATATTTAAACTTGCTCACAAACAAAGAGAATTCGGATCGGATTACTAACAAAAATAAAAAAGAAGTAAAGTGTCTAATAAAAGTACTATCTTTCTTACTATTTCTAAACTACCATTTTAGTTAGTATTTTATAATTACGTTTTCACCTAAAAAAAAATTGTAATAATTATTGTATTTTTAAAACATTCTTAAATTTCAATAAAAGTCGCTATTTAATTTTCTTTATGAAACAAGGGGTATTTCTCAAATCTACTGCCTACTGTAGAAGATTTCACATAATTATATAATCCCCCCCCCAAGATGTCCTTATACCCCCTCCCAATGACCTTCTGGATCCGCCCCTGATATATACACATATTAATGATAACACAAGTAAATGTGTACTATTAGAGGTGACTTAAATATTTACTTTCGGATAAAGTTAACAACTCTAGTAAAGTATTATACATATATATATATATATATATATATATATATATATATATATATGTGTGTGTGTGTGTGTATGTATATATGGCAGATGTAAATTACATACACATGTACAATACATAGTACATACATATTGTTTTATATGTAAATCACTTTCTTAAGTACATACATGCTTTAAAATGAAGAAACGTTGATTTTTAATCATTAAGATTTTTTTCTTTTACCTATAAAAGTTGTTTCTGACACGTTTTAAAGTTGATTCCGTTTAATCCGGATTTTCGGTGATCCGGGTCCCGGTAAGTCCGGATTAACGAGACTCTATTGTATGTACTTTAACAAATGACACTGTTTACTTTTACAGGAAGTTATGTACGGGAATGCAGGGCGGAGAACTCGAAGAATCAAAAACAATTTAACAGATCAGGGGCGAAATTAAAAATGGTCTCAACAGTAAAAGCTGAGCCTAAACAATAGAAATGGGGTAAAAAAGTAATCGATTTCAAACGATTATTAATGGAGATGTTTTGTAATTTCGGTATAACGAAAATGACGATGGCCAGTCAGCATTAGGTATATCTCGCGCGTCGTTCTAGTTGAGTGCAAGAAGAAATGCATCATGGTCGGAATAGTGGTAGCAATAATGGAAAAGAATGTGACAAGTATAAACGAGACAAGAGAGCAACGAACGTCATTTCTGAAAAGCAGCCACGGTTCCGTTGCGCTGTATGTTTACTCGTTATCAGAACTTTTCTTATCTGTAGCGCGGAACTGGTTTCTCGTACACGCCATTGTTTACCAATGTCGTTTTGTTTCCTTTCCGTGCTCACTTTTTAAATTTGATCTAGACGCAAGGAGCAGACTTACGCCCGGCCTGTCATCTGCTAGTTTACACGCTGCCGTCGCACCGACTCCTCCCCGCTCTATATCTGATTTGCTCACGGCTGCGGATATATCCATAATGTAGAAGCTTAACGAGGTTCGCTAGACGACAACGTCTGCTATTAATTATTTACAACCGGATTTTTTACTTAGCCTACAAAGTTGTCTGTGCACGCAGGTCGCGCGGCCACAATCTATTTTTAAAAACGGACAGCAAATAGAAATCCAGCACACAAGAACATGTTGCTAAGCACGCGCATAGAAATTTTCTCTTCCCTTTCGATAAGCTCATCTAAGTCGCTGCCGACGCCGCTGGTGAAAGATTTCACTCACTAACGGCCGCCATGCGGTTATTTACTGGTCGCCCGGAAAAGTTGAACAGCTTTTTATATCGCATAGAAGCATATCATGGCACGGAAGCGACTGCAGTGCGCTGTACGAACGGAATTCGAATATACGCCGACTACTGTAGTTTGAAAGGGAAAATTTTAGAATAGGCGGCGAGCAACTTAGCGATTAAAGACTGTGCAAGATTATAACGCAAAGTGTCAGACAGGTTAGCAAGCAGGTTAGAAGTCACGACTGCAGAAAAAGATCGCTGGTCCAAGTTAGAGGACACTCCGAAGTTGAACACTACGACAGGGGTAATAAGAAAATCTGTGAGTTTCTTTGCGTGACGCTTACGTTTTACGAAGAATGGCATAGGCAATTGAAACTGACTTTTCTATAAAATTTATAGAAAACTATAACATCTTGGCAGGTGGTATTTCCTGTGACGGCGAGGTGGTCCGAAGGATACGAATAATGTATATACCATTTAATACCAACTAAATTATTTACTGAATTTCCTATATATATTTATATTGGTATGTGCAGCTTAAACATATTAAAAATAATAAACCAACAAATAAAATTACAAAAAAAAAACAATGCGCGATGATGCTGTCGGTTAAAGGTGTGAGAATGGTGCCATCTCACGCACCGTCACACGGTGAAGCGCACATCTTCTTCGGTGATTGATTTTGATAAGTTGCATTATTGGAAAATTGAGAAAAAAAAGCCGTTCGTTAGATGCTTTTTAGTATCAAGCTGGTTGAGCAATCAAATTTAGAAACTAGTTAGTGTGTACTGCGTTCATCAAACTTCGAGGAACCAACGAAAAAGGGGGGAGTTGGTTGATTGAGAGGCTGAATTTGCAACACTTAAGAATCGAACCGCTCATCGGAACCGAGAAAAGAGACTATCCAATCTTCACCAATTACGAAAATCGATTTCTCGCGCCTTTCGAGAACTTCGATCCTAGAGCTATCAGGGAACTACCAAAATTCAACGAGTGATATGAATTGGTGACATTTATTAATTATTTTAATTTATATGCGTATCTAATAATTGTATTTTTCAGCGGCCGATTGCTAACCGAAAAATCAGCTTGTCACATTGTTCGATATATTATTAAGAATTTGATTATAATCAAATAATAATAGAAAATAATAACAATAAAATAAAAATAACTTTTATATAATTTTGCTCTTCGCGGAACTGAATAATAGTGGCATCACCGTTCAGGGCATAAAGTAATAAACTAACATTGAATTCTGTGCCCCACCCATCCCCTCCCGTAGAGATTAAGTAAGCGAGAGTAAAGTCCGCCCCACATATTGAACCTGGCCCTCACAGATTTTATTCTTTAAAACATATATTTAAATGGAGTACCGCGCTATTTTGAACCCAGCGCACGCATAGCTCACGTCCAAGTCGTCGGTACGAAAAACACAGTTTTCATGCGGTGCGTCGGTTGGTTTAAACTTTTTAGTTGTTAAAAATTTTGATTTACTCGTTATGGTCCACATGTTTTATTATACAAAAGAAGAAGAAGAAAAAAAAAAAAAAACAAAAAAAAAAGGTGAGCATGGACTGCGCGTGGACTGGACGCAATATGCGCGATACTTGCAAAAAATGTGCGTGTAAGCCGAATTTAATATGCGGCGGGCTTTACTTTCGCTTACTTAATCTGTACTAGGGACGCCAAATGCAACGTTAGTTTCTTAGTTTATTCCCTCAGGGATGATGATGCCACACCATTGAGTTCCACGAAAAGTAAAATTTTATAAATATTATTTGTATTATTAATTATTCGATTATAATTAGATTTTTAATAATATACTGAGCAGTAACCTATACACCAGTTTTTCTGTACTGATTAACCACTGAAAAACATAATTACTCCCCATATGCTTAGTAAAGTAAGTCCCATATATCCTTGATAAGGTATCATGGATTGTGAAGTTAAGCTTTACAATGTACAAAGCTTAACTATCCCCGGTAGCGATCATAAACAAATTATCTGACATGTATACATATATATATATATATTATTATTATTATTATTTTTCGACTTTGGCCATCTGAGGACCACGGAAATATTACACGAATAACGCCAGCTACATTTCGTTCCTCCCCATTTTCTTTCGTTTGTTTGCCCAATATTCTTTCATTTTATCCGAGTGCGCTTTCTTCATTTCTTCTGTCCACTTTCGCCCTGTTTTCTTCACTGTGTCCTTCCGGAATCCTTGAAAAGTCTGAACCTTCCGACTGAACTTGTTTCTGTCTTCAATTTCACTTTCGCTGATCCCCATCTGTTCCAAATCTCTTTTTACTTGTACTATCCACAGTATCCTACATTTCGGATTGTTGTCGAAGTAGTCAAAGATTCTTTTGGTAAGGCGTTCATTATCCATTCTTTTGATGTGACCATAAAAGGCGATTCTTCTTTTCCTAAATGTGTCACTGACCTTTTCTATTATTTCGTATACTTCATTATTGCTCCTTAATTTCCAGTACTCATCGTCTCTCCTGGGGCCCAATATTTTCCGGATTATTTTCCTTTCCTTAATTTCCAACTGGTGCATTTCCTTGTTCGAAGTCATGTTCAGGCATTCAGTTGCGTATAGGCACTGCGGCTTAATAACGGTGTTATAGTGTCTTATTTTGGCATTTCTAGATATTGATTTTTTATTATACGTGCTTCTTGTTAGCTGAAATGACCTTTCCATTCTCTATGTATTCGTTCTTGCATCGATCTTTTATCCCCAGCGTTTACTTGGATCGTTTCTCCTAGGTATTTAAATTCTTCCACTCTTCTTATCACTCTTCCATGCGTTTTTATTATGTTGGGATCCTTTTTATCACTCGTCATGAATTTGGTTTTCTCGAAAGCTATTTCCAGCCTGACCTTTGCTGCCATCTCACTTAATATTTCAACTTGACGCTTAGCCTCTGCTACACTACCGGCTACCAGTGCAAGGTCATCTGCAAATGCAAGGCAGTCTATCTGCAGGTTGTTTTTCTTCCGTCCAATCATCACTTTCTTAATTCCTTCCTGCTCCGTGGCTTTTCTCCATTTCATATATATATATATATATATTTTATTAGCGTTTTGACAACAAAAAACAGTCTCGCATCGGTATCGTTTTAGAGCGATAAATTCTTTCCGAACTTACTTTTATTTGGGAAAACCTGAAACAATTTTTTATTCCTCCTTAAGAATTTCCATCTACCGATGTGAAATCGTAATATTTGAATCCAATAAAGTTTTTTCCCGCCATAACTGGAATTACTAATACACAATTTCTTTAGAGCTGTTAATACTGAAACTACAGTGCACTAATACTAAATGAACCTTTCGCATTATTTTATTTCTGTTAGTCGTCCACGTGAAGCTATTACGAATAACACGAAAGTAACAAATTCAAATTGTCGCGTTTTTTCTTTTTTCTTCACCTACATCCCCCCCCCCAAAAAAAAACTATACATGTTGCAAAGCTCATTCCATTTTTTATGGATGGAGCATTACCGGACAGTTTTAGAAGAGTCAAAACAATCGAGATCTAGCTGTCGAAAGTAGTTCAAGGGTCATTTTAATGTCTCCATGTATGTGTGTGTGTGTGTGTGTGTGTGTGTGTGTGTGTGTGTGTGTGTATCATCCTAATTAATGTCGAAAAACTACTTTAAATAATCAGCAATGGATAGAGCATACTGGGTTAACCCATTTTCAGCGCCATTAAATTCGCAGGGCAACTTTGCACAAATTAAAAACAGGAGATGCTGTCTCGCTTCGATCACTAGAATTTGACGACATTGTCCTTTTCTTCTTCCAAATAGAATTTGTTCGTGACAACTGGCCTTAAAAATATTATACAGATGTTAACTGTGCGCAGCACTAATCGGACGTCCATAATGGGCGGAGGGGCGGAAAGGGAGAGGGAGAGAAAAATAAAGCGCTGGTCAGAAAATGTTATTATACGTTAGTCTCTATCAAAAACGAGTTTTGGAGATATCGAGAAAATTACGGTAAAATCTATTTTCGTATTCGCACTCCTGCGAAGATTATACCGCGTTGAAGTATAAACATTATGTGACGCGACGGAAGGATTTCGGTTGTTTACTCATCGTACAACATTCACGCTTAGCCGAGCCAACTTGTTTACCTTGAACTAAATTCTGAAAAATTATTAGATTCCGCGTTTTTCTTTCCATTTATTATTGCCTCTCTCTGAGGAAACAATCTCATCGTTTAAATAAAAAATGTCACTCCACGTATCCGACGATTTATCGCTTATGTCTCACATAATCCTTTTAATCATTAAGAGCACTTTCACCGATTAATTGGCGAAAACAAGGCAGAAAGGACCACGAAGTTCTTCATATGCGCAAACCGTCTTTCTCGACTATTTAATTTTATTTTTATTATCATCCGTTTTCTACTTACATTGAATCTAGCGATTGACAAAGATTACGTACGGTATCAGTAAAAATCGCAGGACACAGTCAACTAGAGTTGCCTAGAAATTAAGAAAAATGTTAAACGTACCTCTCCGCACATACATATATGCATTGGCTTAAATAAACCATTTTTTTTTTTTTTTTTTTTTTTTGGAAGGAGAGCTTCTTAATCAGGGACTTTTAGAAAAAAGCGTCGGTTAAATGTTAATCCAATCAGACATTATTAATAAAATGTAATCAATATAGCGGTAATGATGAGTGGAAAAGGAAAGGACAGGATATAAAAACCGTCATCAGGAAGTCCAAGCCTTAGCGAATCATACAAGTCATATGCAGTCAAAGCAGAAGATTCTTCACCTATTACACGACATAGTTTCATGGTCTCTGCAGAAAACCATAATGAGACAACTATAGAGCCTAAATTTCCTCTTATTACCTCTTATATTTTATTATATCTTATTATATCTTACATTTCGTTAGATCGATCTTGAGCGTCACGACAACCTATCTATACAATCTAGCTGTACAGAATAGGTAGCGTTCTTGGCAATTGCTATATGTAACATCAGTGTGTACACAGTCAACACTAAACTTGCAACTGATATTGTAAATGTTTGATTTATCGATATACATATGCAGTACCGTGCGTGTCTGCTGCGTACTATAACTAGCGCGCGCATATGATGGTGTACGTGGTGGATTGCTGTCGCTGCTTTCCACATGAATTACCGAGTATTTAATTTAAATTTTCGCAATAATTTCTGTCGTCATCCGGGATCGAACCCGAGACTTCCGTAACAGAACCCAAACGCTCTTTAGGCTTTTGCGTAGACGAAATATCACAAAATAAATACTCAGTTTTTCCAGCATTATAGAACCCTTAACTCCACATTCTCTGATTACTGCAGCATTTCAAACACAGAAACCATTAGATATATCACTGATGAATAAAACCGAGCCTATTCTAAGGCACGGATCCTAAGGCACACAATTTCAAGTCTGCACCGATTGCATGTTTGTTCAGAACAGATGGAAACGGCGAGGGTGCGTACAACTGAACGATGTTGGCCTTGCATCCAATGTCGTGCATACGGATCGTTATCCTTCACAGAATTCTTATCAGAAACTTTTTTTTTTTTTTTTTTTTTTGTTTAAATCGCAACTAGCTTTTTGAAACCACATTTATTTTCCCTAAAGTCTATAGCTGAAGAATCGTGAATCGTGTTAGAATATAGAACATCTTTCCACGGTTCCTTCGTAAGTATTTCCCTTTCTGCAAATTATACATCAGTTTCTCGCATCCTCTTGAAATATACATATTTCGATGGTTTGTGTCACAGAGCGATGACACCTACCAACATCCGTTTAAAGTTTACCGATTCGAATAAATTCGGGGCTCGTGCACGATAGCTAAGTAGAATACAATTTAAATCAATTTTATACATAAAAAAAAAAACAAAAAAACAAATCAAATAGGTGCAGAAAAATAATTAAAATTGAAATATAACTGAAAAAATTCCGTTAAAGCCAAAATCATCATTAGAACGACAAAATACGTTGAATATAATAGATGTTTTTACGTGACACAGTCAATTCCTTTTATTTAAATATTGCTTTCGCAAGTTTCAATAAACATTTTTATTTTCGTAATATTTCCTAAAAATAAAAAATAAAATGCTTTTTTACAAAAAATAAATACCGACTTCAAGGTTTATTTTAAAAATGCACTAAAAAGTAAAAAATAATTACTCCCGATAAAAAATATATATCAGAGTGATATAACACTTTAAGGGTGATATCGTAATTCTTATACAACATTAACTTTTTGGAGTTGGAATTAAATTCATGTTACTATATCTAGGAACAATTTAATGAACATTTAATGCAGTTTTTAATTATTATTTTAATATGAATTTGATGCCAACTCTAATTAAGGTTTTAATGTTTTATAAGAATTACGATATCACCCTTAAGGTGTTATATCACTCTGATATATATTTTTTAACGGGAGTAATTATTTTTTACTTTTCAGTGCATTTTTAAATTTTTATAATAAATCTTCAAGTATCGGTATTTATTTTTTGTAAAAAAGCATTTTTAATTTAATTTTTTAGTGCACTTTTATTCAATTAAATTAAAACATTTTAATAAGAACAGATATTTCCACGGTGTGAAAACATCAAAAGCTAGCTACATTTGCATGATAATTTGGCAAATTTATAGTATTTTAAGTCAATAAATCTAACCTGACGGTGAAAACAGTCATGAATGAAAAGCATCCAAAAAGCTCCAATCTCCCGCATTATTAAGGATAACTCAAAAACTACCGGTCAGATCTTGATCAAATTTAAATGGGACCGACCACATGAGAAACACCACCTTTTAAATAAAAGAATAACCATCAAAATCGGTTCATCTATAAGATAGTTCTTTGGTAACACAAATAAAAAAATAAAATAAAAAAAATAATAAAAAAAAATAAAAAAATAAAATACAGTCGAATTGAATACCTTCTCCTTTTTTGAAGTCGGTTAATAACACTTCCCAGCCGTATTTAAACTAATACAATGCTTGGTAAATGCTTTAATTAGTGGCAAAAAGCGCACTTTCAATCAACATCCTCCTGATAGTTTGCTATATCAACAACCTAGCAATCTTCAATACTGAAAGTTATAAGAGAGAAAAATTTTAATATTAAAATAATTGAGCTTAGCTTTTAGACCAAATTTCAAAAAACCCACCCCATAATAAACAATAACGTGTGCCTTGTATAATATATATATATTATATATTATATATATAACTCGGCCATTTTGGCCTCGCAAGGGGCTGTGCCTCTTGACCCCTCTTGCTTTCATTTCTGTCTCTTTCTCTTCTATACTTTGTATAAAATGATCAAAATTTACAACGCAATTCTTACTGGGATCAACATAAAAAAAAAATAACATAACCACAAAAGTCCTATTCTAACATTTAACTTCCGTTATATAAAATTAAGACATTTTTTCGTTACATTTTTCGTTACATATTTCATTACATAAAATTGTGACATTTTTTAAATAACAATAACAAAAATCCTATAAAATATAACAAACGTTACATAAAATTGGGACATTTTTCTGGGACATTTTTTTGGGACATTTAGCGTTACATAAAATTGGGACATTTTTTCGAATGGGGGGTAGCCTAAGAATTACGTTGTAATTAATATATATATATATATATTTTTAAAAAACTGTCATTTAAATCTCGCCGAGGGGCAAGTTCCCTTAGATGCTACAGTTCTATAACGCTTACAGAAGAATTGTTTTAACTGACTACGCATTCCTATTTTTTTATTTATTTATTTGATTTGTTTGATTTATTTTGTTTGTTTATTTTTTGGGGGGAAGAAGGAATGTGCCAATAAAAATAAAGACAGTTCTCCGTTGCATTTATGTTGCATTGTATTATTCGCTCGTCCTTGTGTTTACAGGACACTGTTTTCATTACGGTCGATGGATACAGAAAGGTAGGTGTGGTGTTTAATTAATGTAATACACCAAACACGTCCATTATTCGTCAGTCTCATTCATTGATATAAGATTTATAAAAATAATAAAAATATTTAATCGCAATTATAGTATAACCAAATAAATAAAAATTAAATAAAATTATGTGTGCATGGAAACTTAAAGACCGTGATGGCATTCCTCAGGATTTGACTGACGCACATTACAATGTACATACATACATATGCGTACATATATATTAACTGAAAATGCCAGCGAATTCGATATTGATAATACTTTGCTTAAACTATTAAAGACGTACATTTATTCACAGGTTCAAACGCATGGTTCGGCAATTTAGTGCTACTGTATTTTCGCAGCTGGTTTTATAAAGCATGCACAACGGGCCAGTTGGTGCTGTATCGTTACAAAAATTGAAGCTTATTAAAAAAATTGAAGCTACCATCTGTATGGCCAATGAAAGTATTTATTACGTACCGACAATTTAAATTCACCTTTTTGGATAATGGCAATTTTAATTGCACAAACGTCAACCTCTTATTTATGAAGTCAAATGCAAATACGTTAACATTTTCAATAAACGTCCAGAGGTAAGTTTCATGCGGATACTTGGTAATTGTCGTACTGGTATGAATGAGACTGTATGATGCGGCGGAGGGAGCTGGTTTGCACGGTGAATGCCGCTAATTCCTTCGTCAGACTGGGTGGACAGTAGTGCGGAATGCACAAACTTTAAAAATAGACAGAATCAAGGCAAACATTACTCTGTGTGTATGGTACAGTCGGAGCTTCCTTCTGCCCCTTGGAATTATTCTACTCCGGAATCTAACCCTGGTCGACTCATCCGTAAATATCTCATTATTCACTGGTAAGCTTGAATCTTTTAAGCCAGAGTTACGGATGCAATGCATTCTTGTCTCAAATTTCTTCTTAGAAGGCATTAACTGTTCAACACCACCGAAATGCGGTTTTTTGAACAATTAATGGGTCTTTTATGATCTGTCCTTCTTATGCTGTGGAAATTTGTTATTTAATTTAAATTAATTTTATTAAACGGCATTAAAAACTGCATAAATTTAATTTCCTCTTAATAATCTGGTACCCTAAACAATTCTTAATGATAGCGATTCGCATTCCCCAATTTTGTTACTCATTTGTGACGAGCATTCGATGTACCTCGGACTCGATCTGGGCAGTTTTCTTCTCTTAATGATTACAGACAGTTGCGGGTTATGTTGCAACATTAACGGCTATCTTTGTTTAATACATTTATTGTACTATAGTTTCAAATCGAATATTACACATTCTTCAGTTCGCATCATTCGTGTAGACTTGACAATGGTCAAATAACCCATTAGCGGCAAAAAAAAAAAAATAAATAAATAAAATTCACTTCTTGAAGTAGCTTTAGGGTCAACGGCCACACTTTTAAGGATACTCCAAAAATTTCAGGACCAGCCGTATGCCCATAATATTTTTTACGAATGGAACACTATTCTTTAAAAATTATCTAAAAGGAACTTTTTCTAGCTTCACAAATCTATTGGAGGATGTTTCTTAATGCTGATTCGAATCTAAAACTTTTTATTCGGTCAATTTCGAAATACTGTAAATAAAAAAAAAAACAAAAAAAACATCGAAAAATAACTTTGGTAGTTTTTATACGTAAATCCCAATATAGGGTTATAAGAAAATCATCAGTGTCGGACTACTGGGTGATGCGACTCGATCGTACAGTTTTTTCTTTCTTTTTATGTTTAATAATCTAAACACATAAAACATGTGTTCTAAAAATACACAGATAATCTCTACTAGAGTATTACAGGTTTAGTATGTTTATGTTTGTACTCTCGATATGTAATATCTATACAAGAGGGATTCGAATTTAATCCTGTAAGTGAAATTTAATTATAAACCTCATTATTTAATTGAACCTCCTTATGTTACAAATTATCATGCCCTTTTCACCGATATTATAGCCTAGGAGGTTTTACAATAACAATTTCAGGTACAACAACACATAAAGAGAAAAATTTTCATTTTCATCGATTTTTTTTTTTTTTTGGATAATTTTTGTAGTTACACTGGATGAAGATATTTAAAATTTTAGAAACTGCTCGAAATGGTGTTTTCCAGCGCAACAAACGGTAACCGAAATAAGAAATGATTGAGACAATCAATTGCAAATATCGCACGATAACAAAGACAAAAACAAAACAAAACAAAACAAAACAAAAAAAATTATCGCGAATTCCGCAAAATTGTATGCTGGATACGGTTAACTCATCGGATGTGCAATAAGGGCACACGAAAAAATCGATATCTTTTCACGGTTGTCTTAACCTTCGATCTCTTCGTCATTTGTATTATCCTAAATTTCCTCTGTAACGTGAAATAGCATCGAAAGAACGGGGATTAAAAAGACCTCCGTGATCTAGCTACCACGGCGCGCGCGCAGTGCATAGCACGCTAAATTAACCAATCAAGGTAAAAAGGATTTATTTGTTAACACGTTATTGAATTATTCTCCTTGCTACCGGGAAATCCTAAAAACCTTCTTCGGAAAACCTAGACATAGTTTTCCACTAAAAACTTTACAAATTTTTCGAAAGCAATTTTATTCGATGATGAAAGAGAACGTGCTTTTGGTGAATGATCAACAACCCGCTCCTCTTTTCGAAAGCCAAGGGGTAAAAATGAAACAAAAGAACATAACGTGGATTATAATAATGGAACTATTTTTAAAATGCGCACTGCTACTTTCTACTACTGCAAGGTCAATAGTAAGGTTAAATGAGTAGTACGCGTGGAATCATTCTGAAGAAAATTAAATTAATAATTCCAAGAACTGATTAATAAATAGTAACACATTCGCCTCTTTTTAAAGTTTCTGAGCGTAGTTTGATAAGAAAATTACGAATTCACCGATATACAGATTCGAGAACGGTTTAGTAATAATTATGTCCTTATCAATTATAACGAATCACGCGAAAAAAGGTTGATTATTTTAAACGTTAAACGGGATAGATCATTTTTATACAACGACAGGCGAAAATTTTCTTCGACGATACTGTATAAATTCCAGGCTATATTTACGAGAATACCCCCCTCCCAGTAATTGGGATTCACGAGTTGCGCGTAAAAATAATCGCAATTGGATTATTTCGAAAGCGTTTCCTCTTTTTCTTAATAGGTTTGTCGACGAGAACATCAGCCCAAGAAATAGAAAAGGGGAGAAAAAAGTTGTGCTTTTAGAGTGGAAAATAAAAAAAAAATTTGGTGGCAGGAACAACAGAAACAGAAGGAAATGAAAGAATATAAGCAGCAGTATCAGGAATTATAGAAAGCCCTCAATTTCAATAAAATGAAATAAAAGGACACCATCCGAAAAGGTCGAATATTCAAATAAAACACGTGTAATCAGCATCACTACGAAAATGAATAGAAAAGGAATGAAAGAGGGGAAAATGGAACAGATGCAGGTGAAACCAGCGGATAACGCAGAGGAAGCAGATTAAATCGACAATGACAAAAATATCCGAAATTGCGAAGCGATTTAAAAAGGGAGGAGAAAGTGGCCAATGGACGGAGCGAAAGAGATAGTCTAACAGGAGAATTAAATATAGCCGGAATTAGAAAGAAGAGAATAGAGAAGTTGGATTAAGCGACATTGTCAGCTCAAAACGTGCCTAAAAAAATCTACTGCTGGAAATGGAGGAACGAGCGCTAGTGCAATAAGTGGAAGTGACAGAAGGAAAAGGAAATACGATATAGCTGTTGTGAGAACTTTTTGGGAAACTAAAGAAGAGGAAACAACAAAGAGAGACAAACAAAGATAATAGTGGATACTGTGATAAAAAATTGAACGGAAGAAAAGGAGTTTAAAAGATTTAATAGGCAAAATACCAAATTTAGCTATTTGGAGCTATCATTGGAAAGAGCAAATAGGAGAGAGAAAGCTTAAAACATTGAAAAATCTGATTTTAACAACAACAAAATCGATTTTGAATCAGTAAAGGAATACGCATTTAATAGGATAAAGAAAACTGGGAAAACTAAAACAAAGACAAGGGAGCTTTAATTATGATTGAAAATATACGGTGGAAATTGAACGAGATAAAATTGGAGCTTTATTAAAAAAGAAAATCGCTATATACGATCTGCCGTCTGCGGTTCAATCATACTTTGCTCCCATCCTCTCGGCATCGTTTTGCTCTTTTCCCATCCCCTTATTGTCCTTTGCATTTTAATGACTGTTCCTTCGTTTGTGATCCTGACCTCGTGCTATTTGAATGTTCCAGTCTTTCCTCCGAGCGTAATATCCTGTACGTTTAATTATTAAAGCTGAATTATCCTACTCCATATAGTGCTTCCTATATCTTAGCTTTGCCGTCATCCAATGTGGTTCCTATTCTTGTCTCTTTCCTGTCATCGATCTCTGACCGGATCAAAATTTAATCTCTAATCTAGTCCAATTGTCCTGGGTAGCTGCCCTTAGCCGGCCAAGCCCAAAAAAAAAAAAAAAAAAAAAAAAAGGATGGAGAAATAAGACGTAGTAAAGAAGAGGAAATAGACAAACGTTAAATCCGAAAGCGATAACCTAAGCAGAATCTACGAATGAATAGATGTGATGCGTAAGATTCAGCAATAAACCGGGGGCTAGATCTCACAGGGCACCGATATGACACCGATATGACCCCGATATAGTATTTTGAACGCAAATTAATTCGAAAAGAGAGACCTGAAAAAATTGCCATAGTCTAAATATCAGTAGTCAACAGATAAAAGATATGTAGAATATATAGGGTGCTTCAATAAAATTGGTATAAGGATTTTAATAAGCCTTTCCTGAGAAAATAAGTTGTAGATGACTAATGTGATCACGGAAGGAAAAATCAAGAAAGGCTCCGTAATATCGAAAAAAAAAAGTTTGCAAATTGGGCCGCATTGTCTAAGACTGAACACAAAGAAGGATTAATGGAACGAAGAACGAAGACACAACTGATAAGTATTAAAAGGTGATGAAACGAAGAGATAAATATTAGAAAGAGCCTTTTTTCATTTAACTTTTGAAAGACTGCGCAGAGTTTACTAACGAAAAATAAGAACTTTGTTGAAAAAGAACAGAGAGAGGTAGAGTTAAGTAATTCTGATGGCAGCTTAAGATTTCGAAAGATTAATCTTGCGGCAGAGAAGAAGAGAGGGAAAAGAATTACACTTCTTCATTAGGACTAATAATAAGACAAAGTGAATAAGTGAATAGAAACGTTAAGTAAAGTAAAGTAAAGTAAAGAAAGTCCCTTATATCATTGATAAGGTATCATGGATTGTGGAGTTAAGCTTTTCATAATGTACTAAATCAATCTGAAAAGAATATTGAGGCCAGTTCCTTTCTGCTTGGGATTCGCCTTTACTTTCCCAGGTTTCTCTCGTTCAAATCAATCTCGAAATTCACATTGAATATATCACAATTAAGCTTTTCATAATGTACTAAGCCTAATCAATCTGAAAAGAATACTGGACACCAGTTCCTTTCTCTCTTCCTTTACTTCCCGGTTTTCATTTGCATCCGTCTATTTCAGACCAGGTAAACTTGGGAGCGACCAGGATCCGAGAACCACCCAAGTCTCAATGACTTCTAGTTTGCTAGCCGAGTACCGTAACTACTAGAGAAGCTAACTGCCACGTTGCTTAATTATTAATTCCTTAAAAATGCTAATTTTCGTTAACGCTAAAATTGCATCACTTTAAGTTGTGTTTGCGTAAATAATACAGAGGAAATTGTGCTTTACTCTGTATACCGTATGCACTTTTGTTTGTTTAGAAATAAGAAAAAGAGTTTAAAAATTTGATAATAAATATAACTATAAAATTGCAGTTTTACCTTCGGCGTAGAGAGTCACGCAAACGCAAAAAAAAGAAATCGAAATTCAATTGAAGGAACGCCGTAAATGTTTCGATACCGAAAATGAAATAATGGAAGAATATTCGAGACAAATAGCCCCCCCCCCATATATGTTCTGGGGTCAGAGTAAAAAGCAACAACACCTAAAAATGCGCGTGGTAAACATGGAAGAAAAAAAAGTTTCTAGTAAACGGTATCAAAGATTCCAGATGGTTAGGATATTCGTTATCAGAGCCGTTACTCCTCAAAAGTATCCCCGGATAGTGGCCCAACTCTACCACAACAGTAATCGGCTAGAAAATGTTTAGCAATAAATTCGCCATCACGTCTTGTTGTAACCTTTTTTTTTTTTTTTTCCTAAGGAGGAGTCTAGGAGGAAGAAAAGAAAAAAACAACATACAACTGTGGCCATTTTTGTAACTCAAGGTGGCGGAAAATGAATTTAACAGGACCTTTGTATTCAGTGCTAGGCAGGCCCATGCCCAGAATTCTGGAAAAGAGGGGGTTTTGAAAATTTTTTTCGCATATTTATTTTATAAATAACAATACATTTTTCACTAATATTCGTACTATTAATAATTTCCATAATTTTGAATTATCTGTATTAATAATTTACAATTAATAAAAATTATACATATGTTATTGATTATACTGGTAATAAAAAGTTTTCCCTTAAGATATTAATGAAGTACCTAAAAATATGGAGCATATTTTTTCTTTTAAACGAAGGTAAATACAACCTAAAAAATCATCAATGTTTTTTTGTAAATATGTGATTTTTTTCAGATTTTTGTGTATTTATAATAACTATTTCAGTTCTCATGGGGGGGGGGGTTAACCCCCAAAACCCACCCGGTGGACACGGCCTTGGTGCTAGGTATTGTCGTCTATGCAGTAATGTTGCCTGGATAAATACTCTTTTCTTAATCAAAAGTTCCACTGCAGGGCAACAAACTGGGAATCTTCTTTCAAACTGCTGAAAATTTTCGTTTAGGAAACAGAACCTTCAAGGATATGTGCAATTCTTAAATAGGCGCGGCGGCGCAATGGGGCACTGTGCAGTAAGTTGCTAATCTGACATCAGTGAAGGAACCGGCTTTCGCCTGAAACGGAGATTCAGTTCGAATTCGAGTGAACCGTTGTGGTCGCGTCACTAGTGAAAATGCAAAAACTTTGCGATCAATAGAAACTGCATACAGATTAAAAAGAAGGTATCCTGCGATGATTAAATAGCCGATCTCGTCGGAGATCAGTATGTCGTCAAACGTAAAACATGCTGTATAACGGTTACATGTAACGAAGTGGCAGCAAGAGGAGGAAAGGGCGACGTCGATTCTCGGTGAGTTGCAGAACTAACTGCAGCGACAGACCGAAACGGCCTGAGAGAGACTGATTAGCGGCCAAGCCAGAAGAGGACCAGTACTAATTATTACGATCGTCTAGCATCGATTCAGTCCATGCGACGGCAGCATGCTTTTCATTCGCCATTTATTGGCTCGGCATCATTTTCAATCGCTTTCACCCAGCCGACATCGTTTCCGACGTTGCATTCGATGCACAGAAACGAAATCGAAAAATTTCTTCCTGCAACCCTGCGCCACTTTTCGACACGCTCGAAATAGCCGTCAACTGCGAAACATATGTTACATCATGCGCGACCAGACTCGCAAAAAATCGTCCACTTCGATGGAAAAAAAATATGCCACCAGTCGGAAAATCGGCGACACATTAGGCGCGCACATATTTTTGCCTTATAAGAAAGATACGCGCAATTACCGATTTCTTCTCGATGTTAAATTTGTCGATGTTTAACTTAAACGATGTGCTAATGCATCGACTGAATCCTTCGGACCACCAGACACCCTCTGAGATGATAATCTCTTCTATAATTGGTAACAACCGGTTTTAATTGACTATTTTTAATATAATCGACGTAAAAACGTCGCACATGATTTTTCATATTATTGACGTAGTCATACACATAAGGCGACGACATGGACCAACGCTCTCTGGATCGCCCGCTGATGGTTCTTCATAATCGACCGTGCTTCGCGTAATGAAATGTTGTAATGTGTATTACATTGTACACAGAATGTAAATAATAAAATAAAAAACATAAAATGGCGGTAAGTGTGCGGAGAGAGAAAATGTGCGAATGTGTGAGATCCCGTTGTCGGCCGGGGGTGAAGAACCAATCATCGACCATCGCAATACGAGTATATACCTGATTGGGTAAATTCCAACGGCCGCGATATGGAAAGGAAGAATTGAAAAAAGAAAAGATTGGACAGTGATTTTCGCTCAGTCGTAGCTCACCTTTGGTTAGAGAAAAACTATCCAGTTAGCCACTATTCTAAATTCGCGGGCGTAAAATTTATTTATTTATTTATTTATTTATTTTTTTACTTTTTTATTGGGCTTGTCAGCTACGAACGATTACCCATCAAGAAGGAAGAACGTAGGACGACAAAAGGAAACTGAGGACACTAAGAAAGTTATTCGGGGAAGGTGGAGACGGCCAGAACACTACTATGGAGAGATAGCAAGAGAGTCAAAAAAGATCGGTACTAGAACTCGTGTAATTAGCAGTCCGAAGGGAAATAAATGTGTAGACGAAAAAATATAAAGGATACCCCTTAAAGGAAAGGAAAGCTCTCATGTCCTATCAGCCGTTATACCTGATTATAATACATTATATCTATTTAAACTAAATGCGAGATGTGACCAGCATAAAAAGAAAAGTATTTTTATCCATGTCTGCGATTGTTGGACAGCTATTTAATTTTACTTATTTCATCTCAGATTGTTGTACTACCGCGAACGCACAACGTATATATTTTCAAACCATTCGAGCGCATACACATACTATATATATCTCACAAGCTGAGATTGTATGATAATGTAAATTTTAATTATTGAACAACATATTACTAATATTTTAATTATTTACTTGTTTTACTTTATTACACAAACAACATCGCATGCATTAGCGCAGAACTTCAACAAATCCCTTCCAGTACGTCAAAATAGTGGTCAATCTCCGGAAGATACACGTTATTTTATTGTTTTCTTTTAATTCTCTAATATTACACGGAGGATGGATCTGCTCTTTAATTTTAATACCAAAAAAAAAAAAAAAAAAAAAAAAAAAGATGAAGCTCGATGATAGAGTTTACCCGGACTGTGATTTTTCAGAACTAAACATTTATCATTATTATTAAATCAGAGCCGAGTTTCTTTTTAATCGATGAAACTCTGCAGCTGCGCGAATTTTTCTACGTCGTTCGGAATGTCCGCAATAGTGTAATTAATTATATGAATAATAAAATTAAATATTAATACGTATCGCTAATTTTATTAGGGTGCTGCTATGTGCGTGTAGTTGAACACTGATGGTCCAACAAATGTGGATCAGCGGAACAGGTGAAGTTTGAAAATTAATAATTCGGAAAAACTTGGAAGAAACAAGCCGCAATAATGTTTTTTTCGTAACGTGGCGTTCGCATTAACTTCTTTTTCTGTAAGATATCATTTGATATGCCTTGTTAAGTTTGAACAACAGACCCTGGTACCATAGCCGATCGAAGGCCTACTCAAACATTTAAGTTAAATACCGTGTTCATGTAAATAAGGCAAAAAATGTGTCGTTGGCCATTTAGATATTCGCTATATCTAACCGTTGACCTTTAATTCTGACCGGCTCTGCGAAGCAACTATTTTCACAACCATCACCTATTCGGCTGTGCCATTGCCTGTTTTTACATCCGTGCCTCGCTACCGGTCAATTGACTCTAATTTCATCGTGCGCATCCCTCTTAGCTTCGACGCAAAACGAGTTATCAACCTCTACCAAGCATCTCATGCCTCCGCTCGCTCACCCTCTTAATAATTTTACTTAATTTTTGTCGCAGAAGTCTATTTATATTGCAGAGAATGGGTAACATTCTACATATAATAAAACGAAAATAATATATGTATCAATGCTGCTTATTGTTTACACTTTATCCGGTCAAATCGCATGCAAAAAAAAAAAAAAAAAAAAAAAATCATGCTGAACTTTTCAAAGGAATATTGACAATATAGTGTAAGCCTTTGCTTGATTTACAGCAGCCGATTATCAGAAGCTTCTTCTGTCTCTATTCATTTACATGTACTTTGTATTCGTGTACAAACCTTCTAATGTTTATATAGCCCCTTAATTATTGTTATTACATGTATTGTGAATCATTTCCTAAAACAACACCCTTAGTGGTTCTGTTTAAAAATAGAAAAAATGTTCGCGGCAATGTGCGCGAACAGTTTATATGTGGATTTATTTATTTGTAATAATGTAGGCTGTCGTTAGGAAAAGAAAAAAACAGAAACAAAACAAAAAATAACATAAATATGATTGAAAAATTTTAGTCAACCGGTGTTTTACGCTTGGGAGTAAGTATCGAAATTTTAAAAGCGGTAATGAAATATTAATGTCGTTTCGTTTCTATCATATAGCGATCTTTCCATCGATATATTACACACCTGAGGAAAAAAATACCCCCCTCACCGAAATTTAACTTTTTGGCGCCGCGGGACCTAATTTTGAAGTTGGAAAAATACATAGATGCTCAGAACTAGAAAAATGCGCCGAAATTCGATAACTTTGTTCAACATTTTTAACCATGGAACTTTGGGGGATTAAATAATTTTTAATCGAAAATTTTTTCATTTTATGAAAGAACTTCTGCGTTTTGTTATATATTTCGAGTATTACTTTTGAAGGATTATCAAAGTTACGAATTCTCTTTAAGGTGTCGTTTCTGTCTCGCTTTGTAATAGCAATTCTCAGTACATTGTATTCCGTATGGAATCCTAAAAAAACTATAGATTCATTCACGTACGTCTTAATGTTTATTTCCAATAGCGAGAATTAAAATTTAAAAATTGACGCGTGTTTAATAATGTCTTTTTTCGATACTTAATCTCCTGAGCAATAAATCGTGATATGCATTACATACATGAATATGGGAAACCTTAACACAGATTTACTGAAATACCGGTTGTAATTCCATCGAAATGCTGTTTCGGTATATTTTAATCGAATACTACGAATTTGACAGTAAAATATTCCAGATTAATAGAATAGTAGTGAAACTACTTTTGACAGACTATATTGTCACATTGTGACGAATTTAAGTTGCCCATATACATATGTATATAGTCTTTCTTAAAACAAATCCGCGTTCTCAAAGGGCAATAACATAATTTGTATTTTATATGTAGAATCTCCTCGGTGCAAATACGTGCACATGTGTGTAAACAAAATATGAATTACGCCGTTAGAGATATTGCTATAAAAAAACGATGTTTAAACAAAAAAAATTCACAAAGGATTCACGTTAATCTAATTTAATAATAAGAAGAAGAAGAAGAATACGAATAAGAGTAAGAGTAAGAGTAAGAATAAGAATAATAATAATAACAATAATAACAACAATAATAATAATAATAATAATAATAATAATAATAATAATAATAATAATAATAATAATAATAATCAAATCAAATCAAATCAAATCAAATCGTTTATTATTACTATTACCTTACATTTCCCATCTATGCGCATATTTGCGCGAGCGATGGGTATTTGAAAATAAAAAATACAACAATTCTACAATTTTTAAACAAAATATGAAAGTAAAATACTAAAATAAAGTGAAATACATTAAATTACATTAGCGTAGCGCGTGCATCTGGATTAAATGAAGGGAACTGAAACGGTTTTCCAAACAAAGTCCAAGTTTACAAACGAAATTAATCTAATTAAATAGCTAAATAATTAAATAATATAAATTAAATCTAACCGGAAATATAATATTAAACGCCAATTTGAAGATGATAATCATGTCAAACTTAATTGGAACTTTCTGTAAAATAATTCGTTAAGCATTTGCGTCTCTTCTTATAGTTTTTAAGATTTTCTTTGACGTGATCCGGTAGTAAATTATAAAGTAAAGGAGCCATGTAGACCATTTGTATTTTAGAATGGTATTTATTGAAATTAGGTACCACTGCTATTTCCCTACCAGAGCTTCTGGTTTTACCCTCCTTATATAAAAATGTAAATTCCTCTCTGTTTTTAATCATATAAAGTAGTACCTGAATCTTATATAAAATTCTTATGTTCAGGAAATTGTATTTGCAACTGATGTTACTGTCTTTGTTTATGAGCTTAAATATCCTGTTTTGCAAAGTGTCCAGTTGTCTTCTGTTATATTCAGCTACTTTCCCCCAGTGCATTAGTCCATAGGTAAGGACCGGTAGGTATAGTGATTGATATAATCGATAGATATGGTTTCCTTTGAAAAATTCTCCCAAGTAATAAAAAATGTAATTTAACTTTCTTAATTTCTTTTCCAAGAAATAAATGTGCTTGTTCCATGTCAACCTGCAATCGAGTGTTAGACCCAAGTATTTGATCTCGTAGGCTCTGTCTATGTGTATACTGTTGTTTATTGTAATCTTTATATCGTCCCACTGATTCTGTGGTAGATTACTGTAGACCACGAGCTTCGTTTTCTTTAAATTTACTATAAGCCTATTGTTATGGAACCAGTTTAGTATTACATTTACCCCAAGCTGTACCTGTTGTTGCAAAATGTCGGTATAGCGTGAACTCATAGTAAACACAGTGTATCATCAGCATAAGTAAATATATTTTACCCGGTACAATAAGATCACATAAATCATTTACATATATTAAAAACAGAAGTGGACCCAAAATACTTCCTTGCGGTACCCCACAATTTTGACTAACACATTCACTGAAAACCTTGTTTATTTTAGTTTTGTACTTCCTTTGTTGAAGATACGATTCAAACCAGTCATATATATTACCCCTAAAGCCCAATGAATACAATTTTTTCAGTAGAATTTTATGATTGATTGTGTCGAAAGCTTTTCGCAGATCAAAGTAAACTGCCAGACAGGATTTACCACTTTCTAAGCTTTTTGCTATGTATGATATATGATTAAACAATGCTGTGTCAGTACTTTTCCCCTGCAGGAATCCATACTGATTAACACTGAAGAACTTCTTTACGTGTAAAAAGCTTAACATCCTGGTTTTAATACATTTTTCAAAAATTTTTGAGAAGGTCGGTAGAATACATATTGGTCTGTAATTTGCTATGTCACATTTATCCCCACTTTTATAAACGGGCGTAATTATACCTATCTTTAAAATGTCTGGAAATTTACCTAGCTTAATAGATTCATTAAATAAATACGTCAACGGTTTAACAAAAAATTCACAATTATCTTTTATCAAAAGTATTGAAATTCCGTCAATTCCGAATGACGATTTATTAGGAAGCGACATTAAAGCGTATTTTACTTCGCTTTCTAATAATTCGATAAAACCGAAGGTCTGTATAGATGGAGTGTTAATAGTTAATAATAATAATAATAATAATAACAATAATAATAACAATAATAATAACAATAATAATAACAATAATAATAACAATAATAATAACAATAATAATAACAATAATAATAACAATAATAATAACAATAATAATAACAATAATAATAACAATAATAATAACAATAATAATAACAATAATAATAACAATAATAATAACAATAATAATAACAATAATAATAACAATAATAATAACAATAATAATAACAATAATAATAACAATAATAATAACAATAATAATAACAATAATAATAACAATAATAATAACAATAATAATAACAATAATAATAACAATAATAATAACAATAATAATAACAATAATAATAACAATAATAATAACAATAATAATAACAATAATAATAACAATAATAATAACAATAATAATAACAATAATAATAACAATAATAATAACAATAATAATAACAATAATAATAACAATAATAATAACAATAATAATAATAATAATAATAACAATAATAATAATAATAATAATAACAATAATAATAACAATAATAATAACAATAATAATAACAATAATAATAACAATAATAATAACAATAATAATAATAACAATAATAATAACAATAATAATAACAATAATAATAACAATAATAATAACAATAATAATAACAATAATAATAACAATAATAATAACAATAATAATAACAATAATAATAACAATAATAATAATAATAATAATAATAATAATAATAATAATAATAATAATAATAATAATAATAATAATAATAATAATAATAATAATAATAATAATAATAATAATAATAATAATAATATAATAATA
>CM077115.1:468997399-468999899 GCA_039619475.1 Icerya purchasi
ACACTAGATCGCGTGTTACACATCCGTTAATTTCTGGGAACGTCGTAGAGGCGATATGTCAAATGGCGAGCTTGTTTGTTCCGTTCTTTGCGACAAGTACATAACTTCGTGGCGTCGATAGAGTGGGAATTAAAAAAAAAAAAAAAAAAAAGTTCTGTCAACAATCGTAACAGAATAATCATAACATGTTTCATCTAATCAGAAATAATTTTAAATAAACTATAACAACGTTTTTAACGGAGTTCAAAAAACGAGAAAACATCTGTTTTGACTACATTTATTTTTTGTTTGTTTTAGTATTATTATTATTATTATTATTATTATTATTTTATTATTATTATTATTATTATTATTTATTATTATTATTATTATTATTATTATTATTATTATTATTATTATTATTATTATTATTATTATTATTATTATTATTATTATTATTATTATTATTATTATTATTTTATTATTATTATTATTATTATTATTATTATTATTATTATTATTATTATTAATTATTATTATTATTATTATATTATTATTATTATTATTATTATTATTATTATTATTATTATTATTATTATTATTATTATTATTATTATTATTATTATTATTATTATTATTATTATTATTATTATTATTATTATTATTATTATTATTATTATTATTATTATTATTATTATTATTATTATTATTATTATTATTATTATTATTATTATTATTATTATTATTATTATTATTATTATTATTATTATTATTATTATTATTATTATTATTATTATATTATTATTATTATTATTATTATTATTATTATTATTATTATATTATTATTATTATTATTATTATTATATTATTATTATTATTATTATTATTATTATTATTATTATTATTATTATTATTATTATTATTATTATTATTATTATTAATTATTATTATTATTATTATTATGATTATTATTATATTATTATTATTATTATTATTATTATTATTATTATTATTATTATTATTATTATTATTATTATTATTATTATTATTATTATTATTATTATTATTATTATTATTATTATTATTATTATTATTATTATTATTATTATTATTATTATTATTATTATTATTATTATTATTATTATTATTATTATTATTATTATTATTATTATTATTATATTATTATTATTATTATTATTATTATTATTATTATTATTATTATTATTATTATTATTATTATTATTATTATTATTATTATTATTATTATTATTATTATTATATTATTATTATTATTTTATTATTATTATTATTATTATTATTATTATTATTATTATTATTATTATTATTATTATTATTATTATTATTATTATTATTATTATTATTATTATTATATTATTATTATTATATTATTATTATTATTATTATTATTATTATTATTATTATTATTATTATTATTATTATTATTATTATTATTATTATTATATTATTATTATTATTATTATTATTATTATTATTATTATTATTATTATTTATTATTATTATTATTATTATTATTATTATTATTATTATTATTATTATTATTATTATTATTATTATTATTATTATTATTATTATTATTATTATTATTTTATTATTATTATTATTATTATTATTATTATTATTATTATTATTATTATTATTATTATTATTATTTATTATTATATTATTATTATTATTATTATTATTATTATTATTATTATTATTATTATTATTATTATTATTATTATTATTATTATTATTATTATTTATTATTATTATTATTATTATTATTATTATTATTATTATTATTATTTATTATTATTATTATTATTATTATTATTATTATTATTATTATTATTATTATTATTATTATTATTATTATTATTATTATTATTATTATTATTATTATTAGTATTATTATTATTATTATTATTATTATTATTATTATATTATTATTATTATTATTATTATTATTATTATTATTATTATTATTATTATTATTATTATTATTATTATTATTATTATTATTATTATTATTATTATTATTATTATTATTATTATTATTATTATTATTATTATTATTATTATTATTATTATTTTATTATTATTATTTATTATTATTATTATTATTATATTATTATTATTATTATTATTATTATTTATTATTATTATTATTATTATTATTATTATTATTATTATTATTATTATTATTATTATTATTATTATTATTATTATTATTATTATTATTATTATTATTATTATTATTATTATTATTATTATTATTATTATTATTATTATTATTATTATTATTATTATTATTATTATTATTATTATTATTATTATTATTATTATTATTATTATTATTATTATTATTATTATTATTATTATTATTATTATTATTATTATTATTATTATTATTATTATTATTATTATTATTATTATTATTATTATTATTATTATTATTATTTATTATTATTATTATTATTATTATTATTATTATTAT
>CM077115.1:469019899-469022399 GCA_039619475.1 Icerya purchasi
TAATAATAATAATAATAATAATAACTAATAATAATAATAATAATAATAATAATAATAATAATAACAATAATAATAACAATAATAATAATATAATAACAATAATAATAACAATAATAATAATAATAATAATAATAATAATAATAATAATAATAATAATAATAATAATAATAATAATAATAATAATAACAATAATAATAACAATAATAATAACAATAATAATAACAATAATAATAACAATAATAATAACAATAATAATAACAATAATAATAACAATAATAATAACAATAATAATAATAATAATAATAACAATAATAATAACAATAATAATAACAATAATAATAACAATAATAATAACAATAATAATAACAATAATAATAACAATAATAATAACAATAATAATAACAATAATAATAACAATAATAATAACAAATAATAATAACAATAATAATAACAATAATAATAACAATAATAATAACAATAATAATAACAATAATAATAATAACAATAATAATAATAACAATAATAATAACAATAATAATAACAATAATAATAACAATAATAATAACAATAATAATAATAATAATAATAACAATAATAATAACAATAATAATAACATAATAATAACAATAATAATAATAATAATAATAATAACAATAATAATAACAATAATAATAACAATAATAATAATAATAATATAATAATAATAATAATAATAATAATAATAATAATAATAATAATAATAATAACAATAATAATAATAATAATAATAATAATAATAATAATAATAATAATAATAATATAATAATAATAATAATAATAATAATAATAATAATAATAATAATAATAATAATAATAATAATAATAATAATAATAATAATAATAATAATAATAATAATAATAATAATAATAATAATAATAATAATAATAATAATAATAATAATAATAATAATAATAATAATAATAATAATAATAATAATAATAATAATAATAATAATAATAATAATAATAATAATAATAATATAATAATAATAATAATAATAATAATAATAATAATAATAATAATAATAATAATAATAATAATAATAATAATAATAATAATAATAATATAATTAATAATAATAATAATAATAATAATAATAATAATAATAATAATAATAATAATAATAATAATAATAATAATAATAATATAATAATAATAATAATAATAATAATAATAATAATAATAATAATAATAATAATAATAATAATAATAATAATAATAATAATAATAATAATAATAATAATAATAATAATAATAATTAATAATAATAATAATAATAATAATAATAATAATAATATAATAATAATAATAATAATAATAATAATAATAATAATAATAATAATAATAATAATAATAATAATAATAATTAATAATAATAATAATAATAATAATATAATAATAATAATAATAATAATAATAATAATAATAATAATAATAATAATAATAAAAATAATAATAACAATAATAATAATAATAATAATAATAATAATAATAAATAATAATAACAATAATAATAATAACAATAATAATAATAATAATAATAATAATAATAATAATAATAATAATAATAATAATAATAATAATAATAATAATAATAATAATAATAATAATAATAATAATAACAATAATAATAACAATAATAATAATAATAATAATAATAACAATAATAATAACAATAATAATAACAATAATAATAATAATAATAATAATACTAATAATAAACAATAATAATAACAATAATAATAACAATAATAATAATAATAATAATAATAACAATAATAATAACAATAATAATAACAATAATAATAACAATAATAATAATAACAATAATAATAACAATAATAATAATAAATAATAATAATAATAATAAATAATAATAATAATAATAATAATAATAATAATAATAATAATAATAATAATAATAATAATAATAATAATAATAATAATAATAATAATAATAATAATAATAATAATAATAATAATAATAATAATAATAATAATAATAATATAATAATAATAATAATAATAATAATAATAATAATAATAATAATAATAATAATAATAATAATAATAATAATAATAATAATAATAATAATAATAATAATAATAATAATAATAATAATAATAATAATAATAATAATAATAATAATAATAATAATAATAATAATAATAATAATAATAATAATAATAATAATAATAATAATAATAACAATAATAATAACAATAATAATAATAATAATAATAATAATAAAAATAATAATAATAATAATAATAATAATAATAATAATAATAATAATAATAATAATAATAATAATAATAATAATAATAATAATAATAATAATAATAATAATAATAATAATAATAATAATAATAATAATAATAATAATAATAATAATAATAATAATAATAATAATAATAATAATAATAATAATAATAATAATAATAATAATAATAATAATA